>VXBQ01007379.1:1268669-1519027 GCA_013400175.1 Phainopepla nitens
ACCCTAGCCTCCTAGGAAGTAACTTTCTTCATGGAATATTTGAAGGTGAACTTTTTTTTTTTTTTGTCAAATCACTGTGCTCAACAAGAGCAAAACAATGGTTTAGGCCCATTGTTTAGATATTGTATAAATAGACACTTCCTGTCCTGCCATACTGAGAATTACTCTTTGCAGTCAGAGGCTCCATCTGCTCCACACTGACTCAAATACTCTTTCAACCAAAACAAATGCAAAATATTCCCATAGTTATTCAAAAGCATTAACCAACAGAAACTGCTTCATTACTGTAAGCTAAACATACAAAACTCGTGGCTAGAGAGAAATTTATATAGTTTGCTGCATTTAATAATTTATTATGTAAAAATTAATACCTCTAGCTTCTTTAATGAAATGTCAGATAAAGCAGCTGAGCACAGGAGCCAAACTGTGCTCTTTGATGGAGGCAGATAATGGCCAAACCTGACCTTGGCTTTCTCTCTGATTAGAACTTTCTCCAGATTCACTCCACATTCAGGTGGCAGGCAAGGAAATCCAGGGGATGCATTCCCATAGTGCTAACAGGAATTGCAAAGCTTCTCTAAGTGACTGTGTCCTTTATTGGTGATAATTAGGAATAAACCCAGCACAGGATATCTTGCAGGCATCACTTTTTCTTGTTCACATAATGGGCTATTAGCTTCACTCTGTTATCAATCAAAGCATATCTGGGCAAATGCCCTTTCAGGATGTTCTCATGTTATCCAAAACCTCCAAAGCAAGTTAGTGGAGACAAGAATGAGCAACATTTGAGAAATTCAAGTAAAGAGCAAAACAAAACTTCAGCAATTAAAGGCATTTATGAAAAGCAACAACACGAGCAGTATCACAGTCCTAAATTTCAAACCGTTTCCAGCCAGTTTTCAACCTCCAGTCTATGGAGGTGGCAAGGTTTTCAAAGCTGTGTCCATCTCCACGAGCTTTCCTGAAAAGCTGAAACCAGCCAAAAAAAAAACCATCCCCAAAATCCTGATATATGTTCCTGCAACTGGAGAGGCCCTCCAGAATCCACAGGAATGGGATGGAAAGGGAAATGTCACCAGCAATGGGAATGCACAACACAGACCCAACCTCTGTGACAGCCAAGGCAAGGGAATACAAAGCTGAGGTGAAGAGTTTGGGTTCTGGGGGAAGCAGAGCTGGGAAAAACTACATTTAGTACCTCAGACATTCCTTCTGTGCCAGCAGCTCCTGACATTTTGCTTGGTGCGGCTGACAGCCCAAATAACAACGCACATCTACAGATCTCCCAGAGACAAGAGATGTACATAGACAACACACTGGATTTAACCCAGCAAAGAAAGCCAAAATTCAGTTATTTTAAAATTTAAGGACCTATTTTCTGTTTCAGATCCTAGGTGAAACACATAACAAAATATCTGAATTTTGCACTTTAAGATGCAGATTTGGCTGAATTATTGCACGATGCTTCTCCATCAAAGAGATTACTTCAAACTTTAAATACAAGGTAATTAATCCTTTAACAAAGTTTGGATTCTGTGTTTACTTCTGTGAATTATTTGTTATTTATTCTTATGTATTCATACACATTTAAACCTCAGCGGCATTGGGCAAAACTCTTATTACAAGAGTAGCAATTACTTCTTAGTCACATTCTTCCACACTTGTTCTCTTAAGACTTTTACGAGTTACAGAAAAATAAAAAAAGAAAACATGTGTATTACTACAATAGTGCATGTGTAAATGGAAGAGTTTTAATATCTGTATAAAATTTCTCAAATATTCAGTACCCGGTGTACTAAAACCTTGACCATGAAAACTTTTATACCATCTTTTGGAGCAGGAAAATGGGAATCCAAAAAAATCAGCATTGGAATTAAATGAATTATGAAAATGAAAAAACATACAGTGATATTCTCAAGAGGGTCCTTTTTAGCATTTTACCTCTGAGCTTTGTCATGCAAAACATTTCAGGAAGTGCCAGATCTAAGAACAAGGTTGGGAGAATTAAAGTACATGGTTTTAGCACACATATTTTTGATGCATTTTTGCAAGGCTAATTAGGGGCTGCAAATGGTACCAGTGCTCCTTGCCTGAAGGCATTCAGACAAAACTGTGAATGCTCTGATCAAGCACCACATCGAGGACTTTATGTACAGGAAGGGAATAGAACTTGCACTGCTTAAAAAGTGGGTGAAACATTGAAGGATTTTTTTGGGCCGGGGCTCTACTTCCTATACAATGTACTACGCCAACTATTCTTTTGTTACATCAGTGGAAACACAATATTTTACGAAGGAGAAACAACTGCAACTCTGAAATTTGACAAGGTTTATAAATTCTACAGGCAAATATTTCAACAAAGTATCTCAATGACACGATGAAAATGACACGATATAGTAAAAAACAGTGAAGTTGTTTCACCACCAGGGCTCCGTTTTCCAGGTCTTTTTAGAATAATCAAAACAAATAGAATATTTGATATTTAACCAAAAAGTATCTTCTCAACATAATGGCTTTTTATCATAATGACACATAAATGTTTACAAAATTCAGATCAACTTTGTAGTGGGATGCACAGGTGTTCAAGTGAAGCAAAATGAATTTATGCATGTGGGAGCCCTGGGCACTGGTGGATCCCTTCAGCCCCAGGTTCATTATTGTAGTTGTACACAGATGCAAGAATTCTCCCTGAAGAACCCTTTCCAGCAGTTGCAGGGATTTAAATTTGAGGATTTAACCAATATAAATAGCTAACAGTGAGCATTTGCTCAGAGATCGAAGCAAAGTAATTCAATAAACACATCAAGATGTGCATTAGCTTTTGTAGCAGGTAATTCCTCGGCTTCCTTTTACTCCTAATTTATAAAGAGCAAGAAGATTCATTACAAATAATTTTCCCTCTCCCTATTTGTAGCAGTCTATTTCACAAATATATCTGCAGACTCAGGATACACAACACCCCCTCCCTGCTGGCAGCACAGAGCTCACACAGGTTTTTGTGATCTCAGAGGGAAAGGACTCAGAGTGTTCCTTGTCACAGGAGGCCTGGCTGCTTCCCTGCCTGGCCTGGCCTTTCAGGAGCCATTTAAGCACCATATTTTATTTGCTACTCAAGTGACTTGCAAACCCTGTCACTTGAAGGAATTGGAGCAGCACTCTCTGCTGAGTGACAGCCAGATGGGGAGTAGCTCCAAAGCTGTGGTCTGTTAGGGAAAACCTGGCTGTGGTTGACAATATTAAAAGAAGAACTCGAAAGATACCCTTAAAAACAAACCAAGGGATTATTTGGATTTATAGAGGTGCCTTACTGAAAGCTTTTCACAGATCTAAAAAGGCAGAAATTAAGAGGAAACGTTTCCACATTTGATGATTTGGAATTGCAGCAATTCAGGACTTGGGTTGGAATACACAATGTGTAATAACCACAGGTGTAGCTAAATCTGGAAGAAAAGGGAGAAAAGAGGAGAACAAGACCCAACTTACAGCACTTCTTCCCAGGTATTTCACAGTGCTGTTTATTCTGGATAAGATTAAAATCTTAATTTATTACTGAGGGCCTCTTGTGCCTCATCCAGACATGCATGAGGCACTGATCTGGCCCTGGGCTGGGAGCACCAGGGCAGAACTTGAGCTGAAATAATCTGCTGCTGAGGTCTGGGGAGCTCTGCCCTGGCTTGTCTGGGGAATACAAAAACCCTGTCTGCTTCCTCTCCCTGCAGCCACAATTACTGCCCCTGGGACTCAGCTACCAATGTTCTCTTTAGATCCATGCAAGCAGCAAAGAAAGGAGTCAAGATCTGGATTAAGTGGGACCCTCCAGCTGGGCAGAGTAATTGGAATTGCAGAATAAGACACTGAAGTTGCAGAGCCGACCTGAGGAACTGGAGTAGTAAAGTGAGAAAATGGAGCTGATGAGAATGACTCACCTAAAATGCTCTTGAAAATTAAGACTCAGTTGAAGCTGAAGAAATTTCTTGGAAGATTTTGACTAATTTTATTTTTGCTTTAGCTAGCAACCTGATGAGTCTTGAACGTGAAAATATTTTGCAATTAAAATGAACTTAGAGGAATAAGTAGCCTATCAAAAGTACTTAATTTTTGTAATTGGAGATATTAAAAAAGAAATATCATGATGAAGGGTACTTTTTTTCTAAATTTGGTTCTATAACATGAAGTCTGTCTAATACTTCTGGATACTTTAAGAACCTGCTTAGCACCCAATTCCCACTTGTAGCAAACAACCCACAGATCTAATTATAGATTTTCCTCAGTTACTAGTTCCCTAGGAAACAAATCCATGGCTCATGTCTTGATCATGGAAGGTCATAGGAGGAAGATAAATATTTTTCTGTGTATAGAAACTTATCTAGAGGTCACAGGTCTGCATCTCAGCAGATGCTGGTGCTTCTGCCAAGGGCAGATGGCAGCTGTGGTTGACAGTTATCTGGGATATTTAAAACTTTTAAACATTTCACTATGATGAAGCACCGAATCCTTCTATTTTTCTATGATTTTTTAAATTTTTAGTTCAGATTTTAATTTTGGTTCTCTACACTCATTTCAGTTTTTGCCAGTGGATCCACCTCACTTTTCATCTAAAACCATCAGAGGTCAATTCAAAACAGCTGTGAGTAGTCACAACTCCTTAAAAATTATAGGCGGAAATGTAACCTAAAGTTATGAATGGTAAATATAATTTGTGTTTTCTTCATATTGGCCCTTAAATTATCAATAACAGCACAATATCACCAATTACCTGATCAAAAATTTTACCAACACACGTGAAAAACCTTTTGTTATCAATTCCATATGTGACTGTGTTTGTAGATCTAACATGGACTACAGGGCAGAAACCTCTGATAATGTTACTCAAAAGAAAGTTTTAACTACACCTTGACAAATTTGACTGCTTCTGATTTGAAACAAAAGCAGTCTATATTGTCTAAATGTTAGCATTAATGTCTTTTTTTTAATCTAAAAGCAGACAATTTAAATAACATTATATTAATCTACTGTGTCAGTAAAAATAGATGTAGTAAAAATACAACATCTGCTCATTCCTAGGTACTCAACAAAAAACAGAGGAAATCTTTGGAGTGAACTTTTAAAACTACTGATACATTTCTGAAAGCACAGAAATGGATCAAGTGTAATCACCAAGTGCTGGTAGGGACCATGAGATCAGGATGGTTCTTGTCACTGCTGCACTCCAGGGGTTTGTTTTACATATCCACTGGAAACAGCTCTGGCCCTGTTTGTGGCTCTATAAGGGCTCTCTCCAATAAAATTGTAGGCAATAAGAAATTATTCCTGTTTACTCACATCAAGATAACTCCAAATTCCTAATTCTGAATTTGCAAAATCATTTAATTCATTTTTGCAACAACACCAATTACCCAACCTGAATTTATGCAGAAAATAGCTGCTCTAGGTTAGCGTGATAATTCATGTAAATTTTATCATTTCCTTCCTCAAAAAACTGGAAGCTGAGCCATAAAATTTAAATGCAGAGAGCATCTACATTTCTGACTCAGCAAGCCAAAAAGTTGTCACTGTTCCAAGTGAGGGTGTCTCTGTTTTAGTCTCATCTCCTATTGACACAGATATTTGTACCAATATTTCTGCATAAACATTTGCATTGGTGTGCAAAGGCTGGCATCTATACCTGGAGAAGCTGTGGGAAAAGGCCAGATTTGGAACAGGAAATACATTAACCACCCTTCCTACATAGTGAAAACTCTCACAGTCCTCAGCAAGTGTTATCTGAAGTGAACCAGTTGCCACTGATTTTCTCTGCTGGCAAACAAATATCAACCTGATTTAATCTGACTATTCATTTAGAATAAAAAACTCCACATAAAGCCAAAAGTCTCCTACAGAAATAGTCTGAAACACTGAGGAGATTACAAGGATATAGGATATAGCACAGCTGCTGACTTTGAGCTTGAGCAGATTATTTTAAGAGTATCAGTAAGATTTACTGGTATCTCTGAGAATAAATAACAAATAATCCACAGAGTGATGAGTGATCAATAACATTGTGTTTAAAGTTTGAAATAATCTTCTTTGAGAAGCCTTATTTCAGAATTCAGCCAAACCATGTTGACCATCATAAGAAAAAATACCTTCAAGTCAGGTGACACAAAAATGTTCTTCAAAATATTTTCCCAGTTTTCAAAGTGCATTGATAAATACAGATATTGTCCTCAACCTTCCCTAACCAACAAATAAAACTACAATGTAATAATGTGTAGCAATGATTCTCACAATCAGTATTGCCCATTTTTGTGAAAGATTCCAACAAAAAAAATTTAAGCTAGAAATGTAAACTTAGTTAAAGCTTCAGTAAATAGGTCCTTTAAAGATTACACATGACAACCTTTGGATGTTTTAACCAATAGTTATTAAATATGAGCTTAAAATATAAATGCTCTTTTAAAATATGAAACTTTTCCAAAGTCTAAGATGACCTTTATGGGAAGCTCTAGAATGAAACTATTAACATAACAATATGTACTGCATTCTTTCTAGAAAATAATTTTCTAAACTGCCTAAAATGTGGCACTATTATCATATACACCACCAGCAAAATGAATTAATTAATTAATAGGTAAAGAAATAAAATTTTAAAATGGAGCTTCAAAAAAAAATTCATCTTGGTCACTTATCTCTGTTTTATCTCATATGCAGCTGTGTTTCTCAATGTTCTGTGAAAGCCAGTTCATCAATGTCTAGTTTATGTCTTTTCAGAGCAAATAGACCTTAAAAAACAATATTGCATGACATCTAAGACTGAAGGAAAAAAATATCCCACAATGCAATCCATGAATGTAACAAGAATACTGTTAGGCTTCCATCACCAACTATTAACAATTCAAATATGAACATTGGAGAACCCATATAATAAACAAAAACCATAAATTCTATTCTTGAATTAACTGAATAAAATTTACTTTTTAAAGGAAGAAAGTGGAAGGTAAATACACACAAGGTTCTATAATAAAAGGTTTGATTTTGCCCAATGGTGGCCTGAGGCCAAAAAAAAATTGTAGGCAATAGAAATAATGGATTCCTCTTTTTTTAACACTGCATTTCATAAACTTGCAAGTTAGTATCAGCCTCTGAATTTATCACTTATCATTACTTAAATCTTAATTACAGTTATTATACAATTAAAACTAAAAAAATCTGAGCTTTTTAATCCACTTGTGGCTAAATACAAGATATTTTTCCACTGCCTCTAGCAGCTTTATCTTTTCTAACTCTGGCAAAATTAGATGGTTTCCAGTCACATACAATTGCTTTGCCATAACACTGTTCAAAGTCAAAAAAATACGATTTAAAGCTAATAGTAAGATTTTGTGGAAGTTTGAGCTGTTAAATTACTAAAGTGTTACATACATCGGATTGGTGGATAATGGCTATGGCATTCTTTATCTTGCAGAATGTAAATGTAGCTAATAGTGTGGAAAAAAAAAGTCATTTTAGTACTTTAGCTGAGATTGAAGAAAATAAAGGATAGAGAAAGACATTCAAGAAGTAAAATTCACACTGAATAAACCAGAGCAAAAAAGAAAATGGGAGATATTTTTATAAAGTATTCTAAATGCTAGAAAGAAATTCCCTCTATTGTAACAACGAGATTTTGATTTAAATGAGCTGAAGAGTCGAGGAGGTTCTGTTCCATCTACCAGAACAAGCTTAAGCAATTTTAACCTGACTTAAAAAGAACAGTTTAGTACCATTTAATGGGAATGAATCTGACATAATCTAGTCCTGTTATTCTAAGGGACATATTGGATTCCAGGAGGAAAAGCCCCATGGATCTGTGCTCTGGAACAGGCTCTGGGAGGTGGGTTCACCCCAGAGGGATGCTGATGCCAGAGCACCCTCGGTGTCTCCTTGGTGTGTCCCTCAATTCAGAGTTCTCAGGGCTTTATCCCATGGTGCTTAACACACATATCACCTATCCCATAATGACAAAATTAAAACAGGAGTCCAACGGAAACACAGCTCTCCAGTGCCATTTTAAACTGGGAAAATATAAACATCCAACCAGTCACTGCTCCATTTTAGAGTGCAGAGAGAGGATCCTGGATTGTGCTCCAGTGCTGGAGCCACAGCAGTTCTAGGCCTTGGCTTCAGCTCTGGAACAACACCCAGCCAACCCTGGGGCCCTGGATTTCCAGCCCAACAGGGCACTGACACACTGCCCATGGAGGGAGAAGGGAAGGCACACCCAAAAAACAGAGCAGGATTTAATTCCACGGCTGTTTACACTTCATGCTAAGCACTCCTTACTGATAGTGGCATTATTAAGTGATAATCTATAATCACCCACGGCCATATTTGACCTCAATTACATCGGTGTGAGTCCAAAATCCACCTGCTTTTCACAGGCATTGCTCCAACCCAGTGTGAACAAACAGCCCAATCCATTCTCAGCAGCTCCTGCAGGCTCAGAACATTACTGCAGTTCCATTGTTCAGAACAAATTAAAGCATTACCACCTATTTCTGATGTAATTAATTGCTGTCTCCCTATATTCAGCTGCAGTTATAGTATGACTAAGACATCCAAAGATAACAAATATTATATTACATCTACTACTGAACCTGTTTTACTACAAATTTACTACATATTTTCAGGTAAAAGGGACTAGACCTTTCTAAAATATTAGTGAGCTTCATATGAAAATAGAAATACATGGAGATCATCCAAATATGCTGACATCTATAAAGATGAAGGCACAAGGGTGCACCTATCCTCTCAAAGAATTCAGCAATAAACTTAAAATAATGCCTTTTTTTCTTCTAATTTAAGGAAAATGCAGGTAAAACTGCAGCAATAATTAATGAGGCAAAAAGAGCCTTTAGATTAATGAAGCAAGGTAGTTTCACCAGGATCAGGTATTGTTGTTTAATTTTTACCAGAAGTTAAGGCTGCAGGCATATGATCACAATTCTCAAAGAGAAGTAAAAAAAAAAAAAATAATGGCATTAGTAACTTTTTTTAAATGTAAATTAGTCAACAACCCATTGTGGAGGTACAAAAATAATTTAGCAATGTCTCCCAAGTTTATTAATAATTAAAATCACCTTAATATGTATGTTTCTATGGTTACACTTAATGTGTTTAGAATACAGAAAGATCTTAAAAGAGTCCCAGCTTATATGAAGAGCAGAGACAGCTTTGAAATTGATCTTTACAAAGAATAGTCAAGTCATTTCAACTGCAAATCATTCATTTCAATTTCAGCCAGAAAAATCAATGGGCAAGAAAACAGATCTCTCATCAATTAGGACTGCTTCTCTACATCTATTATTTTGACCTATCTTGGGAATTTTCAATTGACAGCACAGTATATCAGCATTAAACTCAACCTACAGAAACATAAATATTGGAGAAAATTATATCAGAAAATTTAGTCGCTAAATTTAGCCCTTCTGCAGTATCTTGGAGAGGAAGCCTGAAACCACCCAGTCAAAAACCCCAAGTTCAAATGGCCCCAATTGTTGGATATTTATTCATCAATAATGGGATGGGGCTGTTGATAATATTTTTTGAGCTTTTATTTTCGTGTCAGCTTCAGTGTAAAGTGAGACACGAAAGATGGTGAAAGCTTATGCCATTATAATGGCTTAAATAATTGCTTATTATAGCTTAAAAACAATGGATAAATTTCATTAGTGAACTTATATTTTGCTATTATCCTGCTTGCTATAGTTTCCAAAGCCTATCTCTACACACATTAAAAATACAGCCTTATTGTTTCCTGTCTTTGCATGTCTGTATTTTTGCATTCTTCTATTCTGAGTTTTCTACCTTTTCTATTTCCCACACCCAACCTCCAGGACAACTTGTGCACGTTGAACAGCTCAGGACAAACAAGGAACGTGCCAGCCCAGCATCCCAGGGAGGACAGCAGCAAGGAGCCAAACTAAAGCCCAATATTGACATTATAATATCTCCTTTTACACCACAGGATAACTGGAGATGCACAAATTATCAGAAATGCCAGAGTAAGTAACTTTAATTCCATTTTAACTGTGGATTGCACACACCGTCGTGATGAAGGAAATGAGACACTGAAGCTCCCCTGAAATTGTGAGCCATTGTAACTTAAATCTCACTGCTTTCAGAAATAGCTTTTTGTTTCTACTATTGCCTACATGCTTTTGAAATGCAGAATGACTCCATAAATAATCAAGCAATATTTGAAGACAAATAATGAGTCAGAAATTCCTCACCCCTTCTCTCTGCTTTCCAGACGCATTTGAATGATAGAAATTGTATTTAGAAGAACAAGAGCTTAAACTAGACATGGTTTGTGGAATTACAGACCTGCAAAGCAACTATCTGCGCAGCCACCCTGAACTGTTTCTGCAGTGTGTTTTCTTTACAAAGAGCTTTACAAATAATTCAAAGATGATCCAAGAATTACATAGGAATGGCTGGGGGTCATTGGTGGATACATCTGCCCCTGGACTCTCCCTGCAGCGCTGATCAATGTCATCCTGTGGCAGCACCAGAAACCCTCAGGCACAGCAGCAAGGACACCCTTTCCTCTTTGGCCTCTACATCTTGTGACAATACACAGAATATCACAATGCTTGACAAGAATTTTCAACCAGCTCTAACCTTCAAGTACTGCTCAATCGCTCTGCAACACTCTAATTTTTCCATTCCTTGTCAGTCTCACGACTCATTTTGGATGATCTGCAAACTCTGTCACTGCAACATCATCTTCTCCAGATAATTTCTGTTGTGTTAAACACAAATCACTGCATAAATCCTTGAAACTATCTGTTGGTGAAACCTTCTCCATGGAAATCTGTTTCCACGCTGATGTTTCAATCATTTTTAGCTGAAGGAATCATTTCCTCTCAGTAGAGAAACCCAAGTATTTCCTCTCAGTAGAGAAACCCTAAGGTTTATTGATCAGGTTTATCTACACCTTCAGCTTCTCCACAGATCTTAACACATTCAGGAAACACGATTTCCCTTAAAAAGATCCATGCTGACTGTTCACTTCATGGTTGTTCCAAAGTTTATCTGTTCCAGTGGCTGCCGCACCTGGGCTGTGACTGATGGCTTGGCGCAGGAACGGGATTCTAAGGGCTGCAGTTCCCAATGTTTCTCAAGGATTGTCAGAGAGCTTTTTAAAAAGAATGGGAAGGATGTGACCCGCAAGTGAAGCCAAGGTGCAGAAGTGGTTACATGCCACAGTCAGGATTTAATTCCCAGTTTCAACTCTCTACAAACTTGCGCTTTCCTATTTTATAATATTTTTTTATTAATTTTATTTTTTTCTCTTTTGCTCTGAATCCATTTCTTTAGATGCTTCATTTAGAGATGCTCCATCATACTCCTGTCCCCTTCCTCCACTGAGAACATCTGCAGTGTGGCACAGCCTCCCTTCTTTCTGAAATAATCAAAATATTTACTGGTAGTTTATAGTTTTCTCTTCCACTTTGACAGGACTTTCACTTTTATAAGGGAGGTTGAGGATTTTGAAGAATCCTCTCACAGTCCTTTTGAGCCTCCAATAGAAGTAAAACTGTTTGCCAGGGATTTGACTGTCACCCAGATCTATGAAACTCAGAATTTCCTGACTGTGAATTCGTGACTGAAACCAATGGCAGACCCTGGTCCCAAATTATGTGCAATGAGATAATTTCTCTCTCTCTTCAACATAATAATTTTTTACTTTGAAAGACAGTGCATAAGGGTCCACATGGCTCATTACACAAGCAACAGGGAGTCCCCCCTTGAGAGAACCAAGGACAAAAAATGACAGCTGAGCTGTATTTTGCCCCTAGTCTTTGATTTAAAAAGCTGATGGGAAAATTTCTGTCTAATTCTAAAAAATCTAATTAACTCTGATGTCCAATAAGAATTTTAGGAAGTAGTTCTTTTGAAAAACACGTGAAGAAGAACCTCTTTTTCGTTCTTGGCTCTGCTGCACTGGACTGGACTGTAGCTGTCTCCATCTGCTATAAATTATAAGCACCTATGCATACACATAAGTTATCTTCAGGGAACATGTTCTTCATTTGTTCCCAGAATTAAAAGGCTGTTCAGGATGGGAGCTTTCAACATGAAAAATGTGGTCAAAGCTTGTTTTCTAGTACATGAGGAAAAGAGCTGGTGGGTACAAACAGCAGCAGCATGTCCTGAGCTCACAGCAGCTGACTCTGAACCACAGCTGCATCTCCTTAGATGAAGAGTTTGGAATCACCAATCTTCGTGGAATCTTGGGGGAATAAATACAATCGATTTCCTACTACTTACAAAAGTAACTTTCTCGTACTTGCAAAGAACATCCTTCATCAGTCATGCCCCAAGGAAAACAATACATGGTTTTTAAGATTTCTCATTAACAGATAATTACACTTTTTTATTTTTTTCCAAAGCATTATTGTGCCATTATTGCATTGGGGTTTTTTTTAAGAAAAAAGAATATGATTTATTAACAATTAGGATTCTCCTAAGAAAATTACTTAATGCAGTAATGATAGTATAGGAGTTTGAAAAAAATAATCCACATATAATAAATTCTATTAATTCAGGTTAATTTTTATGTTCCAGTGACCCTTAGCAAATTCAGGTTTGCTCAACAGCAGAGTAATACTGGGTGAAGTTGATTCATTATATTTTATTATTATTTACACACTTTCAAGGTGCTCTGCATTGCCCATTTAGTTGTATGAAATTCATACAGATCCTTGCAGTTTTTCTTTTATATAATGAGCAAGCTGCCCACTGCAGACATTGCTCTTTCCACATGTGTGATTTAACCTTTGTTCCAACCCTACAGCAGCTTCTTCAGGAACATTTAAGGGCTTCTTTGCCAAGTAGAAAAGGATCTGCTGAGGAAAGGCTGCTTTGCTAAACATCTGATTCTTGAGTCTGATCTCCTGAAAAAGATAACACTTAACTGATCTAGCTCAAGCCTTTTGGCTAGTTTTGACCAAATTTGATTTAAAAACATCCAACATACAAAGTTCCTAGAAGTTCCACAAAAATTGGAGCAAAGCAGAGCGAAAAGATCTATTGGCACCTGCAGAGACAGAAAGGAAGGAAGAATTTCCATTTTTCACATTATATTCATTGCCTGATCAGGTCAGCTGCAGCTCCAGGATTTGCTCCCTCTTGTCCCAGTTTGAAATATCAGGAGGCAGAAAATAACCCCAGTGGTGCTGAGGGGATTTTTTAGGGTTATTGTGCTCAAAGTGCTATCATCAATAAGAGCATCTGGGTTTCTTGCACGGACCTATTGTTTGTAGGAAATCAGCTTTCATCACTTCTATTATCATGAAATACTTACAATGTATTGTAAATCAGGTTTGAACATGAATTCTGTTAAATTAATATAGCCCCTGAATTCAAATTGTCGCCAAGCTCACTGCTTTTTTTTTTTTTTTCCAAGTCCAATAAGTAAAAAATACATTAAGACACATGTTATTGGATTATAGGGATCACTACTACTTACAATTTCTGGACTTCATTGTTGAACAGATTCCTATTATCAAATCCATTCTCAAGCTCAATTGGAAATGTAAGCTTAATAGTTTCGTCCATGCTTTGTAGAAATGAAATAAAAAACTTCTGAAGCCGTTTGAACCTTGATGAAAATCCTATTTTCCAAGTGCACTTTTGAAAATTTTCCCCTAAAAACCCACTGAATAAAGTGTAATTTGGAATGTACATGATCAGCTTAACTCACGCTTCCTTCAAGGGTCATTTTTCCACACTGCAATCTCCCAGGAGGATTGGCCTTACCAAAACTCCTTTCCCACTCTGATATTTCTGTCTTCAACGTGCTTAGGGTCAGGCAGGGATCCAGGAAAGTGAAATGCTTCAGTGTGTGCTTACCAGACTCCATGGCAGTGCTGAGGGATGAGCACAAGCTTACAAAGACTCGGCTTAACCTGCAGCTCAAGCTAAAGAATCTTACTAAAATAACGCCTCAGCAAAAGTGTGCAAATATTTTAACAGTCACTCTGATTCTGAGACAGAATTTGTGTTAATATTCATCCCACATTATCCAGCTGTTCTTCAGGAGTGTGAGGCAGATGGAAACGTGGCAGGGAGATAAAGCATGGAAGAGCAGCAATGCAATGGGGATTTGTGGAGAGAAAAGCAGCTGAAACTGGGACACTTTCCAGTGACAGTGAGAAGAACTCACAGCAGCAACTTACAGATTAAAATGGGAGAAAAACACCTACAAAGTGAACAGAACTGACCGGGAACACAGCTCATAAAAGCCTGGATACATTGTACAAGCCTGTAGTCATTTATTGTTGTGCATCTCTGGGATGTCCATATAGTATATATGTATATTATGTATATATAAATACAGCAGGAAATGTATGAGCCCTGTGTTTAAACCCCAAATGTGTGAATTCTAGTAATCATCATGACTTCCTAAACAGCCTGAGAAAATTTGGGGAATATCGTGGCCAAAGCAAAGATCAACACTCTGGCTAAGTACAGAACTTTGGAGAGCAGGTTGATCCAAAAGGACAGTTCTCTGAATTCTTAATTTGCCTTTGTTTGAGCAAAGTTTCAATGGCAGAAAGTGCATTTTCTCTTTGTGAGTCATTCTAGAGAAAGTAGAGTGGTGAAACTAAACCCTTCTTTTCCAAACACAAACAAAAGGAAATTGCTTAATATGTGGGATTTTTATAATTGAAAATTTTAGGTCAACAGTTGAACATTGATTACAATTAAATAATTTAAATTTTTATATATTTGACCCAGAAAGAAAAATATCTCAATAGAGAAGAATGACATTGACTTCAAAATTAGGTATTCCAGAAATCTTTTCCACCCTCAGCATTCCATGATTCTACCCTATACACCATATCTTACTTATTCCATTTCTGAATTCAGCCAACAGGGTTGCACAATAAAGTGATAAAGATGATAAACCAGAAAGGTTAAAAAAAGGTGCCTTTAGAGGGCAGCTGGAAAAGAGCACCAGATGTTTTGGAAATGAGCAGGGAAAATGTTTCCTGAATTTAAGCACGGCTGTCATTATGGATAATAGCATCATACTCCTTTATTCACCCTATTGATCTGTTGCTGCACATCCCCCTAAAATACCAGGAAAAAAAAAAAAAAAAAAAAAAAAACAGAAACCATCCATGTATGATAAAAGCAAGGGCAAAACACAAAAAGGTTAAAATACTCTTCAATTAATCATTGAAGAGAATCAGCAGTTAGAGAGAAGGAAGAAAATTACTGTTGTTCCCTGAGTGACAGCTATTTACTCCACCTTACAGATGAGCTATATATAATACATATAATTTTTCCTTCTGGAAACGCTCTGCCAACCATCTTTACTTAATACCACTTTAACAAGCCACAGCTGGTAATATCAAATTTGTTGCCAGACCAGTCTGCAAAATGCCTTTATTAAAGTCTTTCATTAATGAAAGCACCAAGGTTGACAGTATGACAGTATCTAGTTTGTAAATTGGCAGGGATAAGTTAATTTTGTTCCTAAAATGTCATTCATTTGGATATTGTTTTATATTGTATTATAAACTTGCTAACAACTGACTGTATAACAAGAAACCAGAGGAATTCTTTGGACTGGAACAGGAAAACAATCATGTTTGAAGCAGTATGAACCAGTTCACAGCTATCAAATAAATATCTTAATTGATTTAAAGGAAGCTCTGTGGTTGTGTTCTCTCCCTGACTTTGATATGATGCAGTTTTCATGTTTTTACTGGTGACATATTAACACAGCACTCTGCTAAATAAAGCTGGATAAGCCTGTTGCATCTCTCATCCCACTTAAGGTAAAGTGTTACTCTAAGCAGATTTGTAGGAAGAAACTTCACAAATTAAAGGGACTAAGCAAACAGAAATCCTGGATCCAAATATCCTGTTTTACCAATCCAAGATGACAGAATTAGGCTCTACATCTTTAAGATTAAAATTTGACCCCACTAAGAATGCAGAGACCAATTTTTGCTAAAAACTATACATTCAACAAGAAAATAGATTCTAGAAACTGGACAGATAGAGTGGGTATTCCAAACATCTGAATTAAAACAAGACAGAAGGTCAAGGAACATAACAACAACTTCCCATCAGTCAGCTCAGGATACAGGATCATTTTGGCAGACTGTAAAGATGAAAGTTAACAAAAAAACAATCTGGTTTCATGAAAACCACAGGGAATGGGGTTAGGGCACGGCAATTCTTTTTCTCCATCCCTATTCAGTAAATGAAATAGCTGCTATGTCTGAAAATAATCCAAACATTTAAACTTGAGCCTAATTAAGTTAGTGTGCCAATGAAAAATTACTTGCCAGAGTTTTATTTCATCTCAGTACTTTCCATAGGCAATTCACTGGCAGGGACAGACTTTCTTTTTTTCTCACCTCTGCCTTAATTTGCAACACAGTTTAAAATTATCAACCTCTGAAATCAAAGTTAACACAAGCAGAGTGTAGTTAAACTGCAGTACACTTTGCTGAACAGCTTTAGAGCAGAAAATCTCTTCTGTTTGCTGCCTTCCTTCAGGTCGTTAACATGATTTATTATGAAGCAGGAAATTAGGTACTGGATATATCAATATTGTTCAGAAAATTCGATTCCATCATTGCCATATAACTGCTTTATCTCCAACAAACTTGTAACCATAGTAACTAGATTAGAAAATGTTTCCCAAATGTTTAAAATTCTTTTATTCTTATTAGCAACACCAAACCCTGAAAAATAATGGTAAATTATTGTTTTCCAGTTTTTTGAGGCATTTGCAACTCATGTATGAGTCTTCTGAAAGTCTTAAGTAAACAGGTGTATTTTAACAATTTTTTTCCAATAAAATTCTATTAGCTGAAAGAAAACAAATGTGTTCTGTTGAAATTGTTTATGTGAATGTCAGTATTCTTAAAAAAGGGAGGGTTGAAGAGACATCTCTCAGAAAAAGAGACAAATCTGAAAAGCTGTTTTCACTTAATGGTTTGTTAGGACATCAAATACATATCTTTTAATGAGAATTAATATGCTGTAGCTTAATAATTCATGTACTTGCAGTGAAAGCCCTTTAATTTAATGGAGTGCTGCTCCTTTCATTACTTTCCTTGCTGAGGTAGGTTGGTATTTTTCACTGAAGGTCAGGAGTGTGCCTTTCCTCCATGCAAGCCATGAATTTAATCAGATGTTAAACTCTGACACCTCCAGCACCCATTCAGGCCCAGCTCAGCAGGGTTTTACACGTTTTCAGGAACACCAGAGGTGTCTGTTCTGTCAGGACCAGAAGCAGCTGCATTATGCAACTGTGATCACATATTTATCAAATTTCATGTTCCCGCCTCAGTACTGCTGGTGGAAATCAATTCCTCTTCTGGTACCAGGAACTTTTCTTTTAATCTTATGCCAAAATTTATATCCATTAGTTATTACACCAGTGTACTTCTTACACTTAAATCATCTGGATTTACAGAAAATGCTTGTGCTAGGCCGAACAAATTGAGCTCATATATATTTCTGCCCAATCTTACCATACCTGGACCATAACTTGATTTTTTTCTCTAAACCCAATCTTTATTTCTTGAAGGATTTCAAAGAGCTTTATTTATTGCCTAAGTGCTATTCATAAATAACATCCTTTTCCACCTGTACACTTTTCTACCTTGTTAGCTTTTTGTTTCCATAGCCTCATCTGTGGATATGCCTTTCCCACACGGAATTGTAGACATGCTTCAGCAGAATGTTCTCCTTGTATTTCATCAGATTTATTCAAGGAATAAGAATTCCTTGTGTCTCTGTAATTCCATCTTCTCTCTGAAAAAGTTCCTCACTCACTTCTTCAGCTGTCACCAAAACATCCTTGTCTTCTGGACAAGTCAAAATTCTTGCTGATGACCATTTCCTGTTTTCTGACCCCAGTCTGGCACAGCACAATCATTGCATGTGATGTGGCCATGATTTTAAATTGAGCAATTGGATATTAAAAAATCCATTTAAAAAAAAACAGTAGATTTTTCCTGTAGACCCCATTTCTAGTTCAATCACAAGAAATATATTTTCTTGGTTCCATATCATTTTTAGTAACTGAAACAAAGATTCAGGCCAATAATTGGGATTCAGGCCTTTCCCAACTAAGCAGCTGATGAACAATGACACAGATCTCTCTCATGGTGTTGGAAGGGTTTTGGGTTTCTGCACATCTTTCTCTTCTCTGTGAGCACACACCATTATCTCCCAGGCTTGGACACCCATTTTTGTCAGGTCCTTTCCTCCTCCACTTCTCTTTACATTCCCTCTCATTTTCTGCTTAATTTTCCAGTGGTACCAAAAAATTTCTTAATTCAGCATTTATTTTACTTTTGCTCCTCTCTTGTGTTTCTCATGTAAACCTTCTCTCTAGGTTCTCTCCCAGGCTGAGAGATCATGATCATCTCTTTTGATACTTCCGTTTTTTGCCTGAAGTTTGGCTTTTTTTTACAGCTGCTTCTTTAGTCCATGACAACTCTCTTCTGTGAAGCATGTAATTTATTGTGTATAAATAGTTGCACTAAGATAGCCACTCGAAAATAGCAGCTTCCAGCAGCTTTTTACATCCAGTTTTCCTCAGCTTCCTCCCCTCTTCAAGTGTTTTCTACTGATGCTTTAAGACAAGATGCATTTACTCTGCCTTAAATTCACATCTCAGAGGAGAAAAGAAAAAAAAAAACACTTCCTCATAGGTCTTAAAGATTTTTATCCTGTTTGCAAGCCTGGACCACTTCTAGTCTTGAGCTTTGCTGGGGTCAGTCTTGCCACATAACTGCAGTTAACAGCCAGATCAGAGGCAGGAAGTGCAGAAAGTTTCTGACCCAAAACACCTGATCCACCCCCATCCCCCTTCCAGGAGACAAAACAAACAAATAACAACAAAAAAAAAATATTATGGGAAAAAAATAAAGTTTTGGTTTTGATTTATTCAGTAATTTCCTGCAAAGACCTCTCTCTGTGTTTTGCCTTTCACTGAGCATAAAATGTCCTGCCAATTTTCACCAGGCCACTCATGGCTTCCAGATTTTACATGCCAACAATTGCAATACTCATTCTTATGCAGGATAATTCCTTTAAACTGAAGAATAGACTCCTTGATTAACATTTGTCCATCAATAACTTGAAGAGCAAATCCTCTGAGCCTGGGTAAACACAGTCTCACTTTGCAGGTGTGTGGAAAAAGAGCTGGGACCTGTTGAGCATCTCCACAATTCCCTTTGTGCTCTTTGGGGTCTGCATTAGTGTGAGGACTAAACTTCAAAAAGCACCATCATCAGTTAAAGGTGTCAAAAGATTGTTTTGTAGAAGCACAGAACCACCACTCTAAGTTGGTCTTAGAAAACATTTCCATGATGTAGTGGAGAATAATCTGCCAGTGGAAGTACAAAATAATCCTGCATCCCACTGTTTTGTACTTCATTTGACTTCATGTGGACAAATAAACCGGAAAAGTAACATATGGAGAGAGACTAAAAATTGAATATCATAACCCAGTGCTCTATCAGCAAGAGCTAAACAAAACACATCAATAACAGTCAAGAGTTGTAGCCTGGGCCATCTGGTCACAAAGGCCCACATTACCAAGGTTGTATTAAAATGTTTTCATCTGTGTTCTCCCTCAGGCATGAAGCATGATACACAAAATCTTGAATCCTGCTAAAAGGTGAGACTTCTCCACCTACAAGCACAGCATGTCAAGGATAGTTATTTAATTAAGAGCTGCCCTAGTGAAGGGTGTGGAAATGGCAAGGCAATAATCCAATTCCTGAGTGGGGATGCTGGACAGCCAGTAACAGCACAGAGAGCAGGCTCGACACATGTACTTCCTTGTTAAGCTAAATACTAATTGGAATTTTTGTAATTAATTTGAACACTGTTTTCACTTGTCTAGTGCAGTATCTCCTTCCTTATATATCCATACAACAAAACTTGTTATAAAATGGAGGAAGATCTCTAAAAGTCTTATTTCTTTTTCCTTTTATGATATTGTTTCCTAACTGTGAAAACTCAATTAATTGTTCTCCCCCTGCTCCTCTCTTTCCACACATCTGCCCTGCTCCCTACTAAGTGCTAATCAGCATTTCACCTGTTGGTTGCTGCAATCACTTCCAAACAACCTTGTGCAATTCCAGCCAACACAGCCCGGGGTGGAAAGCAAGAGGAAGTCAGGACAGATTAATAAACCACACTGGTAATTTGCTAAAGCAGGGGGAAAGGGAGGGAAAGTAAGAAAGAAAGGGAAAATAACACACTGGAAACCTGACCTCCACGTGAACACCCTTACAGGATCACATGGTGGTTCCACACAGAACAAATCATATCTGAAATTATCACTGTGATCCATTTCATGCAGGCAGGAAAGCTTCATGTTCCTTCTCATTTTTGAAACTGTTATAACATGCAAATTATTCATTCTCTGGATGTTTTGCCTCTTCCCCAAAACACCACAGAAACCAGAGCTCATCTGCAGTGTCCTTCTGCAGGGATTACAGCAGAGATGGCAAAGCTGAGGTTCAGGGAACACTAGCATGCAGCAGGAGCTGTGAGCTATCAGTCCACGTGGTACCCAGTGAGGCTTCGGATGGTGAGCCCCAAAATATTTTGGAAGAGGAAATAAATACGTTACTCACACCTTACAGAAGTGAGCAATTAAGTGATTTCTTAAGAATTCATGAAGCTGTGGAAAGCTGACGATAAACTCCTAAATTTAAGAGAGGGACATGAGCAATTTTTTCTCCAGTTTGTGCAGGATCTGAAGCAGGTACAGGGACCAGTACTTTTAATTAGCACAGACATTCATTGTAGCTAGCAAGACCTCACAGCCTATCTTATGAAGACCTATGATGAGTCAAAAAGACCTGAAATAACTCCTTTTCTTTTCAGCATTGATTCTGACTAAATTTCTTCCCTACAATCAGTATGTCTGAGATTCCAAATCTTTTTATTTATGCTTTGTTCAGCATTCAGTTGCAAATTACCACAATTGACCTAGAATATGTCATTCCATTATTTTAAATTTTTGTCTCCCCTGACACATGCATAATCTCTTTTTCTGTTTGCAATACACTCCAGCCAAATTAATCATCTGGATACCTAAATTGGAGCTGTGCTGAAAAAAAAACCCATAAAAGATTTTAAAAATTATGACAGCTCCAAGTATTTCAAGGTGCTGATCATTTGCAGTTGCTATAATTTAAGCATTAGTTGAGGACAGGTTTCTCAAGACCTTTGAAGAACAACCTGCCAGCTGCTCTCCATTTCTGTCTCTGCTCATCCTCTAAGGTGCTTGTGATCCCGAGTAGCACTTCAGGAGCAGGAACAAATCAGGATGACAAGATGCCAGGAAAACACTGCAGTGCAAACGGGGTCTGCTTTGTCTCCTTTTGCCTGAGGAGCCTCAGTTACCACAACTCCCATCTTAAACTCCCCAGAAAAAATTCTTAAAGAAGGAACTTCTACAGAGAGACTCAGGATGCCTGAGATCCAAAAATTCAGATTTCACAAGCAGAAAGGAGGGAAGATGGCAGGAAGAAATCTAGAATGTTACTATTAGTGATAGGCAGTGCAAGACTATAAGAGTAATACATCAATTACTTAATATCAAAATTTGATCCAGTTTTGTTGACTTACCTTGCCAACTAATCTGGGGAACGGAGGTCTTTGATTTTCAGGAATTAATATTGGAGTTGCCAAAATAGCCCTTTTTTGTCTTGGAATTCCAAGGTTGCCTTCTAGTTTTAAGATTTCCTGAAAAAGAAAAAGAGCAATTAGAAAACCTTCCAGATATTCAGTTATCTCTTTCCCTGCACCTTTAGGCAAAATTACCATGAACCACCAGATTCTAAGGCTAGTATTACATATTTTCCAGCAATTAATGATAACATATCAAAGCATGTATTTAATCTTTAAGGTTACTGCACTTATTTCAGTGGCAGTAGACAGCTCTTTTTCATTTTGTACTCAAGTAAGCAAGTTACAAACCTAAGCAGGAGTGTCTATAATGCTAAACTGTTAACTGCTTAAATCATAAGCTTTTAGCAAGGTCTGATTTACCTCAAACACTTGCACAAAACCAGTAAAAAGCCACACTTGAAATGTCTTTAGAAAAATTTCTCTAAAGATATATATGATGATATTGCTAAAGATGGTGCTAGACATCCTCTATTCTCAGTCACTTCTCAGCCCAGGCTTTCAACCAAACAGAACAGAGTGAATTTGCAAACACAGTCCACAGGTAATGAACTCTCAATAAATACCAAAAGCTTCTAACTTCAAATTAGACACCAAAGCCCAGGTGTAACTTAAAATATGAGCTAGTAGGTTGCTGGTGTTGGATGTTTTGTGTTGGGGTTTGCTTTCCCTTAGAGAAAGCTTCATGCTATGCTCTCAGAAAGAACAAAAATAAAAGTGGTTTATACACAAGAGTTCTTTCTCTGCTGCATTTTCTGGAGTGTTTCTTTCTATCTGAGCTTCGGGCAGTTCAGCACTTTATGAGCTGCAGTGAACTCTCCACAGTGGCCTCTGGCCCCTGGAAAACTCTGCCCACCACACCTCTGCTTTCTTTTCCCTTCTGCTCTCTGATCTCTCAGAGCTCTCTCTGCAGGAGCTGCAGCTTCCCAGAGACCACTCTCCTTCCTCTGCTTCCTCCTACAGTCTCTGCAGCTCCCTTCTCCAAGCACAGTTACTACCAAGGTCAAAATGAGCCTCTCCCCCATCTCCCAAAGCTCTCCCTTGATCCAAGCCCTTTTTTGGAAGTGAAAAAAAACCAACAAAAAATCCCACAAAACAAATAAACACCCACAAATAAATGAAAGAAAACAAAACATACCAACCAAAAACCTAACAACAAAAGAGTCCAGATTTGTAGTATATTAGGAATTATGGAACTTAAAAATATTTGAATCACTACTTTTTGTTCAGGTTGTCACAAGTTTTATTAAAAAAAAAATTACTGGTTGAATTATATGTGTAATTCCAACAGTGCAGTTATATCCCACAGATAACACTTTGGTCTCTTAATGCAGAAACTCCAAACCCCTACATTTTCAGCCAGTTCTGGAATCCATGTTGCTGTGTTAATAACTGATTCTTCATTACACAATGAAAGCTCCAGCCCTAGGCTGTATTTTTATAAATCTTCAAAGCTGAATGAGTTTTCTTGGTGGCACAATCTGGATCCATCAGCCAAGTTCTCCACAGGCTGCTCCTGCCTCCATCTGTGGCAATGCCTCCCATCTAACGAGCCTCTCACCACAAAACTCTGCTCCACCTCTGCTGGGTTTGGCATCATTTCTCAAATCTGACAACAAACAGGAGCAAAGGAAACTCGAGTCTTCACCAGCTTGCTTTAGTCATGATAAAGTCAAAGAGCAGTGAGAACCATGCAGAGAATCCCTTCTCACAATGTTGCCAATTTTCATAACTTTTTGAGGCTTCCCTGGTGGAGCTCCCAGCTATCCCAAAGGCTTTGCCATTTCTCTCTAATATTTCAGTCTGAAGGCCACTCGGGGTCCCCATTTCTGTCTTTCAACTCCTCTCTCAAGAGAGTTTTCCATAATAAAAATTCATGAGAAAGCTCAAGATAAAAACAGCCGAAGTGTCAAATGAAAAGAGCTGAATCCTGTCCAAAGACAAATGCACAGAGCAGTTAAGCTTTCAAAATCACTTACAGTGTAAACACAGATGGGCTGACACGTGCCTGAGATGATGCTGAGGAGCAGCAGTGACTCCCAGGATGGAGGAAACCCCAGCTCTCCAGCTCAGTAGCAGCAACATTTACCTGACCCCACCTCTCAGCCCTGCTCCTCCTGTCGTGGTTCTCCTTCACCTCAGGGAGGTGTAGGGCAGAAATCCCAGGTCTTTGAAACTGAACAAAACATTCAGATTTGCTTCTCGTTATGTCACAGAAAGGTTTGGGTTGAAAGAAAAGGGACCTTTGAAGACTGTCTGGTCCGACCTGCAGTAAGCAGGGACATCTTCACCAAATCCCTTTTCTTAGAGCCCCATCCAACACGACCTTGAATGTGTCACATTTCTTTCTGTGATACTTTGAGTAGGAAAAGCAATTTCCAGATTATTCAATATCTAGGTCTCACAATTTTGGTAGCCATAGACCCATAAGCAATTAGCCCATCACTTTCCCATGACAGGTTATCCTCACACTTTCCCAAAGGTTCACAAATGGGAGAAAAACCCAAATTATATTCAGTGAGTCATTAATACAAAGAAGTTCTAAAGGAAAGCAGTAGGGTGGTGAGACTTAAGGCCTTTAAGTCCAGATTTCTGAGCAGAATTTCAGAACAAAATAAAAAGAAATAGAATTATAGAATTATTAGAATAGAATAGAATTTCTTGTTTCTAGCACACTTATTCTGTTTCATGGAGAAGGAAGTTCTGCAGATTTGGCACAGAAGTGTAAGTACTTCTCTGAGAGTGTTTCATATTCTTCAAATCCAATAATTATTTCACTGCCACCACTTCATAACCAACTTTTACAACCCTCTTTTTGACTTCCTTAATTTCCTCTTTGAGTCATGGAATCAGCTCAGCCATAGTTTAGCTGATCCACTGGCAATAAATTTGATTTCCTGTTCCAAATAAAAAAGCACCAAACATGGCCTCCTCGTTTCTCCAGCATTTTGGCTAAACTTTAATTGAGAGATGCCAGTCTGCCCAAACTACAATGTCATGCAAATTGCAATTTCCCTGCATCCCTCTAGAACTCTCCTCCTTGTTTTGATTTTTTTCCTTTTTACCAGGCCCTCTTGCAGTGCTGAATATTTGAATGATTGCCCTGGTCACTCTCCAGCAGCACAAAGCATTACTCTTGGCAAAGAAAATTTCATTAGAACTTGTCATGGGAATTGGGTGGCTGAATTCACGTATCGATTTGTCACAATAAGGGTTGAAAACACCACTGGAGTGGCAATCTGTAATCCACTGTGGTGACCAGAAAAGTGCTTGGGTTTCTTGTCATTTAGTTCGTCTTATATACTAAGGTTGATGGTATAAAATGGGGTCAGCCCTAAATACAAAAAATAGAATTAATTGGATGCTTGTGGCAAGCAAAGTTCATCTGAAATAGGGAATGGGGTGTGCTGATCTGAGGTATATTTGCCTTCCTACAAAATAACATCAGGAAAACGTTGAAAAGCTATAACTCTTTGCACATGAATTTAAGAAATATTTTTTTATAATTCTCAGTTGAAATTTTAAATCATGCTGTAATACTTATTTCCCTTATGTATGTTATTTCTATCATCAGAATATTGTTTTCATCAGTAGTAATGAAGTTAATTAATTAATAAAACATATGCCTAAACTAAAAAAATGCTGGCAGTAATATAAAAAAAATCTAAGAAAAGTGCTGGAACTTTACTCATGTTAATGAACAACTGTTTAAACAAATAATGAACTCAATGAATAAATTTAAGAAAGGTAAAGGTCAATGGCATTCACACAAACATCTGCTCAAAAGTAGTCAGTCCTCAATGCCCACAAATGTCACCCTAAAAATCACTTTGTGTGCTTGGGAAGAACAAACCCAGCTAAAATGCAGCTGGCTAAGGGGAACTGGGTATTTCACAGAACAAGAACTTTCAAGCTGGTGATGCATGGTCAGATACAACATCTGGAAAGTTGCTGGTGAAGCTTGATTTAATTACTCTGGGTGTTCCTGCTCCTGTAACTGTTCTGCAAGTGCAGAGCCTCACACTGCCCAGTTTCTGATATACCCATCATCTGCAGAGACACTTGGTGGTCTCACCCTTCAGCTTTGCTCCTGGGCCCTCCATCTGCCCTGGCCAGAGCTATTTTTATAGGATGGAGGCACCTGTCATCTTTAGAGCAGTAAAGAACATAGGTGAAAAAAAGTTGTTCTTGTTCAAACCACTTGGTCATGCGTAAATCAGAACCATATTAATGCTAATACATTCTAGAGTGTTTTTTGATACATAGGTGACAAAACTATGGTGGAGACACATCTGATTTTTTACGTTGTGAAATAATTCATTCAATTATTGTCCTGAACATCTGCAGTATCTTTTGTAATGGAAAAGTCCTGCTTCTGTTGAGATGTAAGTTTCATTTATCTAAACACCTGCCTTATTCTTTGACAGAGAAAAGTTTTTCAAAGGTGAGAACAAACTAAGTACCATTAACTTTGCTTTTGGGAGTTACCTGTACTGAGAATAATACATTCTTCTTTTAAATTAACATTTCAGGCTTTTGTTGGTCATCATTTAGAGCACGTTATTCTCATTTTGAAGCATATGTGAATCATCCTCTCTTACAGGGAATTTTATATTGGTTCAACACTGCTCATTAAATATAATGAGGTGTCCCTTATACACAAACAACCAAATATGCTGTGACTGCCTCATCTGTCAAGCAGCACTGAAATCCAGGCTGGAGGAGAAAGACAATGGCTGACCTTATGCCTCTGTCTTCAGCAGGACACATTAGCAACACATCACTTATCATGGGTAAAAATACCCTTTTCTCCAGCCCTGCTGTGCTTACACTTGTACCAAAGCAAACAAAACCAGGCTGCTTTAACAGCACACCAGGAGAAATGAAAAATTCCTAAAGATGTCCCAAAACCTTCAGCACCTCAAATGAATGTCACTGAAATAATCAAAGTATTTTTTGATGCCATTGCCTAGGCATAAAAGCCTTAGGGAAAGTGACCTGTAATAAAAATATATATTAAAAATAGGGGGTTTAGTTTGGTTTTTCTTTCATTTAATGAAATCATCAGCTTTTGGGCTAGATACCAAATTGCTACTGAAAATAGAAACATAGTGGAAATCTGAAGCAATTAAAATCTTTCAAAAATCTGATTCTTTTGAGACATAACCAAAGCCACATGGAAAATATATTGCACAGGATGGACACAAGGCCTTAACTTCTTATTCACAATATTCCTGCTCTCAATATTCCACTGAGTGGATTCATTTCTCAGCTTATACTGGAGGAACTCAAAATTCTAGAATCCTTTTAAGACTCAAAAAGGACAAAGAACACAAATCTCACTTCCAGGGCATGGTAAATGAGTTAAAGAAGAGATTTTGGTGGGACAATAACCAATGTGAAGCCACAAAATCTGTAAATGAGTAGCACACAAATGACAACTCCAAACGTGGAATAGCACAAGCAGCCATGAACAAGCAGTTCCACATTCCCCTCCTGGGATATAAGGACAGTTGCTAATAAAGGAAGTTTATTTCTTATGTAAAACAAATATTATTCATAGCAGAAGTTGTTTTACCTTGGAAAACCAGCTTTCTATGTCTTGCTGCAGGGCAGCCAGCTGTAAGTGTGTGCAGAAAACTGACACATTTTATACCCTTATTCTGGGCTTAAGTGCTATGGAATTCACTGCATTATAACAGTGCTGCACAACAGCAATTCCATGATACCCTAAAGCCAAAATAGTGTATTTTAAAGCCATGTGTGCTGTTAAATGACTGAGAAGCTGCAGTCCCAGCCCCCTGTCTGAATGGACACGTAAGCCACATTTCTTTTCCTGTACATTTTGGCCACTTGACCTGTGCATGTGCATCAGCTGGGCACCTCCAGGTGAATCCTGCTCTTTGCACAGCATTAATCACATAGAGGAGACCCAGTTATGGATAAATTTCCATTTACTGTATGCTGAAAAACAACAAAAATACTAAATTTGTTAAGAGTGTGAGAATTTTGTTTCTAGCTGAGTTTAACTGGGAGGTACTTTCAATAATTTCCATTATCTCTTGCATGTATAATATTGCAGTCACGTGCCTGCACAATTTCCTCCTCCTTTCCTGCTCTACTGACTCCTAGCAAAAATAACTTTGCCCAAGACTGCACAGCAGGGCTGTATTATGTTTAGATCACAATACAAAAGTCTGGGTATACTCTATCAGGCCTGCCTATGCATGCAGGGTGCTCTCCAGAGCTGCATTCCCGAGCTTTCCCATACAGGAGCTGCCAGGCTGACAAATGGAGCCGTGGTCTGTGATGAAGACAAAATGCCCACTTAGATCCAGGCTACAGCAAAGCTCCTCAGTCACCAGGCTGGATTTCAAATTTGGTTGAAAGAAGAAATGTTAGTGCATTAATCCACTTCACTGCTTGGTCCAGCTACTCGGAACAAATTAATTAACGGGCATTAACTGAGCCCAAAAAGCTGAAATCATAGTGTATTAATCCAGTTCACAATCTGGGCTGTAGTTTTACTCGTCAACATAAATGAACAGGCAGTTACTGCCCAACAGCAGCAGCTTAACTCTGTTGTGTGGCACAATAAAGAGACAGTGCTGTAGTGCCTTGTGGACAGCTTTTCATTATCACCTGAGTGCTGCTGGGCTCCATGCTGCACTTTAGCTGCATTTTTCAAAGGTGAGAATACAAGACCTAAACATGCCCTGTGTTATTTGTTCCCACCACAGTGACCCAATTAAATTCACAGGACAATGCCTCTTATTTCTAAACCTTTCATTAATCTGGACAGTCTCAAAGACCCACATAGTATTACTAAAGAAGAGAGCATCCAGTTGAAGTTCTGACTTAGATGAAAGGTGTCTAAAAATTTACACGCGAGAAATCAAGTTTTTAAAAGTATTAATTCCAAGACACTTTAAAAAACACCCCAATCATTCACGCAAATTGACTTCTAGATTTAATTTCTGCAGAACTTATAAAATATGCTGGCTAGAAATAGAAATATTGTTTTCGTTCTGCTCTATCTGCTTCAGGGTGAGAAATCAAAGCACGGCTTTTTTTTCCAGAAGATTCCCAGAAGAAAAGTGAAACATGCAAGATGGAGACCCAGACACAGGCTTGGACATCTTTGTGGATTCTCATATTTCTCCTTAATCACATGCTGGCAATTAAGTCTGCTTCAGGAAATTCAAAGAGTGTACCTGTCAGGAATCAGAGGCAAATTAATTGCTGTACTGGAACAGATCAATGATTCATGAGCTGTAACATCAAGCTGCTAACAATATTAATTGCCACATACTTCAGGGAGAAGAGCCTAAAATGGCAGGAGTCATAGTTTACAGTGGTTTGAAGATGTTTTTTCTGGAT
This sequence comes from Phainopepla nitens, assembly GCA_013400175.1. Lineage (NCBI taxonomy): Eukaryota > Metazoa > Chordata > Aves > Passeriformes > Bombycillidae > Phainopepla > Phainopepla nitens. The sequence continues at coordinate 1,297,764 of VXBQ01007379.1, forward strand.
TGTAACTGCTGAAACTAAAGCCAAGTACACTTTACAATACATGAAATGTGACATGAGAGTTCCCAACTGTAAATCATTCCAATTTATATGTTTGAATCTGAGCATCTTGCCCTAACAACCCGCAGCCAGAGGGGCACAGAAATATTTATATTCCTTACTTCACACCTGCTGACCTTTAACTGAGCATGAGAACAAGTCCCCACCTACACAAACACCAAGTAAACAGGTTTTATTAAAGTTTCCTGGCCAAGAGAAGACAGATCCAGACTTGCTCCCTGCATGTCATTTGCCTGGCAACTCCACTCTACTTGTTTTTGTGGCATTGGCCATGGGCTTCCCACTCTGTGTTTCTGAGCAGTAGGAAGCATAATCCAAGATTATTAAAAGAAAATGATGCTCTCAGAGCTGTCAGAGCAGAGCTGGAGCACTTCAGTGCTCCTTGTTAGCCCAATGCAGTGACTGAGCAGGGACAGCCAGCCCAGCAGCCACAGCATTCACAGGGGACAGAGGAGACACAGCTTCTGTATTGTTCTAGTAATTGCTCCCACAGACCTTCCAGTGAATGCTGTTATTTTAGCACTTCACAGATCTGAAAACCCTGCTCAGGTCTCGATTTCTAAACCAGTGTATTTCTGAGGAAGAAATGATACATTCAAATGCATTCAAAAACCTGGGCTCTGACCAAAAGAGATTATCCACCCCTTTTTTTTCCACTTTACCTTTTTGCTCATATTTCATATTTGTTCAGTTCTGTCAGATAAGTTCTATTTTTACCTATATGCATTTCCTTGGTCCCAAAGTAGCTGAAGTCATTAAAGCCAGATCTGTGATGTCTGCTGCCTCTACTGACATACTGGAATTCAACTAGGACAAGTCTAGAACTGAAAACCTAGGTTCTCACAGCTTGAGCTAAATCAGCAATATTTCTCTACCCCTCATAATTATCCATCATGCAGCCAGCCCCAGAAGAACCTCGAGTGGGCTGTATTTAAATGTCTTTTTGAATCTGTAAGGTGGATCCTTCAGTTTTCATTGCACATGCCAAGTATGAACATCCTGCCCAAATCGTGACCAAAGACCACTGTGTGTGTCAGAGCAGGCACAGCATGCTGCCACTGTAAACTGCAGAATTCCCAAGGAATGAAAGAAAATTAATTCAACTCTGTATTATTCTTAAACTATCTTCACACCATTCCCTTTGGTATCCTAGCTCCAAAATCAAACCTCCAGCACCGTTCTTGAGGGTCTGGCTGCTCTCACCTGATCATTGCACAGAGCAGTGAAGTGCACTGTGACTTTCCTGGCCTAAAATAGCTTTATTTTGCTGGAGATAGCTAATAGAGACAAGTTAATAAATTGCAGCATTCCTAATTTGATACATTTTTGGTCCTGTTTCAGTTTACAAACTGTCCATTAGCAGACCCTGAAATCTGTGAACAAATACATTATCTACCATTATACGCAAGTTTTTCAGATGAGTAATTTTTGATCTTAGGATTGCTCAGGCAGTTGCTTGGAAACATTTGTCTGTATTAGTTACACAAGTCATGTGGCATTATTTGTCTTTTCAGATTGGATGGCTTCTGTGAATAAGCAACAGAGCATGAAATGCAAATTTCATGATATAAAATTCAGAACTTGCTTTTGGCAAGGATTTGATTTATTACATTTACAGCACAAGATGAAAACAAAAAGGTTATCTCTGTGATCTGAATGACTTGACGGGAAGTGATGCCTTGTGCCACTTGGAGGAGTAATGGCATAAATTACAAAACCAAAAAAAAAATTCAAAAAGATGGAATGAGGCTTGGAATAGTCATGCTGTGGAGAATGAACCCATGCAATGGAAATACTTCTGTTGATTAGTACTTTCCAGGGAATAGTACTCTTCTAGATTAAAACATAGGTGGGTAGGTCAAAAAACTCATGGGAGCTCAAGTAAACTATTATTTTTCTTTTCTTAGAGTTTTGAGGAAGCAAAGAAATAGAAGCAAGTAGTTTTGTTCACATTGATGGTAACAGCCTGGTATCATTCAATAAGGTTGAAAAAAGTATTCATTGGTATTTCACTGTACATTATATAAAATACAACAGAATCATTTTTCTGCTGATTCTATCAGTATGAGAGAATTGGAAACTCACACATTTTCACTTTTAACTTTGTAAAAGAACCACTTGTGTTTGCCTAAGTGTTTCCACACTGATAGTAATGATTTTTCTTCTCTATTGGATGCAACAATTTATAAAAGTGAAACACTAGTTTGAAACTAAATATGGAATTTTACCAGCAGAGACTGGTCCTTTCGATTGAAGAGAACCAAATATGGTCAAACAATGTTACTGAGCACTCTCAGAGTGATCCAGGCTACTTCTACCAACTATAAATCCCACATTCAAAATACAGCCAGAGTCCAGAACACTGACCCTAACAAACCCTGAAGGAGGAAATAGTGCTAAAACAGTGAAGAAAAAGTTAGAAAATAACAAGGGTTTTTTCCCCCAATAAAAATTTAAACTCAGAGTGCAAGGGCAGTAAGAATCATTTGCAAAGAACAAAATCTCTCTGAGGGTTTCTCTGAGTTCTAGTGCCACAAGCAAATATAAAAGTGTTGGGTTTGATTTTTAGTGACGCTTGTGATAGCTGACAGAAACATATCCCACTGCTAATTAGGTAAAGCCTCTGACTAACTTTCCTGGTACTCCCAGGCTTTCCCTGGTATTTTCCAGGCTGGCATCTGTGCTGGGAACAGATGCCAGCGGCTCCCAAACGACAGCCAGTGCCTGGCAGCTGCAGCCTTGACTTCAGAGCAAAATATTTGTGCCACCCATGATTTAAAACAGGCTTAGCTGTGAGTGGACTGTGAGTAACCCATGATTAAGTTCAAATCCTTCTGCTGGTAGAGACAGCCCTGGGTGTGTGTGAAATATGGGTGTGCAGTCCTTGGTTACTGTTTAAAGCTCTGTCCCATAAATCCCAGCAAAGGAGCTCCACAGAGCCAGCCAGGAGTGGTGTCACACTCTGGGCACCTCTCAGAGTGCACTCACATGCCACAGGGTTATTAATGAACTGCTCAAACACTAAATATAAACTTGTTTAGAAAATGAAAGCATCAATTTGTATTTTAACAAAACCAAATGCTTCAATAATCCCAAATTTCTCCACTGCGTGCTATGTTTGTACAAAAAGTCACACATTTCTTAAATGTCAAAGAATCACCTTTTTTGTCTCCATCCTTTCTACAAAGCACATCTCAGTCAGATCATGCTTGTCCATTTTCAACAGCATGTTGTTCCCTTCATAACTGCATACAGAAACTTGCTTTAAGGAATATGAGCTTATAAATCACCAGCCATTGCCTGTGCTTTAAATCAGGCATAAAAAAATAAAAGAACCAGCATCCTGGGCTAAGATTAAAAGCTGGATTCATATTAAAGAATGGTGCCTTTTTACCGCTGAAACTGAAGCTGTAGATTATTCTGTGCTGATTAAGTACTACAGTGGGCAAAGGACTTTCTCATAATGAACAATGCTGTAAAACAATTTATCTACAAGAAAGGAAACAAGTTTGCATAATCCATATACGGTTGATTCAGCTTTAGAGGAATTTGTAATACAAATATATCTCACCCTGGGGAATTGTTTTGCCAAAATAACTAATGAAAGTGTTTGAACAACTTAACACTGATAATTAATAGGATTTTTCAGTATCACATTGGAAAACGACACCTTCCCGTCTTCGCTAACCATCACATCAGTGAGAGACAAAAACTTGGCAAACTCCAAGAGTCAAACACATCAGAAAGTAGAAAATGAATTAATGAATTGACTTAGCAGATGCAAAATTGCTAAGCTGGTGACATGCTTTAACTGCGCCTCAAAAGGTGTTTAACAATACTTACTTAAAAACATTCCATAGCTCAGTACCTACCAATTTTAAAAAATCTTAATTAATAGTTCAATTGTTCAAGTGACATCACTAATATTCTGCTATCATGCTGGAATGTTTGAGTAAACATTATCAATCCCATTATGTTGTTATCCGCTTTTCTGGCAATCTCATGTAATGTTTTAAGTTTAAGTGTCAATATTTAATCACCAAGAAGGATCACAAGCTCATCAATAATGCCTTGCCAACTGCAATTCCCTGGAGACTTAAAACTTACAGTGAACCTCACCTGCTTTTGTGGTCACATAATTATTTTTATTATGCTTTGTGGCAATGTTGGCTGCCAAAAAAGGTTGTCCTAAAATCCCAGTGTGACAAAAATCAATTTTCAGATGCAAATGAGGGTGCCATAGGTGACATTTTTCATACCCAATAAATTGCCTGTCTGTGGCTTTGAACTAATGGACACATAAACAAGAGAGATTGGTGCCAGGGTATTGCATTATAATCTTAGTGAAGTTTTATGAGGCTCATGCTACAGGCTGCAAAGGGAAAATAAAACAGAGGGAGGGGGCATGAACAATTTGAGGAAACCTGTAAGAATAGAGAGAGTATTTTTTTATACAGTATTTTCTTTATTTTTTTCTGGAGCTCTGACTTTCCACCCAGTTACTTCTGCCCTCCTCTCTTCCTTCCTTCTTTAATTTTTAATTTTAGGGCCCTTCATGACCCCTTCTGTGTGTCACAACTTTTATCTCATTATGATCCTACACTTCTCTTCTGCTCTGTCCCTTACCCGTCTTGCTAATTTATCTCCTCGAAAATTTATGCAAACAAAATTTCCTCCTGTCATTCATTTTTAATTCTGACAGCTCTGTGTCCATCTCCACCATGAGGTGATATTTAAATTTTCTTGCAAAAGATAAGAAATACACTGAAACTCTCATTACATTTAGAAACAACAAAGACTTTAAGAGAACTCTCTGTTCCTGTCAGGCATGGCGACACTTCCATGAGATCTGCATTTGCACCAAACAAATAGCTGGGATTTCACAGACTTGTCTGAAGCTTATCCTGAATAATCACAAAATTCTTGAGCCTGCAAATTTAGTTTGGAAGTCCTGTGAGATATTTACCCTTGCAGTACAAATAGAAACAAGATAAAACCAATATTTTTATGCTGTGTTGATAGTATTGTTTCCAATTGTAGCTGAAATGAAATATATGATTGCATAATAGATTTTCAAGCCTCTTCAAAAGATTTAAGTAAAGTTCAAATCTTAAGCTTTTGAAACTTTAATCTTGGAATAAAGGAAAATCTTTTTGTTATTTCACATTTCTCTCCCGTTAGTAAAACATGAATGATACTAAAGTGACAAAGAAATGAATCCTTCATCAGACTTATCCCCATGCAAAAGGTGAATAATAATTTTGAGGAAAGATCTGAAAATACCTATTTCAACCTCTCATAGACAGCATTCTAGCTGCTGATTCTCCTGAGCTGTGCTTTGAGTTCTGTTTGGGGTAGAAGAGAGGAAAAGGTACATTTTCTGCTGCACATCTATTTCCCTCCTGCTGCAAAATCAGAGCCTCTGAAGCCAAGAAACCACTGCTCCTTGTCTTTGCCCATCAGCGTCGTGTTGAGAGCTGGAGAAGTGTTGGGACAATGCTCCCAGGCACAGGGCGGGGATTGCTGGGGTGTCCTGTGCAGGGCCAGCAGCTGGGCTTTGATGATCCCAGTGGGTCCCTTCCAATTTAGGATATTCTGTGACCATCAGCACGACGAGGCAGAACTGCTGTCTCAAACTGTGCAGGCACAGCTCTGTAAATACAGTTTCAAACTTGTGCTTATGCCACTGCCCTGGTTGGCCAAACACCACCACTGTGTTCCCCAGAGACGAGAGTTTATTGCCATTGCCCGAGCAACGCTGGGCAGGGCGTGCAGCTGGAATCCAGGGCAGGATGCCACAGCCTTCCCCACCCTGCTCTTCTGAAAAGAGAGCCCGTGGTGGAAATGGGGAACGTCCTGTTCCCTGCCTTTTATGGGCAGCACAGACATCGCTGCCCGAGCAGTGAATATCCACAGCTTCCCTCTCTTCCATCACTCCGTTTCTGCATGGCTTGTTAGTCATGCAAACATTCAGAGAGTCTTTAATTCCAAAAGTCCACAAGTGACTTCAGTGGCCAAATTCCCTGGTCAGATTAATTATCTCTGTCACTGCTGGCAGTGCAGGAAGTGTCTGATGGAAAATTCCCAGGTGGTGGAGAATTACCTTCTAGTGAATCTCCACCACGGAGCAGTACCATAGCCTGCTCCTCCTTCAAAGCACCAGAGGTACTTCAGAGCTGTTCGCACTACAGATTGCTTTCAATGTAAAACTCAAATTTACAGTTTCACAGTGCTTCTGGAAGCAGCTTCAAGTTGTATGGACAAAAGAAATCGACCCTTAAGGCTGCAAAACAGGATTTTATTTCTGAATGAGATTTGACCAGCTCATATCTCCCAGCAACAGGATATTTCAGCCAAAACACCAATTCAATCACATTCACCAATTTAGCCACGTAAAACCACGCCCAAACAGAACTTGGAATAACTCCTTAGATACCAGGTGTATTAAATGAAAGTACATCAGGGGCAAAAGGTGTATAAAGAAGTTCAGGGAAAAAAATATTATGAGAGCTAGTCCAACAGTCCTGATCTCTACTGCCACTGTCCAAAGCTACTAAGTTATACAAAAACTTAATTTAAAAACAGACGGTATAAGGTAGCATAGTTTTATGAATCTTTATTCAACATAGAGCCCTAGGACTCAGTCTACTTTCATTTTAATTGTATTCTACCTGTAAATATTAAAGACTTAAAAATACCGGGATAAATTGATGTAGACTTACTTAAAGGTTCTATAAATAGCCCTATATTATGTCACTTTTACAGGTGTCTGCTTTGCTGACAGTGACTTTATTCCAGTTTCCCCGTAGTGAACGTGAAACAGGCACCTAAAGAAAACCTTTCGTAATTAGAACAAGGCAGGTACTAAACCTATCCTGTGGCTTATCTCTGCATTTGTAGCTGGAGTTCATTAACTTGTCAGCACTGATTCCTTTTGAATAGGAAAGTGAAATGAAAAAATGACGTGCAAATCAATATCAACTGTTAAGCCATGTTCTCATTTAGCGCAGTGTCAGATATGAAATATTGAGAATCAAAATGAAAATTTCAGGTGGAAAAACATGCTTAGTGTGTCATTCTTATTAGACAATTATTACAGTGAATTAAGGTACTTGTCATCTCATGGTAAAAGTTACAGCATGGGGAAAGTTAAAAGAAAATATTCTAAACTTTTTGTTGGTTTGTTTTCAGATTTTTTTTAAACAACATTAAGCTTGATAAATGGAAGAAGCATTTAAGAATGCATAATTCATGCTTATTAGTTGAGACAAAATCCATGTAGCACATTCACATATATCTAGAGAGAGAGACATTTGCTTAAACGAGTCCCACAGAACTCAGCATTCCATCACAGTCCCACTGATGTTTTTGAAAAATACACTTCACACATATAAATCTGTTATCAGAAAATTACAAATTAATCTCCTTGGACTAGATAATAATGATGCTAATGGGGTGCCAAAGATCAGAGGAACTTTGTTGGAGATGAGCACAAGGTAAAAGCAAAGATCTGCTTGGATATCCTGATTTGAGCTGAATTTCTTATTACCTTCCTAGGGAGAAGCCAAGCCAGGCTGCAGGGCAGGTGCAGACCTCCAGGGTGCCACTGCAGGAGCCCCTGGAGCTGAGCTCACCTGGCACCCACCAGCAGATGGAACAAAGTTAAACCATGCCCTGGAACAGCCTCAATCTCTGAACTGCTGAGTCCCCAGCAGCAAAGGCAGAAGTCCCTGTCACCCTGCACCCAAACCCCCACCTCTGATTATAGAACAACTCCATTTTCTGCAGGGATTGCACACAAAGTGAACATTGTCAGTAGTAACTTTTTCCTTTTGCCCAGCTTGGGTTTTCTTCTGGAAGCTCTTTGCTGCATTTTCTGCGTGTATCTCCTAAAGGCACAACCTTTCTCATGCTTCAATCCTGCCGTGAAGTGAGGGAGAAATGCCAGTGCAGGAGGTTTCTGCTCTCCCTTCATCCTCCCAAGCATACATCTTCACTGGAAACCAGGGTCTTATCTTCCCACTGTCTAGACTCAAGGTTAATTCATGTTATTTTCTCATTTTGTAGTTTTAAAGAATGAGTTTTAATCAAGCCACTTATCTAATTCTCAATTGTTCAGAAACATATTTTCCATTAATAAAATGATCCTAAGTGCAGCCTAATGCATTGAGTGCCAACAAAAAGAAAAGACACAATAATTACGAGCACTGACAAGGAATTTGGGAAGCCATTAAACAAAACCAATAATTTCTCCCCCCCAGTCCTCCAACTATAACTGTCCCACATTTTTATACCATTAGAAGCTACAGTAATTATGTCCCTCAAGTAAACCATCTACTTTTCTGTTTAGTAGACAAAAATTAAAGGAGCCCTTTCCCTTTTGTACTTCTAATATATTCCCCATGTTTTTCCTCTAATTGAATTAAATATGACATGCTAAAGAAGGAAAAAATTCCATTTGGGATACAGATGATTGAACTTTTCTGGCAGATGTTAAATTTAATAAACATCATAGGACTGAACAGAATCTCCTTTATGTTATTTACAAATTTGAGATATAATTTTAATTAATAATTTAACAGTACACAAAATCTGGGATTAAAAGCCACTGAATAAATGCAAAACTTCTGAGATCCTCTGAAGAGCTGCTTGATCAAAAAAACATTAATTTTGCAGGGATTCAGCTGAAGGCAGAAGTGACATTAAAAATAACTGAAGAGGTGTTGGGGTTTTTTTTCCTGTTTCACAAACACAAAATATAACTGGCAGACTGTGACTACCCACTAACATTATGCACAATTAATATTACATATATCAATTCGATGCTAATAGTATCCAAGAGAAAGGCCCATACCATATGATAGTCCCACTAATGCATTCAGCTTTCCTGGCAATTAAACAACATGGAAGCACTAACAATTAACATCAAGGTCACCCCCAGATACATTTTGATTTGGACACTCCTCACAGCAGATTTAGGAGTGGATTCAAAGCTCATTAAAGCCGGTGGAATGACTCCTGTTGACTTAATGGGGATTGCACTTGGTGCACTGCTCGCTGTGTTTTCCTATGACAGATTAATTACACGGTTTTGTGAATAATCAGGCCTAAAATCAACCCTGTAACTTAAAGCTACAAGCCTTGCTCACACACTCATGTAGCTTTGTCAGAGATGAGTTTGAGTGTTACAGATCTGAGCTGAATTCAGAGCCAGATCTTCCCCAGCTTTGACTTTAAATTTTAAACAGAAGTTTTAACATCCCCTCCCCGACCTCTGCCTGAATTCCTGATTTGAGGGTCAATTTTGAGGGTCAATTCTGGCTTTAATGAGCAAATCAGCTTCAAAAGGATGGTTGTTGGAAGCAGAGGGAAAGAGAGAAAACCATGGTAGGACAACACAATGCAGCAGCACAGAGAAAGTGATGTTGTCTGCAAATAAAGGTCCTCCGGCTGCCCTGCACAGCCACATGAGGGACAAGAACACAGAGTGTGAGCTAGCCACAGAAGAGCTGCCAGTTTTGCCCTTGACCTGTTGCTGAAACAGTTCACCTCCACTGAAAACCAAAACAGCCACAAACAAACAAAAATTTTTAGTACCAAACTGCACACAGAGTGGATAGAACAGCCAATTATAACAATTTTAATGTCCAAGTCACACAGGAACATGACTTTTTTGAAAACTTGTTGTTTGAAACTTGTTTGAAAACTTGTTGAAAACTTATAGTTCCTCATTTTTTGTCCCAACATATACCTATGTACATTCCTATATCTCTATTATGTTTCTCAACACAAATCTATAATGTTAGCACTGAACAGAATGTGTATTAAAGTGTCTCCTGCCAGACATTCAACACAGATATATCAGTAATGTTTCCACCATAGCTGGAAAGAAAATACATGTGAGCAGTTCCAATGAACCTCTCAGTCTGGAGGTTCAGGCTTTGATACAATCAATGACAGAACTGAATTAGTCCATGACTGTCAACTGAGGTAGTACCAAAACAAATAATGAAATCCCCATCTAGGAGATGGGGAAATTCAATTTCAGTTTTTCATTTCTAGCAGGCCATTCTGCTGTACGGGATTGGCAGGATTAATGCAAACACAGAATATTAGTGTAATAGTCATCTTGGTCTACAGCATGAGTTAAGAGTTTGCAGCAAGAACAGATTTAGTGTGAATATTGTTGTCACAGATGCTGCCAGGCTGGACCACATTCCTGAGCAACCTGGGCCCTCCCACCAGGGGTTTTGCCACCAGCACAGTCTTTCAGCAGTCAGGAGTCTCTTACCAAGCAGAAGTAGCTGACATTTTATTTCATCTTCAGGGAAAAGAAAAAAAGCCACAGGCATGAGAATATTCTCTCTGCACAGAGAAGAAACTGCAATCCATACTATTCGCCAGCCAATCAGAGATTTTGAATGTATTGGTTTTTTTCTGTGCATGAGTTCAACAATATCCAAATCAAAATGATCTGGCTCTGGAGAGCACTTGAGGTGCCTGTTGCAGAGCTGCTGTGCTGCCTTCTCACTGCTATGCTGGTTCAAAGGGAGCCCTGTGAATTTTGATACAGCCTCTTCAGCTGCATTAGCAGTGCAAACACAAACTGACTTCTTGCTAGTATTCTTTTCTGGGCTGATCAAAAATTCAGGTAATATCAATGCACCCTGATGTCAGGGCAGGTATGAAGCCTTCATCATCTCCCAGTTTTGTGGGATCACATCCTTGAAATCCCTGGACAAAAAAAAGTTTCTGTGCCAATATCTGAGAGTGAAAGTTTGGGTTGGTCATCCAGAATTTAAAAAAAAACAACTTATACTATCACCTTCTCCCTGGTGATTAGAGGGCAAATCTTTATACAGTGCAACAGTGTTCAATACGGTAGTAAAAGCCCAACATTCAGTAATTTAAGATACAGCATCAGATGGGTTCTAGAAAAATTAAAGAAAGATAAGTTGGATTTTTATGGTTTTTAGTAGCTCACAGATTAGCATCAATAAGTCTGCAAACTGTAAATCTTCATCTGATGGATATATTTTGCACACTTGCTCTAGTAGTTCTGAAAAGATTTTGTCCATCAGGAGAGGATGAAAATGATGAAGTTTGTGATGTTCCCTATTAGCAGAGCCTTAAAGCTCCATAAAATCTGGTCATTTATACATTTATATTCATAGAAGATATGTCTAATCTGAAATACACACACACACACAAAATAAGACTCCAAGAAATAATAAGAAATAATAAATTAATATTATTAATTAATATAAATAATAATATATAAATATAAAATAATAATAAGAAGAAATAATAAATAAGACTCCTATCATATATAAATACACAGGTCATGTCACACATTTGACCCGTTTTGAGACAAACCAAACCAAACCATTCCAGCCACACTGCCTTGACATTACCTGGCCACAGCAAATATTCAGAGTTCTGCAGTACCACTGGTACCATTAGAAAGAATTTAAATGGAGTTAAGCAATTGCACTTTCTTCCTGTACAATCACAACCCCAGGTGCCCTCTCAGTGAGAAACTGTATAAACCAAGTAGCAAAACTATTTTTTTTCCTCAGACAGATGAACTGCTTAATGCAAAGGTTATTCAGTTTGATTTGGTGGTGAAATAAGTGAGGGGATGGATGATTAATAACTCCAAGATGACTGCAAGCATTAGCAGAGTTGTTTATTACGAAGATAGCAAATTGCTCGAAGCTTTAACTCTGTTATTATTCAGGTTGCCAAGTTATTCTAGATACTTAAAAAATATAAAAAAAAACAACCTAGCTGCAAAATAAGATGCAAAGAAATAATCATAAATGCATCAAACTTGTAATGATCAACAAATAAGGAATTTTAGGTCCAAAAGGAGCCATCTGTCCTTGCAATGGCAGAATGAATTCCTGGGGGAGGACAAATGTAGATTTTTTTTCCTGTGATGCTCCATTAAATGTTTAAGATGTGTGCTGAGATAGGTTACTGTAATAACCATAATAAATGTTCCTTCAGGATTGTGAAAATCAGCATGGAAACATCGGGGCAATCATTGGGGATTCTTATTGATGTGTCCAATAGAGAGAAATTACTAAACTCTTACTCAGGAAATCATCTTTTCGTGTGAATAATTCCTCCTATCATGGCTCTCTCAAATCCATGCTGCTTCTGCAAGCTGAGGGACAAGTTGGTGATGGGAAAACACCAGCAATATTTTGTGTCTCTGACACTCAAAAGAAAAAGAACCTTGAGCTTAGTTTTGGGCACAATTTAGTTTGATTTCATCCTGGAATTGTCTCTGTTCCTTAACAAATCTGAGAGCTCTCGGGTGGATCTGGAGCAGTTGTGGTGCATCAAGAGCATCATTCCCAATGCCAGATGAAAGAACAACCATGCAATAAAAGGACAATTTTTCTTCTCTACCCTAAGTCTCATAAGTTTTTTCTGGTTTCTGTAACATCTCTGTTCCATGAGGGATTTGAGGACATTAAGGCTGTCATGGCAATTCTAATATCGTATCAAAATCGCCAGCTCCTTTTTCCTAATCCCCCGTTTAAGAAGACTCTGTTCCAATCCTGATGTGAAAAAGTATTATGAAATAAGTATCAAAAATAAAGATATCTATGCAAATATGCAATAGATATCTTTTTAGAGATGTTTGTATTAAGACAGGCACACACACATTCTGTCCCCATGTACTTAATAGTTGCACTCTGAGGATCTTACAGGATGAAAGCCACTTTATAAATGAAAGATATTACATTTCCTAAGAGACATCTACTTATCCTTTATGATCTCACCTAATGTTCTACTAAATCATGCTTAGCCTCTTGCTTTCTTACTTACATCCTCATTTACTACATGAATTTTAAATTTAAACCTTTCACAAAGAGTTTCTTTAAATGTTCCCCAAACCTCTGGCACGAGTTTCCACAGAACTCCATCAATCTCTGAAGATTAAGGCACAGGATTGGCACAGTTTTATCTATTCCAGAATACTTCCAGGCTGGACTCAGAACAAGAAATACTTGAAAAAATAATTGTATGCCAATGCATGATGGTTTATCACTCATCCATAACATCTAGTGAATTCTTTCTTTGTATGGATAAAGGACAGTTAATGTAGTAGATCATAAAGAGAAGCTAATTAAATTCAAAATATCTTCAGATAACTAATCCACTATTCAAACTCTCATAATTTTTTTTTTAGTCACAAGAAGTAAATAGGTGTTTTCTTGGCACTATGGGCCAGAATAAATTTTAGTTCAAATATAAGACAAGCAATCCTTGAGTAACTGCTCTCATTGAGATTTGTGGAAGCTTTGCCCTGAGGTCCTATGGACTGAGGATAAGACATCAGGGTGTTTTAAAAGAAAACAGAGTAAAATTTGTACATTCTAGAACTGCATCTGGTTCTGAGTTTCCACAAAAACCTGAAGTTTCCACCAGAAGCACATCAAGCCACAGTGAAATGTACCTGTTGCAGCAGGGAGAACCAAATGAGCAGCCTAAATGCAGCTCAGGGCTGAAAGGAATTCTGTTTGTAACTGGTTTTTAATAAAATGCATTCATTACGAAGAATTTTGCCTGTCATTTCACATTAGTTTATAAATAATTTGAAATCGTTTACAAGGTCTGCGTTTGTCTCAAAAATAATCCAATTTCACCTTTGAATCACTGCTAAACACATTCAGTTCTTAGCTCTGCTTGCTACTGAAGAGCACAGAGTCTCTTTTCCTGGATAAACACATCCCTGGCTCACATAGAATCTGAATGTAGATTACTCACAGAGAAAGGCACTGAACACTCACGGAAGTTAACACCTTCTTGTTTCACAGGCAATTATTCATGTTTCCAGTCTATAAGACCATTTTTCTCTCCTTAAATAACCGAGTACTTCTCATTTACATGCTGAGGTTGCACACTGAGGGAAAGAGGAGGAAAGCGAGCCCACACATTTGATCTAAGCACTTACACACACAGTGAATAAACTTACGAGTCACACTTTGTCCAAAAAAGGAACATTAAATTAATGAAAACCACCAGTGGCTCCTGTCCTTTCTAGCATTTACTCTGGTATTCAACGCAATATGTAATTGTTGCCATGGCAACTGCCACATCTCTTGGCACCATAATAATTCTCAGATAAATGGATCTTTGTCAGAGCAAACTCCAAAGCCAGTGGATATGAAACCTGCATTTCCTTGGTGCTGGGGAAGGGTAAATTCAGCGCAGGCCTGGGGAAGCACAAGCCTGGCAGGGGAGGTGAGGGGAGGCTGCAGAGCTGAGCTAAAGGGAGGTGTGGGTGTCCATCACACCAGAGTGGGACTCTGGGTGGGACTGCAGGGACACCCAAAACCTGCCCAGCAGAGGGGAGGAGAGCCACAGGCACACAGCACTGCCTGGCACAGCTCCTGCTCCCAGGGCTTGGGCTAAAACCCACTGGGATCTGATCATTTCAGTAGGTTCTGGATCAGGCTGAGTGATAAAAAGGGAAAATAGGTGACTGGAATTTCTATGGAAAAGAGAAGTTAAGGAGATTCCTGATATAAAAGGAGTTCTTTGTTGTTTCTGCGACAGCAAGTAGTCTGCACAGAGGATTTTTATGAAAATATAGTTTAAAAGGCAGCTAAATGACACTACAGAATGACCCATTGATGAGAACAAGCTCTTGCTTTCATTGACGTTAATTGAGATGTATTCTGTGAAATCATAAATGTAGCACTGCAGACTTTAAAAGAAGAAGAATAGCATCTATTCAATGGTGATTATAGCACGGAAAAGTCATTTACGAAAATGCCACCAATACACAGGTGTTAAATCCTAAGATCACTTTTACCTCAGCCTTTTATGCATGAATTCCAAGTCAATATGTGTTTGCAGTGAGATAACAAAAGTAACAGGAGTGATAACAACTTAATAACTTAATGGCGGGGAGAATATTAATATGTTAAACTTTCTGCCAAACCGAACACAACAGTAAGAAAACGACTTTTTGTTTGTTTGTTTGATCTTTCAGAAAATCCTTCTTTATATGCCTGAAGGACACTCTCATATCTGAAGGCAAAGGTTCTCTCCAGCTTTTCTGGAAATGGTATTCTGTACACAGTTTTGATCAGTATAATAACTCAAACATATCAGAGGTATTGATGCACCCCCTGTGACTTATTCTATTTTATGCCTTAAAATTAAATGCAAAACATGGTATTTTATTTATGCAGTGCATCCCTTTCTGCAGCAACTGCTATATGCAAAATCTAATAACATGGAACTCTTCGAGCCTGCTTGTCAATATCTCATATAAGAGTCCATCTCCATACCTCTGCACAGTCATTTTCAGCCTATTTGGAATTCTATTCTAAACAGAAAAATGCTAATATAAGTTAATGGGAATGATTGCCTGCTATATCAGAGAGGCTGATTCTTGATCTTATTTTCCAAATAACTTATTGAATTGCCAGATGACTAAACTCAACTATTCACACTTCCTTGCCTGAATATTTTCTGCTGTGAGAGAATCCTGATTCATAATAAGATTATTGATCTGTTATCATTTGTTCTAAGGCAGAAAGCCATACATGTAGGATTTAAGGCTCTAGGCACTTTTTATCTCATATCCATAATATTTGCAATCTCTATCCTATGGGGATAAGCAGAGAGCAAGACACAAACAAGAAATGCTAAGGTTTAAATCCAGGGAGCTTAGTTTCATTATTTCTGTTTGATACTTTAGGAAACATGCACAGGCAGAAAGCAACTTGCACAAAAGGCATCCATGCAGGCAGCGACTTGGTAGGAATGAGAATTTGGGTCTGCAAGGAAGTTTTCAGCCAGGCTGCTGAGGCTCTGTCACTGCTGTAACAAGCACAGCCAAGTGCTGGTGCTGGGAAAAGCTGTGGTTTCACAAAGGGAAAAAAGGAGCAGCTTCTGCCCAGCCCCTGCCTGGTTCAAAGTGCACTGGACAAAGTAGCAGGACTGGGGCAACTTCATTTCCTTCAGTCTGAGCTGCTGCTGGAGATGGCTTTAAACTTTGTCTGCAACATGCTGTCTCAGGGTGTGCTCCTCACTCTTATCTCTTCTTTTCTTTCTCCTGTTCCTTTTCTATCTAGTGCCTGAAATGTGTCCTGAGGGTTTGACAGTTTCTATTTAATCATTTCATCCTTCTGTATGGAAGACTGCTGAGCACCATGCAGTGAAGTTACTACCAGCATGGAATTTCTGAATATCTGCCTGCCCTCTTATCTGCTTTGGTGCCAGACTCTTGATATCTCACTCCCCTCCACCCCTCACCCTGTGTCTGTAATGGTGTAACAAATAAAAGTTCTAAATAACTCCCTTTGCTATGGGGAAGGAAAAAAAAATAAAGGCTGCCAACACACAGAGGCAGAGACAGATTGTGTCCCAAGGTTTCCTTTAGCTCCCAGTACACTGAGGGTATGTTCATTAAAACCAGCATCAGATTTCAGAGGGGGAGCAGGACCAGCAGACACCATTTTATTTAGCCTTGGAGGACACAGTTCAAGTCCCAGCTTGCCACCTTTTGCAGCCCACCATTTATTATGAGGTTCTATGAAAGCCTGGATACGCTTTCGGCCTCCACAAAACCTGACTCTTTCAATAAATACATAAATCCACTAATGTCTGGACAAGTGTTCGGATGAGATGAAATTTCCAACTTTCAGTGTCCTACTTTCTCCATAAAACAGAGCAGGGATCGAACATTGGACAAGACACAAGTTCAAAAAAAAAAAAAAGAGAATGCTGCCAGTCATTGGCTCGGCCATTTTCTCCCCAACTAGGGTTTATGAGTGATTTATTTTTCCATTAGGGATTTGAGGCTTAGCAATTCTCTGAATTATTCAGAATGAATCCAAAGTTCATTTGGGGCATCCTGGGTGAAGCAAAACATTTCCAGGTCTCTTTTTTTCTTAATATCCCCAAGCACTCCAGTCCTGACCGTGTGAGAGGGCACAAGCAAACTCTTGCAGGTGGAGCAGGGCACAGGCAGAGCAAGGCACATCCCAGCTCTGCTCCATGGGGAACGTTCCATTGCTCAGCAGCACTGCTCCATCCCAAGGGGAATGCATGTGTAATTCCTTTTTTTTCACTGAGCACTGATTGCACCAGGCTCCAACAGTGTACAGGCACATAACTAGTAAAGAGTTAACTGTTAACATCTTCCACAGGAAGATGTGAGTTCTGTACACTCACATTCAAAAGCCTCTCAGAAATGACAGAAGATTTTTGGGAATATTCCCCTCTGTCAAGACAGACAGAGACCAGCACATCTATCCAAAATCACAGGTGGGAGGAGGCACATCCAGTGGGCTGCAGAAAGCAATTCCAGCAGGAGTCTGACCTGGAACCTGATGTGGAATCTGATGGGCAGATTTCTGCCTCTATGAATATCTGTAGGTAGAGGTTGACAGGATTTAGGGTATGTTAAACATGCAGACATCAGGAAAAGCAGCGATGCAGGATCTGCTCCTGCAGGAGATTGTCTGATCAGAGAGCCAGGGCCAAGCTGGCTCGTGATTGAGGAGCCACCTCTGCCCATGTATTAGCCATGGCCACCCCTGGATGGAAAGCTGCAGATCTATTATTCTTCTGGCAGAAGAGGAGGAAAACAGGCCCTTCAGATGCAAATAACAGTTAAATAGTCAGTGATATTCCAGCATCCACTGGTTATACTCTGGCCATGAAGTTAATTTAGTTAATCACACAGGACAGATCGGTGAGGCCAGCTGGAATCATTCCCCATCCTGAGCAGGAAAGAGCTGCACTCCTTCACCAGCAGAATACCAAAAGCTTTTCTGCACACTCCAGATTGCACCTCTAAATAATTTCCATATTCATCCAAAGTATGGTTGGTAGCAACCAGAAAGTTCTAGGAGCTACACTCTATTCTAGGCTGTGACTGCCAGTCAGCACATCAGAGATCATTGTTGAGAGCCATTCCCAAACATGTTGGGAATCTGCAATTAGCAACATTAACAATGGGATTTCACAGATGTAGGTTACATGCTTTCAGAAAAGAAATGACAGTTGCTGGCAGTGGGGAAATACTTAAGAACTACTTATCCCCTAATTAGACAAGGTACTGTTCTCTAAGTACTGAATGCTAAGCACTGCTCCAGCATGTGCTCATCTTAACCCCACAGAATTATGCTGAATTACTGAGGTTCCATCTGAGCATTTCTTAGCCAAGGCTCCTTGCATAAACAGATGGAGCAGTTCTGCTGCTTCCATGCTGACACATTTAGACTGCAAAAGTACAGGATTAAGTTCAAATTTATAATAAAATCACTTTAGATAGGATGCTGTAGTCTTTATAGCCTTCCCAAGTATGACAAACAGAAAGACAACACTGTGTGGTGTCTAAAATAGGCAAATAGATGAAAAGGTTGGGAAGAAATATTGGTTTAACAGCTACAAAGGACTGGGTGAGGCCAGAGCAGGACAGCCAGCCGCAGAGATTTTTATATTCCCTTAAAGAGGGGGTGATTCTCACTGGATGAATTTCCCAGGACACATTAAGGCATCATGTAACTCACAATGGCATTGCAGATGTAAATCCCACATTAAATGGGTAATCATCAGGTTATGGGCTGAATATGAAAATCCAGAGAGAGGTGATGAATGCCAGTTGAGATGATGTGATATTGTCACCTGTGAGGAAAGGCTGGCAAGTGGCAGAACATGCCTGATTTAGACTGGTTTTCTCTCTCTGAAACAATACAAAGTAATTGGAGCAGCATCCAGGAGCGGAGCCAAATCAGCCCTGGCTTTCAAATGTAGTCTGGAGAGAGATTTCAACACTAGGCATCAATTCCTATTGCTGGAACATTCTGAGGGGAGACTCCCCAGAACCCAAACAGGACATAAAGAGAAGAGGTCTCTGGCAGAGCTTGTCATAGTCTGCAAATACACATCCTGGAACTCCTACTCGTGAGACAAGATTTCCCTAGATTGTAACTTCCACAGAATATTTGATATTTTTAATCTTTGTAAAAAAAAAAAGGAAAAAAAGGACAAGATTTCCCTTACATTGTAGCTTCCATAGAATATCTCCCCTCACAGATATTGAAGGGTTGCTCCTCTAAGAAAACCAGAATAAATCTTCAGAATGTGATTCTCAGAGAGTCAGATCTTCACACATCAACCAATCCCTTGAAGTTTAACTCCAGACCTCCTGTCAGAGATGTCTCAAACTCCTTAGTGGTTTTAGTAACTTCTAACCAGAGAACGATGATCCCCATTTTGAAACTGCTCCTAAGATTTCAAAATAAATGCATTTGAACATTCTTGTGAATGCACCAGAAGGAGCAAGGCTTGCTAGTCTGAGGCACAGGACAGCCAAGTGCCCAGCTTGCTCCTGAAAGTGTAGCTTTCCTACTCTGAATTTGGCAGTCTGTGGTCCTAAACTCACAGCTCCTCCATGTAAGAGACTCCCTCAAGTACGACTGTGTTAAAATTTAATTTTGTGAAGAAACGGCATATTTAAATAAAATGAAATTCATTTCAGTGTTCTGATCAGCTTTCTACAGTTGCACTTTCTGGTTCTTTCTGTCTTGCTGGCAATCCATATTCACATCCTGTGCTGCTTAAAGCGCAGAGCAAAACCTTTCCTCAGCCATGGACTTTCAGAAGGTTGTTCAACCTTTCTCCTCAAGATAATTTGTTTTTATAATGGAAGACTTAAGTTATACTAATATATTATTGGGAATATAATGAGTAGTCTGGCAACTGAATGTCAAAATACCAAATCAAGACAGTAGATCAGTCATTTTTATCAAAGTTTCTTTATACTTCTGTGAAATTATAGGTCTGTAAAGGTACCAGACTTAATTGACAAGTGAGCCACTACCTTGTCTGCCTCTCCTAAATGCCAGGACACAGAAGTGAAGGCTATCTCACATCTCCTTTTGTTACTCGAAGGGCTGGGAAGTAAATAATTCAATCAATTTCTGAAGAGCTTTATTCCCCAAAGGATGAGGTTTGTTTTACACCAAAATTCGGGAGAGGGAAAGACAGGACAAAACATTCGGCGGACAGAGCAGAACAAAAATCACCAGGGCATAGAGACAGAGTGTAAATGTGTGCTGCTGTTTGTGTGCAGATGTTTTAGCAGTTTTCCACAGAACACTGTCAGATAAGCAGACCAGTATGAAAATTTAAATTACACAGAATTCATTCCCATGTTCTTCGACTTGGAGCAAAACATGAAGGTTCTGTAAATTCTAAATTACACATTTCAACTACGATTTTCCATTTTTAGTTGTGGCCAAACTGTGATTACCTGGCATAGCATACACTGGAAGAAGCAGCCAATTCTAATACTTGTGCTCTTTAATTTGAATAAAGTCTTTATGAATGTTTAGCATCCACACCTGAAGATGTAATACATCTTCCAAAACCCAGGAAATCTGCATCACAAATTAAACCAAGTGCTAAAATGTTATAGCAATATCTGCATTGAAGACTGATTTTGATCTCTGCTAACAGATTAAAATTGCCTACAACCCTAGGTGACACATGTAAATATTTAGCAGCAGCATCTCCTTGGCCCTTTTTTTTTTATTTTTAATCTTTGGTATTTATCTTACCTTTAATGCACCACGTTTTTCATTTGCTTCAAGAATAAAGATTTCTGCCATATCCTCGGCGTGCTCCGACCGTGCGTGGACAAACAAGGCTCTGCCAGCTTCTGACACATTCTTGAGTGCAACCAAATTCCCATCAAGTTCCACTATAAAGTCTGGGTTAGAAACTTCAAAGTTCAATTTGTTGTTCCCTTGGCAGTCATCAAATTTCACTGGGGGTAAAAAAAAAAAGGAAAAAAAGCAAAAAACACGTTATAAGTTTCAACCTCGGAACACGAGCTTCGGATATTTTGTTATTAGCTTGTCTACAGATTTGGGAAGAAATGTCTCTCAAAGGAAAAAAAAACTTTCGAAGCAATTCTACATTTTTCTGACTCATTCTCATAAACAAACCTATGAATATGTACTTTCAGAAAGATGAAGAGGCTTTGACCAGTCTAGCTGGGTAACAGATGAACAGAACACTTTGGACATGAGCATTTTGTGATCACTCCAACCAAACACACACTCAGTTCCACAAACTGAGCAGCGCCAATAGAGACCTTGCTGTGCTCCTCATCCCAGCCCAGGGTCTCTAATGGCTCTTCTGTGGCAAAGTGCTTTCAGATATTCAGTACATCTTTAGGCTCAGCACTGGTTGTTTACAGAATATTCAGCCCCAGGCAACTGCAAAAGTTTCATAAAACTGAAAAACTGAACTGTAACATTTCTTACTACCAGGATTGTCACACAGTTCATGAGCTGCACTGTATCTAAGGATTGTGAGAACTTTTAGTTGAACAAGAGCTGTCAATAATCCTGTTTCACTTTATATGCAAAGTTTAAAATATTTAGGAAGGCTGGCATAAAGAGGGAAATGTCCCTAAAGCACAAAGATTTGAGACTTTGTCTCAAATTTCTTCTCTGAGTGATTTTGCACAAAATACTGGATAAAATATTAGTAATTTAACTACCAGCTATATGAGTAAGATATCTTCACCACAAACTTACAATTGCTAAATGAACTTTTCAGGTTTTGAAATCTCTGAACAATGTATTTGCATGTGAAAGGTTTTTCTGCAGACAACCTGTTTTGTATTCCCTACCTTCTCCTTGAGTTACTGCTGCTGCAAACCTTTCACTTACCTGTATGCCCTGTTTTTATTTTACGTTTCACTTCCACTGGGTCTTTAAAAACCACATTACAATTTCAGAAAAAAAAACTACAGCCAGTGATAGCAGCTACATAAAATCAACAACAATGGAGTTTTACTACAAAATAAAACACTTGGCGTAATTGTTTGAATTCACTGCATAGACTTCTTGTATCGGGTTATTGTTTTTAAAAGAAGAGAAACAGTCCCAGAGTCTCTCCTGGCCAATCCCTAAACTCTTCCTGGTTGTGCAATCTCTGTAACTGGTCCTAAAGCACAGGAATAGTCTCACAGTGGGTGGCCACTCAACATTCCTGGGAAGTTACACAGAGATCCTGTTCATCACATTTTATATCTCTCTCCAGGCAGACCAACACGAAGACAGGGCTGCCAGAGGACCTTGTGGAGATCCTTTCTGGGCCTTCACTGGGATTCAATCCCAAAGCAGAGCACCGCAGGGAAAAAGAACCATCCCTGCTTCCAGAATGTACAACTTCATTTTATGCTGAGTATTGATGAGATGGGTTAGATTAAGAATTAAACAGTGTCAAAACCTCCAGCATTCAAACAGAATAAGGCACAGAAAGAGATGTGGGGCATATTTACCAACCCAAGAGTGAAGGGTTGGCCTTGGGCTGCTCCCAGCCTCCCACCCAGGCACCCCCTCACTGCCCCACCTCAGCACAGCTGGGGAGGAGGATGGAAAAGATAAAGACAGGGAGGTCACTCACTAATTACCATCACTGGCCAAACAGAAATGACTTGGGGAAATTAATTAAACTGCCAATTAAAATAGACAGGGATGCTGAGAACAAGACAAAATTAAACCCACGCCATGAAGGCATGACCCTGTGAATTTACACCAGACAATCTTCTTCTGAGGAGAGTCCAAACACTCTGACAGACACCATGGTCTCTGGCAGAAAAACTCCCCCAGCAGCTGAAGGATCTGCTGCTGCACAAGGCTGAAGCTCAATTACACGTTTTTAACTAAAAACTGCTCCCATTTCCTCCACTTTACTTTAGGGCAAGAGAACTATCCTTGGATTCACAGTGGGACAGAAAACCAGAATTTCATCAGCTCATTTGCTGTTTCATTGAATTTTGCTGAAAGCAAGAGGGATTTTAAATAAAAAAGAAACAAAACCTCTTTCCCCTCAGACCCTGCAGTCTCTCCAGACAAACCTATCTCGGGCTGTCATGTGGCAGATCCTGCCTGCAAAGTCTTGTACTGAAGTAGAACCAGGAGGGAAAAGCACAGGATTTGGGAGCAGCAGCAGCTTAAAGCAATTCCAGAGTGCTCAGAGTGTGCTGGTGCCCACACTGCGAGCCTGGGAGCTGCTGCCAGGAAGGGCCTTGTGCCCACAGCAGGATTTTGGTGGTGAAAAACCACCCTCTGCAGTTAATGTTGGGTTTACGACAGGTGTTGTAACAGACTCACTTCAATTTCCTAAAGCTACCAACCAATAAAAATGCAAAATTTTCCTGTTACTACAAATGTGGGAAGCTGAAATTTTCTGTACAAACCACTGTATAGATACTGCTTGGATTGCAGCCTTTGTGAATTACAAGTCTCTTGTTTTTTAACCCCCTAAAAAACACTGAAAATTTTTTTTAAAAAATGAAACAAGGTAACAAGGTTTAGGAACTTGTTGTATTGGTGGCATCCCTTCCCACTGCAGAGGGTTCGGAACTGCGTGACTCTTAGGGTCAGTTCCAACCCAAGCCAGTCTGTGATTCTCTGAACAAATATGTGTTTTTCATAATCAAAAACTGCTGCTGATTTACTATTAATAGCTTACAACTGGAAAAATTTAGCATTGGCCTCTGAGAAATTATATCAGGAATAAAAAGTTTAAAAAAACAATTAAAAGTCAAAGAAAACAAAAAAAAAGTAATCCCTTGAAACCAAATGTCATGGTTCAGAGCTGTAGCATCACCCAGCCAAACAGTGC
This sequence comes from Phainopepla nitens, assembly GCA_013400175.1. Lineage (NCBI taxonomy): Eukaryota > Metazoa > Chordata > Aves > Passeriformes > Bombycillidae > Phainopepla > Phainopepla nitens. The sequence continues at coordinate 1,321,509 of VXBQ01007379.1, forward strand.
AGGTCCCTTTCGAGGAAAGGACAAGCTGTGTTGTGTTTCTGAAGCAAGGAGGAGCTGGCTGGGAGTGCACTGCTCCCACCCCTCTGCTCAGTGTTCACAAACCTGGGATTCCTGCATCGCTGCCATCTGCATGCTCTGGGGAAATTCAAAGACCACATGCAGATTTGGCACATGGAACCAGGAAAAGTACTTGAATCTATTCTACATTCCCTTGGAAGTATGAATTTGACACTTTTAAACCTTTTACATTTTGCTGTCTATTCATCTTGCTTTATGAAACCCTGCAACTTTTTCTGAAAAGGGCTGAGGCAGAGTTGTTTGAAAGTGGAAAACCGAGTTTTTTTACCATATCTCATCCAAAAGCACTGATGTTTTCAATTCCCAGTCCTACCACAGAAACAAGTGTATTTGGTGAGGTTAATAGCAAGGGGATGGAAAGAAAATGAAAAGGCTCTGAGAAGTACTGATATAGGAGAGAAATTAGAAGTGGGAGGAGATGAAGTGATCATAGGGATAGAGAACATTGAAGATTATCTGGCCTAAGGGCCAGTAGGGATGAAACAGAAACCAATTGTTGAGAGACTTGAAGGGAACTGGAGCCTTGGATAAAATCCCAAATGTGGACCCTATCAGGATGATGTTGTCTCCCAGACTGGGCTGACCAGGGAACATCACCCGAGACTGAATTGCACTCCGAGTCGTCCTCACGATGCTCCTTTTAGAATGTCTCCTGAAACTCATGTGGCTTCTGGGGAAGAGCCAGTGCAAATATCCCAAATTTACTGGACTCAAGCTGCCCGTAGCAAGCTCCAGGAACAGCTGCAGGAGCTGGGCCTGGCACTGACTACACTGACCTTCCCTGCCAGGAGAAGCTCTGAGGAGTTTCAGCTTCATCAGCTTCCTCACATTTCCCATCCATGGCAGTACATCTGCCTCTGAACCAAAGCTGTACATTGTTAATGCCCGTTAAACACATGGGAAATTTTTAGTTTTTATTCTCTGGTGAAAAAATCTTGCTTTGTACATAAAGCCAGTGTAGAAATCTCTATGTAAAAAACTATAAAGTGTGATTGATTGATTAATTAACTACTTCTTTTGTCCCCCAGGTACCAACCAGGGCAACAGGAAATGAGACAGAAGTTGTGGATATCAGCTGTGGAAAGTGTCAGCCTGAGCTGCAAAGGTGCTCTCTGCATTTCCAACACTTGGCTGCTTGGCAGCCCTGATAACATATGGTCTGTGTGGTGATGTTTGTGAGGTTCACACATTTGCCACAGAGATGAGGTGTGAGGAAAGCCCTGAGATGGATAATTGACATTATTCCCACTACCCACGTGCATTAGAAGAGGTTGGGCAAGTGGCAGCCTGATGAGAGGGGCACACACCCCAAAAGTTCCCATGTTCTCCTGCACACACTCTGTATTAGAGCTTGAGGAGTTTAACTGGATTTTAAACTCCTCAGAGCAAAGGCCACTTGTTCACTCTGTGTCTGTACAGCACTTGCAACAAAATTATTCATGTTTGGTGCTCAGGGTGCTACAAAAGTGCAAAAAATGAATAATAGCAACAGTTCAGCTCTAGCCCCAAAATAAAATGCTGGTAATGCTGCACCAGGCATGACAAGTGAATGTCTCATTGACAAGAATTCAATGGGCAATTAAAACAGTGATCTAATATTTATATGAAGGTGGAGTTCTTCATTTATTGATGCATCTATGACTCTTTTGATGTTCCTAGTCATGCTCCAGCTGCCAAATGAACATCTTTATTGTGCCTAATATGCCACATGCTATGAGACAGGCTCCAAAACTCCGTGCAAGCAAAATGAAAACACTGCCAAGCATCTCCCAGTGAAAAACATGAGTGTCATTCATCGCCCTCTGTTCATTTCTCAGCCTCCTGTGTTAGACTTTCACGCCTTTTTGTAAAATTCACATGTGGATTGTACAGAATATTTCTTTCCACCAAGCAATATTCATTACTAGCAATATCTGCATGCATCCCAAGGCTTTAATCACTGACTTTGAGATTATTATCACCAAAAGACCTGTTGGAACACCTTGTGCAGGATCCCAGGTTTATTAGTACAATGATGGGAAAAGTTGTAACTATAAATATTAACCTTTATAGATCTCCGCAAGGAAACTCATGCTCCTTGGATTCCTCCTTTCAATGCATTCCATTTTCCCTGGTATATCACAAATGTGAGGTTTCTACACCACTGTGATATTTATGATAATGACCCACAGATGTTTTAAAGGATGCCATTTTGAAACATTGAAAGGTTAGCAGCTGCATTTCTTGTAAACTAAAGTAAAAGAAAACAAGCTGAAATAGGTTTGTATTCAAAAGCATATGTTGGTCTGATATATTCGACTTCCAAAGTAATTCTTTTTTCTGAGTTTTATTCTCAGAAGTTTAATTTGTTTTGAACAGAAATACTGAATCCATAATTTCCTCACTGGTGAAATCTCCACAGAGGTATTCTGAATAAATAAATACACATATTTATCTATAAGCACACCGAAACTAACTCTGTACATCTCTATGTACAGGTATTCATATTTTTCTGTTAGCTGATCATAGCAAGCAACAAAATGGCTCCTGAATGAGGAAATTTCACATTGAAAATACAGACTTAATTACTCTACCAATGAATATTAGAATGCTTTCTATAAATATAACCTAGCCTTGCTCAAATCCATGGGAATTACAGCCTCAAAGCAATATTATCCCGTGCATTTTTTTCTTCTCCTTTCTAGTAAATAACTTGAGATCATATTGAAGGCACAAGTCAGAAGGTGTATCTGTGAGAGGTGTGGAGATGCAAGAAAAGCACACTACAGCTGCACGAAGGCAACTTAACTTCCCAGCCCAGCAGGGATCCCCCAGCTCTGCTCACGAGTCCTCTCTGCTCAAAGACATTTGCAAAACAGGGGAGCTAGGCAGAGACTGGTGAGGCTGAGTTTCATTAACTACAGAGAGAAAAGGGGTAGCTGAGGCAAATGGAAATGCTTCTGAGTTGTTGTGTGTAAAAATTCATAAAGCACCGTGACCTGGAGAGACTCTTGTTAGCAGTGAGCAGTGAGTGACTGCAGAGGAGAGGGACAGGCACCCAGCTCTGGGACAGGCACTGGGACTGGCAGGACAGGCACTGGGACTGGCAGGACAGGCACTGGGACAGGCACCCAGCTCTGGGACAGGCACTGGGACTGGCAGGACAGGCACCCAGCTCTGGGACAGCCACTGGGACAGGCACCCACTCTGGGAGAGGCACTCAGCAGCTCCAACTGCACAAAGTCCAACGAGGTTCCAAGGGCTGAGCTATCCTGCCAGTGTGGGGAGGATAAAATCCACCTGGAACCAGCATGCCTGGAGTACCTGAATCCATCCCAGAACGAGAGGAAGCTGTCACAACAGCTACCGGCAACAGGAGCTGGGAAACAAAACAAATCCTGCCTTTCAAGCTAACAAAAAGGTCCACTAGGAGAAACAGCTGCTTTTCTTGCTTTGAGGTGCCTTCAAAATCACCTCTGGAGCATGAGTTCTGGCAGTGAGCCCACAGCCTGTGTGTTTCTGCTGGTTTTCTGCAAAAATATCTGAAAGAAAAAATGTTGCCCCATGACAATTTGAGGGCAGAATAGTGTTGACAAGACACTGTCAACAGTTAAGTCAGACAGGCTGATGCTAAAGTTATGATATTATCATTATTTCATATCTAAAAGTGCTGCAGAAATAATGATTTCACAGATTAGAAAACCTACTAGTGTGACTGGAGTATTTACACAAAAAACTTTTTGAACATTTAATAAAATGAACAAAATGAATTTTATGAAAACCCTTTTTCAAGGTTTTTATACAGCTTAATGCTACATTCTAACTCTGCAGTAGAATTGCTACAGAACGATTTTTTTAAACAAATCCAACAAGCAACAGTGGTTTATTATCTTGCACTGCATGTTTATGATTTTCTTGCATTTATATAATTTCTTTATGTGCCCCTGAAGTAAATTACAATGATGACTTATTTAGTATCCAGAGAGTCAGAAATTGAGGGAACATGAACAACAGCGAAACATTCATCACAACATAACAAGAATTGCTCAAGAGAAATACACATTTATATTCGACTTCTTTGGAAGAACAAGTACTAAACAACAGACTTCATCCCTGCACACAATTTTCGAGTCTGAAAAAAATAAACTGATTAGCTAAACTGGCAAACATCCCTGTGTGGTTTATGTGTGATGGTTAGATTTGTGCAGAGCCCTGCTATGATACAAAAATTAGGCCAGCAGTTCATCGGGCGGGCACAGGGTGTTCATTCCTGCCCTTTGGAGAGCTCCCTTTCCACTGGAGAAATGGTGCCTATTAATAGCCACGGCTTTCTCTGTGCTGTCAGAATCCCTTGCAGGCACGTGCCACAGACAGGAGATAAGCTTCCTTAGATGATGAAAGACAAGGGATTTCACCCAGAAGCCAGCTGCAGCCAAGGCAAGGTGCGGTGTTCTCACAAAAGAGTCACACTGGTCTCTCTCCTGCATATCCTCTACCACCTGCAGTCGTAGCAGAGCTGGAAAATTGCTAAAAAGCTGAACTTCTGCAGCACAGATTACCTGAGCAATCAGTGATACCTGGCTGATGGCTCCCTCTTGGGTGATGAGTTTGATGGGTGGTTCCAGAGCCAGTGACTCCATCCACACCAAAAACCCCACCTCAGCCATGCTCTGCTCTGCCCCTCTCCTCACCTTCTGCCCGACCCAACACTGGACTATGGCACCTTTACACATCTCACTGAGCTCTGCCTCTCTTCCCCTGGCACCTCACACCACCACTTGGTCTCCTCTGAGTATCACATCTGGTACGCTGAACTGGAAGTGATCAACCCTGCTCTAAAAAGAGGCCTCATGGATTGCATCAGCCCAGGTCTGGAGCAAAATGTCCTTGTCCTGCAGCACTGGGATGGCTGTTTGGGATTCCAGCAAGTGCTTGCACAGGGCACTGGAGGGCAAGGTGGCTCCATCAGCACCAAACTCAAGAATTCCTCACTTTTTCCATGTCACTGCTATTTCTTGCCTTTTCCCACCACACCCTCTTTCCTTTCTCCTTTCTCCTCAGTAGCATCTCCTGCTCATCAACAAATTTATTCTGCCAACAGGGCTCCATCAGCTGTCTGTGACTGCTTGAAATTGCAGGAAAATACAACCTCTACAATCAAAACTGAAGGCATTCCCTCCTCCCCCAGCAGACTTCCCCAGCTCATATTACATGATATCTTCACACATCATTTTGCTACCCATTGTCTTATTTAGGGCAAAAATTTAATCAGGTGGAAGGAGCTGTAATGAGTTGTTCTCAGTTGGAAGTTATCTTGACTTATTCATTACAACACAGAGGTGTTATTGACTGATCTCCTGGGTCAGTGGCTGCATTATAAGGCACAGCAATACTGTAGCTGCTGTGGTAAACCCTAGAGAAAAATTACTGTTTCAACAAAAATATTATGTCAGGGAGTGTGTCTGAAGAAAAAAAAAAAAAAGAAAACCTTTAGATGTTATATCACAGTCATTGATCTTCTGAGCACAACTCAGAGTTCAGTTTAACCAGGGCTGTTTTCTCTCTGTAAATGCAGGGGACACAAACTGACACCACATTTGTGGAACTCCAGTCTCAAAGGAGCTGTCACATCTGGGGAGGAATGTGACATTTCCCTTTTAATGCTGCATTGATTCTGAGCAGCCCAAATGACCCAGAGCCAGCACTGATATGTAGAAAAGATACTTTTTAGCTTTGTTGGTTTCCGTGAAAGGGTTTCCCATTGCAATGCATATGATCAATAATTTTCCATTTTAGCAGATTTACACAACATTCTGCTAAGGTCCCCAGGAGAATATAAGATGAAATGAACTTTAGATTCTCACCATATCTTCACTGACTGGGTCTGAGACAAGCAGGCAGAATCAAAGACATCCAGGTGCATTCAATATGTTTGTGGCTCTGCAGATTGCTGTGAGAAGTTTGTCAATATGAAATTAATCGTGTCTGTAGAGGACGGAGGTCAGACTGAAGTCTGAGTTTGTACAAGAATTCTCAGTGGGATATAATGGATTATTTCCTTTGAATGCTGCCTGAATAAAGCTTGGAGAGGCAGTGTACTACTGACCATGAATTTCCTTGTCTTCTGCACAGGTAACACATCTGATCTTTGAGCAGTCACCCTAAGTGCTAACAAACCCAAAATTGTTGATATATGTAATTTATCGTAAACTAATCAGTGGAGATTAAATTCAGGGAGAAAAAAAAAACAAACAGTATCCCAGGAGATTTAACTGTATAAATAAAAGACTGCCAGCAGATGTCAAAAAGTAACAACAAGCAATCACTCACAGAAAATATCTATAGTGAATTCAGTCCAGAAAGAACCTTATTTACACCAGTATGTGTTTCAAATGCCTCCAAAGCCACAAATTTACTTAGTAAAGGTTTTCCATTAATTAGACAATTAGTCAAAGGTCATGGGGATATTTTCCCTCAAGTTGACAATTAAAACTGTTTATCCTCAAGGTCAGTTTGTTATAATTACAGTGATCTGTCATTTCTTAATGTGATCTGTCAAAACTTTTTCATTTTTTTTTATTTTTTAATGGCAAAAGGTTCTGTCAGCACTCAACTATTTTTCTATGAGTGCTAAATTAATCTAAGAAAAATTATGATATCCTATTGGATGAACAGAAGATTCAGTGAGTTACAAACACATTTCTATTTGCCTGAGGTTGGGCCATTAGTAAAAAAGGCGAAAAAATTATAGAAGTGAAATGTGGAGCCTCTCTGGAGGAATGGGAGCTTTGTCTGCTCCTCCAGTGGCAAGTTCAAATAATTCAGTGATTTGAAGCTGGAAGAAGAAATTACTATTGGAAAAAATATCTTTTGTTCTATTCCAAATCCATGGCAGCTACTCACAGCCTTATAGACTTGCTTTTATCAGAGATGGGAGAAAAAATATTGCTTGAGATATCTCTCCTGCTGTGGCAGTAACTTGGAGACAAGAAGTCAAAGGGCAGGAGCTTTTCATTAAATAAAGAATCACTACAAAGTGCTTTTTTGCACATTACCCACAGATGCTGTGTGAGGCAATATTGCCTCCACCTCCTCAGTCCTGGGTCTTGGCTTCACCTTCTGTGTGGAATGACAACTAATCTGTAATTCAGCTCACAGCTTCCTCACCTCAACACTCCCCTGGAGCCCAAACCATTGGTCAGTACATGCTAGGAAATGTTAAAATCCCCAAAAACCTGGACATCTATGTACAGCTGTGCTTCTTCTGGAGAGATAATACTTACAAAATTATAAAAGTACAATAATGTTTCCTTAAAAGACATGCCCAGGAATAAAGCTTTCAGCTTGTGTCCTGTGAAATAATTTCCAAACAGCACTCGGTGGTAGGAGTTTGTTTCAGAAATAGAGGATGACGCATCATTTACAATGCATAAAAGGAAATGAGAGTGAGTAATAAATCCACTGTGCAATATTTTCCTTCCAAAATGGATACTGTAGGTTGCTGGCCTATTTTCCCAGCTGCTGAATGAGTAATGCCTTGCCTGAAAATCTGCTCAAACCATTTGTTCTGTAGATTGTTCAGCTTTCCCAGTGCAAAAGTGAAACAAAGGTCCTCCCGGTTCCAGGGGAAATCTTTTGTTTTCTCATCTCCATCAATGAACCTGACAGAGGAGTAACAATTCCTCTTAGTGGTTTTCCCAAGTTCTCTCTAGTGAGTTCCCTCAAACATTTTTATAAGAGCCACCTGTAGAAAGTTGATTTCTCCAGGCTGATCTGATAACTGTGCAAATAACTGACCTACTCTCCTTTTCAGCCCTCAGTCTAAAAATCAGGTTAATAAAATTTAGCCCTTGGACACAGTTTATTAATAACTTTTCAGAAGGCCTTCAGAATCTAAATTGCATTTAGTTTTGCAAACTGAGTTGGTAGTTAAGCTTTTGTTTTACTCAAGTAACCATTCAATCCTAACACACAGATAATTCTATAAGCCAGCAAAAATCAACCTGGTAAAAAACAAAATTTCTGAGAATAACAAGGAAAGCCGCCTCTCAGAACTGTGCTGAATTTTAAACTTGTTAAACTTCTTGTCATCTCTTTTCAAACAATATCAGTGCTTGGCTAACAGTTACAGAAACAAATAACCTTGGTTTGAATTTTGACTCTCACACTAAGATCAGACAAGTTGCACTACTGAGAACAGTGTAATTAAAATTGCACCATGTAATCTTGCTCTGCACAGTCATTCCCAGAGCAGTTTCTATTCACATCAAACACAGGCTTTTATACTTTAAAGAAAGACAGGCTTTGGTATCTTCCACAAAAGAACTGACCTGAGGGAAAGTATATTCTGTCAGTCAGGATCATTTATAAGCAACCTGAAATTTGTTTACAAAGATAAACCAAGGGAAGAATGTCAGGCTACTGAAGTTTGTGCCTCTTTTAATAACTAAGGAACAATGGGGGGGAAAAAAAAAGAGCAAGAGAAAATACAAACAGCTCAATAGTGATTATTTGATGATCTGGGTGATGCTGTTATTTATGTTTGCTACTGAAATGGGTGGAATTGCTCCACATTTAAACAAGTACTGCACATGAAGCAAATGACAATGAAAAGTTGTGTCAAGTGCTTCACACAATCTATATTTCAGATATAAACTCTGCTCTTTGGGCCATTTGCTGCTGCCTGGTTGTCACAGGTGGATGTCCCATCTTTATCTGTCACCATATAGGTAGTGCTGCCAACCAAGTTTGCACATTGGAACCATCAGCTAAGATTGGGATCAGGGCAGTGCTTTATTCCAAACCTTTCTGCCACCTTCAGGAACATGGATCAGGCCTATAACTGGCAGTTTCCACAGAAAGCTGTGACCAGTGAATAAAATTTTGTCTTGTCAAACTCCACAGTCAACACAAGAGTGCAGTGAAAAGCCATCTGAGAATTTTATTGCCAGATATTCTCTTAGATTTAATAAATTACAGTTATCCTTAAAATTACGTGAATTCCAGCTGCCATCATAGTTGCCAACTCAACAAAATTTGCATCAAAGTCAAATAAAGGAAAAGAAAATTTGATTTCTCATCTTCCCTCATTTCTCCTTAGGTTTGGTATAGGTCCCACTAATGAGAAATGCTCTGCTGGCTGCACTGAGAATTACTCATACAGATTTCCTACACTCTCACCTCACTTTGCAGCATTAGAATGCAGAAATCTCAGCACATCTGTTTGAATAAGTGTCTCTTTTTCTTTCACATTAGAATAACTATGATGATTATAATGCTTATGAAGTTTAAAGAGGTGAGATAATAATAAGTCAATCTTTACTTTGCTTCTGGTTATAAAGCCATTTAAAAAAGAAAATAATGCAAAAACCTCCAAACCACTAAATCTGTGCATTTTTCCAGCTAACATCCCCTCCCAGACCATTGGTCTCTTGTGACAAATAAAGCTCTGTCCTTGTGTACACTGGTGTCTCTCATTTGTGTTCCACTTTGCTAATGGCTACAGTCGTGACAAACGGAGAATTTATCTGGTAAATGTGAGTTGCCAAAAGTTTTCAAGTGACACGATGTTATATATTTATACACACGGCTGCTTAGCAACTTTGTAGTAGTTCCATCCAGGAACTGAGGCGTAAATAAGTAATTATGCTATAGCAGAGAGTGCATGAGACATTTATAAATATAGGAACAGAAAGGTTATCAGAATTCATCACCTAGCAACAAATATAATATCATCAGCTCTCCTGTCTAGCAGGCATGTAGCAAGAAATGCATTATAAACTCTGCTGCCTAGCGAGTTAACTCAGGAGTCTGAAGTTGAAATGAACTCTACAGCTAATTAAACTCAGCTCTGTGCTTCTATAGGCTGCTTGTTTGCATTTCAGCACATGCTTTATTCTGGAATAAACAGTTGCCATTCACTCATCCACAGATGGGTCACATTCAAACGCTGACAGAAGCCAAGAAAATGAGAATACAGAGACGCCCTACACAGTTTCTCATGGCTCCCAAGAAATTGAGACTGCCTGGTTAATGCCTGGAAATACAGTGCACAGGAGCAGTTCTGGGAATGAGCTGAGATCCCTCAGACTCAGAACATGATCAAACTGTAGTGTCAACATGGTTCCCACAACACAATTTTGGGGATAATTCCAATACAAAAAACTGGTTTTACAACTCCACACTTGTCTTAAACATTTCAAAGTGATGGATGTAATTATTCACCAGATTCGCTTAATAATAGACTAGAACTTGCATCAATGAATATCAACTAAAAATAAAATTAGTTTTGAAGTACCAAGTGCTTTGTGTATTCAGCCTGATAGACAACTTTCATTCTCTCCCTCCCTCCTCTTTCCCCTCAGTGTTTTACATAAATACTCTGTTATTACAAGGCTTGCTGTCTGGAAACTGATGAGACTCATTATTGCACAGGCAATGGCTGCTATTGTACTGCAATGTAGAGTGATAGAGGTGCAGTGTTGCCACCATATTTCATTTTACTTTGTTCATCTCATACGCTTTTTGGAAAGCAATTCCTGATCATCACCTCCAAGCCCTTTTATTTTGCAAGACTCTTCATTAAAATTTCCTTCCAAAGCTGAACAAAACCAGATTTCATTACAACCCTGAAAGATGTCCATTAATGCTTTGAAGTTCTGCCAGAGACAAGACTGGATTGGGAATATTCTCCACCAGGGAAGCTTTCACAGAAGAGTAAATTACAGATGGAGAAATGGATCTTGGATGGGCAAAAACAACACAATCCTTCTAGCCATTTCCTAGACATGGAACAGTTATCTTAGATGAATCCCAGGTCCAATAGATGAGAATATTTCTTCACAGGAGTTGGAGCCCAGCAGCCCTGGCTTAGTGCGAGTACATTACCTGGCCAACCATGACAAGCAATCAAGAAATAAAGTACAGGCTCTTGACATTCCCCCACCTCTGCTGCTGCCTTTGCAGACCAGTCCTCCCCAGTTTGTACACTCAGTCCCTCTCAGATTCCTGACTCACACCTCAGGAGCACGTTCCCAAAAGAGCAGCTGGGAGGTGGGGGAGCTCCTGGGGAAGAGTCTCTCCCCGTGATTCCCATGCCTGCCTCCCACCCCCTCCCCTGCTGACACAGCCCTTCCCTACAACATTCCCATACACTAACTGCCAATGAGCTCTGCTGCTCAGCTTAGTTATCTTTCCAGACTTGTTTCCCAATTATTCATTCCTCCTCCAGCTTTCCAAACCATCAAAGGAGCAAACATTATTTTACTACTGCATTCACTTGCTGTTCCAGGAGGAAACTCTGCCTTTCACTCCCTTTTCATTTTGAAGTGTCTAGAACATCCTCCTTTACAGCCACGGAAAATAAACCCACTTTTATCTGTGTTAACATGTTGGGAGCTCCAGGTGAATTGTTCATTTGAGGTCACACAGCAGGCACTTCCACAGAACCATGGAATAGTTAAGGTTGGAAATGACCTTTGAGATCAAGTCCAGCTTCCAGCACCACCACCATGTTCAGCATTAAACCAGGTCCTCAGGTGACACATGCACAGTTTTTTTCCAGGATGGTAACTCCACCACTTCCCTGAGCAGTCTGTTCCAATGCTGAACACCCCTTTCTGTGAAGGAATTGTTCCAGAGCTCAGCCTGGCTCTCTCCAGTGCAGGGAACTCCACTGCCCATAGCTCTGCAGGGCACTGCTCTTCAGTGAAAAAGTTGGAATCACTCACAGGGTGAAGGTGCTTATATTCCAGAAAAACAGCATTTGGACACAAGTGTCAAGACTTGCACAGGAGGAAACCTGGAAGTGCCAGAATAGTCAATCAGCACGCCCAAAATAGTCTCAGAAAGTTAACTACCACCTGAAAGCACCAATTGACAATAGATGGTGTCACAAAAACTGCCACTCTCTGGAACAAAAAAGCTTTTCAAGGCCAAGCATGTTAAATTTATTTAATTGCCTCCACCTACAGAAGCCATCAGGTTTTTATTTGCACTGAAATGGAGTTTGGCTGCAAGTACTGAAAATTCATTTGTTCAAAATGCATCCTGTGACCTACAGAAACCAGGGACAGCCACGGAAACTCCCTGAGAAAGTTCATCTCAAGGGCAAGCACATGCATAAAGTGTTTAATATGTTAGACAGGGATGATCAAGTTGATATTTAGGATTTAATAAGGATGTTTAAAGTTCAATAGTACCAACATGAGCATGCACATGCTGAATGTGGACAATAATAATTTAAAACACAAATTAGTGGATTTTATTGTTATTATGAATAGAAAGAGTCCACCAAAGAAGATTCAAATCCCCCATTTCTATTCTCATTCCCAGATAGGCAGTGTTTATAAACACAGACAGCCTCTTAACAGGCAGACACCAGTTCTTCTCAGGGAGCACAAACAACACAACATGGAATAATACCAGCAGGAAAAATCAAGAACCAAAAATTAGATTCTGCAAAAAGTTACAAGATCGTGGATAAGAGACAAATGGAAAGGAAATGCATATATTCCAAAGGAAGATGTTACTGGTCATTTGAGCAAATTCTGTATTTCTTAGGCCACAGGACAGCTGAAGAGTTCATTAAGGGTGAGAGTGTTTGATTCTACGTGGTGGAAAAAGCTGCACCCAAAATGAGTGTCCTGATTCCTGAGCTGGTGGAGAAAGAGAACACCAGCACTAGACTTTGCTAAAAGTGGGATTTATTTAATTCTGCCTTCACCAATTACTCCAAACATGACTTTTTGTTCTAGGTCAAACAAAACCAAGCATTATTAAGAGATTTTTTTTTTATATATTTTTAATTTAAGCAAGGAGGGAAAGAAACACCCTAAAAGGTCCCACAGACTTCCAAATTTAAACAAATGTCTGGGCAAAAAAACAATTGTTCTCACACATGCACGAGGTGAATTATGAGGCATTATTCCACTAAACTGATGTGTGACACTGCTCAAGAGTTACGTCAGAAACAGAATTTCATTATGGAAAAAAAAAATTAATAGATCTACAAAATAGTCAGAGCTCATTAAAAAACCATCACCTTCCAACCAGTGAAAGTATTTAGTGTTCTTCATCTTGTTCCAAGCAAAGTCAAAGCAAACCAGATAAACAATTTTCCTATTTTAACTATCTATTGTAACTTTTTTTTTTAGCACAGATCCAATATCCGTTCTATGCGGAAACAAATTCTGGTATATGTAAATTAATTTCTTGTTTACAAAAATAATGTCACATTCCCACAGGCACAGAAGGGAATTAGGAATTTCTCTTTTCAGATTTCACCTCCTCTATAAATCTTAGAACCTTATACATAGTTAATTAAAAACTGTTGCAGTGTATAACTCATCATTACATATATCAGCAAACATTTCTCATTAAGGCTACAGATTTTGCAGTTGCAGCTGCTGGATGGCAAATAAGTCCTTTTTATAAGTATCCTTCATAAAACAGCCTCCTTCAGAGATTCCTATTGTTTTGCTAGTGGTTTGTTATTTTTTCCCCTGGTAGATATGTTCTTTTCTGCTATTGCTTTAAAACTGCATTTACCTGAGAAGCAAGAGTTCAAATGCAGCACTTTACTAAAGCTCATAAAAAAGATGCTTCTTAGCAAACATCAGAGCAGAGCAAATAATTCACAACAATCATTTATTTATTGGATTTGCCATTTATTTTTCTATTCACCGCAGATTGCTAAATTCTTATATGTAAATTATTCATGAATTTCTGCCAATGCTTCTGCCATTTAAATTACTGTGAAAATGGAGTTGCAATTATTCAGATTTCAACATTGGCTCTCTCAGGTTTTTGGAGCACTGGTTCTGTTCCATGATTGGTCGCAACTTGCCAATTTGGAATATGTTTCAAGCATTACACTTGAGTACACTGTTCAAAATTTACTTTGTCAGTTCTATACTTGCAATTTGTGCTCTGAATATAATGTTTTCTGACATTTCCATACTGACAAAAGCTCTAGTGTAGACACAGCTATATCTTGCTTCAATGGACATTTCAGTGGCATTATTCAGTCATTTTCAGTGCCAAAGCCATTACCAAAATATATAAGACTGACAGAGGAGGTTTTTGACATTAACTGTCTCTGTGTTTTCTGCTGTTTATAAATGCCTGAGTCAGGAGGGCTCTTGCTGACAATCCCAGCTGGTTGCAGCTCAAGCCATCCTTGAAGTGTGCACCCAGCACTCGAGAGAGGAGCACCACAGATCTCACCCCAAGAGACCAAAAAACAGGGGAAAGGAAGGGCAGGAATGGCAGGGAGTAGTCCTTTCAAGTGGGAGGGGCAGACCTTGGCTCACTAGTCGATTCCTTCCACCCAGGAGGAAGAATTCTGCCAGTTAATCACTTTAGCTAAAACATCCTGGCACCCCACCAGGCCTGCACCAGCCAGGAGTCCCCACCCTTCTCCAGCACCTGGAGCTCCTGGATGTGCACAGACGGAAGGCCTCACACTGCCCCTACAAACCTCTGCCAAAAAATGAGATGGGAAACAGGGACATTGAGACAGCTCAGTAGCAAAATAAAACCAGAGCTCCCCTAGGGTCAGGTGAGGCTGAGGGGTTCTCATTCTTCAGTGTCAAAGCGATTCACCTCAATGTCAGCATTTCTGCATAACATCCCATTTTCATCTCAAAATCTCCAAATCTATCTGTGCTGGGGATCTGCACTTGCACCTTTGCTATTAAAACCTTGCTTTGTACCCGGTGACTCTCCTGACAAATGGCCTGGGGTTCCACAGGTGGGACAGGCAGAACAAGCAGAGCGACAGAAAATACTCCAAGTTTCAAAGTGGTAACTCGCCATCCTTTCAAACTTTCAACAGTTGCTTCTTCCCATCACTTTTCAGAAGATAAATCTTGGAAGAGGATGGTTATAATTGAATCTCCCAGTGTTAGCAGCAATGCATTTTACATGAGAGAGCCTGATCTTGCTTCACAGAGTTGAAGAGTGTTTGCAGGGCAGCAAAGCCCCATCAGTTACTGTAATACATCCCTCTCTCCTCAAAGCAGCAAGCTCCAGCAGTGATGGAGGAGGCACTCAGTCGAAAAGATCTGAATTTGAAAGTCTCATCATGTGAAATGAGGATAGGTTATGTACGACACTCAGCCTGCTCATTTCGGGAGGGAAGTTTACCTAAGAAATGCACCTTCATATTGGTACAGACAAAAAAGAAATAATAACATAATCTAAAATTAAATCAAATGTAATCTAAAAACTCAACCCACATTACTTTAATAATTGTAGCTGGGATTTGGAAACAAAGCAATTTTTAAGAGGATGTATTTTGTGTAAGTTTGTCTTTGAAGTCCCTGGGCAGCACATCAAAGAGGGAATGTGGCATGCTTATTCTCTAGGGATGGTTCTTAAAAAATCATAAAAATTCAATTGGGGACACACTTTGTCACTGCTCTCAGCAGAACAAACACAGAGAAGAAGGTTCTGTGTGTTGCCTCCAATGGAGATTTGATCTGATTATCCCATTTTGGTACAAAGAGCCGAAAATTTGAGAATTGGTCACCTCTCTGCACAAAGTGAGGACCAGATTGTGTCACCCAGGAATTACCAGTGTGCCACCTCACTGGGACCACCATCAAAGTGAAGAATCTCAAGTTCTGCTCCAATTTTTGCTTGAGCCAGGACCTCTGAGGGCAAAACCTCTGAAGGAAGAAATGTGCTTCTCATGTGACTTCTTTCAACAACATCGAGTTTTTATATTTTATTTTCCAACAAGCATTTCCATACCATTTCAACAGTAGTTGGAGGAGTAACCTGAATACTTTTGCAGCCCGGATACTTGTTAGAGGAACAGAAGTAAATCAGTTAAATTAAAAAAATATCTAGATGGTGCACTGCAAAATTTTGTGCGAGCCACTTATGCTGCAGAAAATTGATTTTCCCGCAGGTTCTGCAGCTTTGCACTCCCTTTTGAAGTAGAGAAACTAGATATATTTTTCTACATATATTTCTCTGAGCTAGAGCCCAGAATGGTTTTATATTTTGCTGAACATTTTCCAGCTGATTAATGCTATGTTTACCAAACTATAAATATAGGATGATGCCTCCTTGAAGAAGTGATTTAACTTTTCTCCTCTATTTTTGTAAATTGTTTTTGCTGTGTGTTTTTAAATAAATGGTGTAAACATAAAACTGAAACTGTATTGCTACATTACATTTTATGGAGAGATTTTCTTTTTTAATAATGAGCAATATCAAAATATCAGTACCCATCCTGTGTGCAAACACAACTCAGATCTTTAACATACAGCATGTGCTGAAGTTTAACATAACCTCAATAAGTTATTCAATAAAACAGAAAATTATTTCATTTTTAATGAGTTGACATTGTAAGAAGTTTTTAAGTAGAGTTTGATGTTTAGTGGCTTCTTCATGTCCTTTCTAGGAAATCTCTCTGCTGCCAAAAACACAGTATGGCTTTTTTGATTACTTTTTTTTTTCTTCAGAGAGATTTGAGACGCAGAGTTTTTTTTCTGGCTTCTTCTGTTCACTGGAATATTTCTGCTTTTACTTCCTCACACGAAGGGGATACTCATTCCTGCCTGCTGTAAGCTTGTACCCCTGACAGAACTGGCTCAGGCTCGGCTCCTGATGGCAAAGGGGCTTGGCACGGATCTCAGAGGGTTCTGATTAAGCTGCAACTGGAGATATTGTTGTTGAGATGTAACTGTGCAGACATTCTCCACTCAGAGGGTGTTGAGGCCCTGGCACAGGGTGCCCAGAGCAGCTGTGGCTGCCCCTGGATTCCCCTGGAGGTGCTCAAGGCCAGGCTGGATGGGGCTTGGAGCAGCCTGGGGTAGAGGGAGGTGTCCCTGCCATGGCAGAGGGTGGGACAAGACCTTTCAGGTCCCTTCCAGCCCAAGCTGTGATTCTGTGATTCCATGACAGACCAATCTTCACAAATATATGTTTCCCTCTCACCTTCCTTCATTTTCATAATAACATATTGGCAGTGTCCAGAGGTGCTGGAGCAAATGGAGATATTTGAGTGCCACTGCAAGACACACTGATGGCAGATGACATTTCACCCCCTGGCCACACTGGGATATGGATTCATCAGCACTGGGAATGCCATTCCTCTAACTGCCCCCATCGTCCTGGTGTTAGGAAATGTCTTTGGTAATCATTTCACCAATCCATACCAGGGGTTCTTTCCTAAACTCTTTGGGTAGCAACTCATTTCCCATCTCTCATTTTGACATTTCTTGCATAGCTCAGTACTTTCTCCCCTTAGCATTCCGGATTTTGTGTAGTGTACAGATTATAAACAATGCTAAAATTAATTTGTGTCTCATGCATTCAGCCTCACCCTGACTTAATCATTCTGCTGTGTGTTCACTTAGATAAATGCCTGACAATGTTATTGACACTTCAAAGAAAATAAGCCATTTTCTTTAAGCACGTAAATCAGCACTGCTCACACTCGCCAAAAAAAAATAGAAAAAAAAAAATAGGAGCACAGAGGGATAAAATCAAAAATAATCCTGGCTTAATCCAAATTCCATTTCCCCAAATTTGCAAGCATTGTAGTGCAAATATTTCAATAAATTATGCTATTCTGTCCTCTAAACAGCAAGGAGCCATGAACAACAATCTGATTAGTCAGGGCCCCTTCTGAATGGCATTAAAATGATTTGTTTTTCTCCCACCTCTCAGTTCTCTCATTTGAGAGCTCTGTTCATTTCAGCCCTTGAATAAACTCCATTCCAAATACACTGATGGCTCCTGACACTTATTGGGGAAAACAAATTGTTTCCATCAGAAATAAAGAATCCAGCTAGTAGTAAATAATACTTTTTTTCACTAAATGAATTGATTTTTCTGCATCAATACGTTTAGGTCTGGGGTTTAACAGGGTAAAGGAAATCTTCATGTTTCTATAACACTTAAAGCAATGCTTCCTTACCTGCCTTATCTAAAGCCCTGCAATACAACTGAGGAAGAAGAACCCAAACTAAAGAATCTTATTTTCCTTTCTTTTCAGAATACAAACATTTCACAGAAGCATATTATGTTTACTTTGAAAATTCGAAATAAAATAATGCTTTGTCTTCCTCTTTTTTTGATTGCACAGATTCATTTCACTCTCCTCTTCCCTCCAATTCAAGTCAAAAAGCTCTTAGGAATCCTAAACTGAGCTTTCATAAACTTAATATTTTATAAACTTATTTCATAGACTTACTGTTGCTATTCAGTCTGGTAAATTTGTAAACCAAATGTTTTTTCATTAGGATGCTTTGCTGTCTTTACAATAATGTTTCTGCTTCAACATTTCTCCCTTCTTGTTTCACAGCTTTGAATTCTTGTCCAGATCTAAAAGAAAGTAATTTGCTTTTGGGGGTTTGTTTTTTGTTTGGATTTTTTTGTTTGTTTGGTTTTTTGTTTTTGTTTTTGTTTTTGTCTGGTTGGTTGTTTTTTTTAACAAAATTTGAAAATTTCTACTGGACAGAGATTTTTTCTCAAGAGCAGGTTCAGTTTGTGTTACAGCCCCTTAGAGCACTGCAAGGCTCCAAGAGGGTAAAATATGGAGAATAAGTATTGATGTGTGCCGAAAAAACAACAAAACTGAATGTTACTAGACAAATCAGCTTCTTAGCCTTTAAATCTGACATCCAGAATAGAAACAACAGCATGGTAAAAGCCAACTCTTTTGAGAAACCAAATGGTTAATTTGCTAATGCTGATATACAGGTACATTCTTCTGGTTGTTAACAAATTTAGTCACTACATAGTACAGGTACTGGATTCCCTAAAACAAGAGGGGCAGTGCAGCTGTGCTCATTTCAGTCATACTGAAATCTTTAGCAGTGAGACTGGGGGAACTCAAAATCAGGATTTGTCATATTTGCCTTCGCAGTTTCACATTTGGCTCAATGGGGTCTGGTGAGCTGTTCCTAAATTGTGCCCCAAAACATCCCAAAGACTGTAGCTAGGTCCACAGGAACATCTGCAGAGGTGTTAGATCCAGGTTTTAATGCCTCACTTTTCATGCTGAGCCCACAGTGAACAGTCTCAGTCAGATTTCAGTGTCACTCAGCAGCTCTGGGGACTCAGATTGCAGCATCAGAGGTGGATTTCTCTTGGATGAATGCAGGGAATTGGTGAAACTGGGATTTCTCTCTCGTTACCAAGGTTTGTTCATCCAGAACAAGTGGCTGTTGCTGAAGCACTTCCAGTCCTACCTCCATACACACATTTTTCCATCACTGTGTGCTTAAAATTCTACATAAGTACCACCTTCACATGAAGGAACTTCATTTGGTGTTTGCTTAAAAATATTTTGCAATTTAAAAATGAAAACACAGGGTTTTCAGCAGCCATCCCATCTTGGCAATACATCACACCCACATTGGGCATCTGATTGCAGCAAGGCATTGCACATCAGCCTCTGGAGACAGACTACACTGGAGGAATATGTCATTATATGAGCTCTTCAGGTCATATGTTGTTCCCTTTATTTGGCAGAGTAGTCTTTTTGAAAAGAGCTTCTCAATATTTTAAAAGTATGATTTTAAACTATGCTATTTAAAAGTTAGTAGGAAATTGTAGGCGGAACTCCCAGTAGTGGAGCATACTTCTTAAAAATATATGTAAACCACTTAATTCTGAATATCAATATTCACAGTAAGTTTTTTAAATTATTTTCCATCTTTCTGTGCTTGGATCACTTTGAAATCTCTTCTGCCAAGACTTTCAGAAGTGCTATTTTCAAAGTTTACACTGGTTAGTCTGTGTTCTGCCATTAGGTATGTGATCTCATATAAATTTGCAGAAAGAAATATTCAGTAGAGATGCTACAAAATGTGGAGCGTGTCTGCAGCTATCTCCTTTATAATAAATATTAACAATGTAGGAGCCACCTGAAACTTTTCTCCGGTGCTTATCAAATATTTAGTGAATTTTGAGTGAGGAGTTTGTGATGTTCCCACAAATCTGTGGTCAGAAAGATTGGCATTCACCCCTCGCCTGCCTGGCTTCTCCAGGCTGTGACCCAGCCACCACTGAGAGCATCAACAGCTCCTGTTCTGTGCTCTGATTTCCAGCGGCAAAATGTGACAGCCGTCCTCCCTCAGTCTGAGCATTTGCACAGAACACAGCTCCTCTGGCACTCTCTGGAAACACTTGAGCACCTGATGGGATCTGCTGTGAAGTCCTAAGAGCTGTCAGCAGCAGCACTGGAGCAGTTGTGCAGCAGAACAGGTGGATATTTGCACACCTAATGGATCATCCACGTATTTATCCACCATAATTACTCGTGTACCTTTGAGAACTGCACACGCTTCAGAGCACGTGGAGTTCCGAAAAATCTGTGTCTGTTTGTTTTTGACAGAGAGAGAGCTTTTTTCTGTCCAAGTGGAATGGCAGTGTTGCATGCAAGGAACCAGGAGCTCAGATAAGATATTTATCTCCCGACAACTCTGCTGTGGGTGGTAATTTGGGGAGTTAAAAACACACAAACTCACTAGGTTTATGTAACCCTTTCAACAGGCAATCAAGTGTCTTTAAAACCTAAGACATAAACCCAATTCAGATGTTAAAGATTCATACAAATCCACCTAATTAATAATAACTAAAGAAAAATATACCCTGTGTAAATTTTTAAGAGAAATTCTTTCACAAATCCTACAAAACTACAGCAAAACAAAAAGTCCCAGCCTCTGAGCTGTCAGTCAGCTATTGTGTTCTTCCCCTGTGAGCTTTCCCACAGGTTATGCATTAAGGAAGTGTAAATGATGTCTGCCTGACTGTATTTTCTACACACCTGACAGCTGCTTTCAACACAGCGTTGTTAACTTGAACTTGCATTCAACGAAAACTCTTTCTGCATTATTGTGAGCAGCACATTATAGTCCCTTTTTAGGCAGCACCTTTCACTCCTTGCTGCTCTTCACTGATGGTTCAGGCTTTACCAGCAGAGCTTGCTTTTTCAGGTGCTCCTGATCCCTGTAGGCTTACCATGGAATTGTGGTGGCTGTGGAAGATCCTCCCCCAAAGAAACGCAATTTTGGTCTCAGCAGCAGCACTGGGGATGATTCCAGCAGAATTCCAAACCAGCTCACCACACATGGTGTAAAATAAATATCATGACAGTGCTGGAAAGGATGAAAGGCTTATTTGTCATGGAGCATTCAGCACAATGCTCCTACTGCTATGTGTAGTCCTCAGTCAGCATCCACAGCATCCCTCTCCCAAGAAGGGGCAATCCTTGCAGAGGAGGAGGGCAAAGGAAATTTCTCATCAAATATCTCCAATGGGACCGAAACAGCAGCACTTCAACATTCAAAAATAGATCAGCCTGCTCTGTGGGCTTTTCCACAGGTCATCCTTCAAGGAAAAGTGGAAGGGGCTCTTCCCCCCCAGCCCTGTGGGACACGAAAGGAGGGTCACTGCCTCGGGAGCTGCCACCTGCCACGCTTGCTCTTATTGGGAGGCAAAACTCTGCGTGAAGGGAAGGGGAGGATGGCTTGGCAAATAAATAACAAGGAATGGAAAACAAAGGAGACCTTTGAGGTATCATCATTTTCCAGTGAGGCGCAGGGAACACACGGCTGTATACAGCACTGCATAATATATATTCCGAGTATATATATATATCTCCTGAGTTCATCACAAACTGTGGGAAAAGTATGAGTTCAGAAAGAGATATTTTTATGTGTTAATAACATATTTTACATGTTATAGCATCATTTCACTCATACTGCTACAATCAAGGTCATACATACGTGAAATTCTTGAGTAACACCAAGGCCGCTTTTCACTTGAAGTATCGTCCCAACTGAACAATAAATCATTTATTGAAGTTTTCAAAAATGTCTAAAAAGATGCCACAACTTTCATTCTGTTCTGAATAACTGTTTAAAGAGACAGGAGAACAGAACTTTGGGAACCAGTTTAGGCAAAACAGAAAGAAACTTCAGGATCATGGAAACAGAAAATAAGTCAAAGGAATAGACCAGAAGCTCATAAGAAATCACATTATTGGGCTGGAGTGCTAACAAATTCCTCTCAGTACCAAGAGCCAGTTTTGGGCCTTAGACAGTTTTTGTCATGGTCTGTCAAACTTTGATTCCCTAAAGCAAGAAAATAACCTTGGGGTCAGATCCTCCTGCCCTTTGCAAGGTAAATCCTTCTCTTAACAGCCAGAACATGAAGGTTGGGATTCCCAGCTCTTCTCTTGCTATTGCTTTAAAGAAAAAATACAACTAGGACAAATAAATCCCTCCATCTGACTTTTTTAATCTTGGAAGAACAATTCTGTCTTTGAGGAGCTTTGTGTTATAATGTAGAGTGAGAAAACAAAAGCAAATATTTGAATAGTTAATTTCATTCTGTCCCAAGCAATAATTCCATAAAATATATTGGTACAGAACAGCATAAAAGTCAGCATTCTTCAGAAGGTAGCATAAATGTCTATAAATAAGCAAGTAACTACTAACAGATCTCTTTATTAATATTATTATTCTTGCTATGGATATTTAAGTGGAAAGTGACCAGGAGATGCTGCCAAGGGAAGGGAGGAGGTAGTGAGGAAGATCATAAATATACTGGTTTGTGTTTTGTGGTAGAGAAAAGCTGCTTATCTGTTGTGCCTCAGTGGTGTTGAGTGGTGATGCTGCCAGGAGACAGATGAGCAACAGCCAGAGAGCACCTGGAGGAGCTGCACTACCCCCACTCTCCTACCCACCATCTTCCACTGATGTAAGATCTTTACACTCAGGAGGTTAAAGAGAAAAAAAAACAACCACAAAGGAAAAACCCAACAAAAATCCCCTGTGCTTCCCATCAATGCTTCTCCCCATGAATGCTTCATTCTATCAAGAAAAATTGTCTCTATCCAGCCAGACTTTCCTTTCTCATTAAGCCTCGAAATTATGTTACATCCCCATATATATATTTTAAAAAGGTCATTTTTTTGGTGCAAGGATTTTGAAATGATTAAAAGGCTGGTCTGCTTGTGTGATCAACCACAAGAATAACAGTAACATACAATGCCATTCCCTAGCTTAGTCTAAAAAACAGATACAGATCTGTTTATAAAGGGATATCTTCTTCTATTTTACTCCTTACAGAAACCTATAAGTTACTACAAACAATTAAATTTCATTCCACTGTAAATTTCTTTTCAAGATACTTTGGGGTTGTTTTCTGTTTGTTTGTTTTCCCATTTCCAGAATAACTTGAAATATAAATAACTTAGAAAGCAGATTTATAAATACATGAGAATCCAGAAGGGAAAAAAAAAATCACCATTTACAGTATATCTTGCTGTTAAGGAGCAGAAAAAATTGTGTTTTAAGGAGCTGAGTGTGGTGTTGTGATGGTCTTCTACTCTTGGGTACTAAATAGTGCCAAGGACAAAGTTTTGAGATACTTCTGAGACCTAAACTTCCATTATGGATTCCAAAATAGCTATTCCAAAGAAACTCATTAAACCCCCTTAGATTCTGGCAGAAAGCACACAACACTCAGGTCTATAAAATCTCCAGAGTAGAACCAAATTAAAAGAAAATGAGGCAAGTAATTTAAAGGGAAAAGTCTGATTAAACTCTCCATCTTTTAAAGAATTCCAGCACCTTCAGCTGAAGGTAGGCAGAACCGTAATACCTGTGGGCTTCTGAAGAGAGATTTCCAGTAGCCAGGATTTAAAAATGAAAGGAGTACATTTCATAATGATAGAGATGCAGCATGGCCACACCGAGCTACTGCATCAGATCTGCAGCCCAGTCCCCAAATGAGGAGAAAATCTGCAAAACCTAACACAGGAATGACTTGAAATGCTTGAGAACAGCTAATGAATCCCATCCTGCTCAAAAAAGCCCAAACAAACAAACAAACAAACAGAAAAGGAGCTGGCATTGCTGTGGTAGTGCTTGAATGCAGCCATTATTCCGTTCAGTATTTGCTAAGTAGATTCCCAGGGCTGCAATCCTGAAACAGACAGTGCTCAGCAGAAAGAGAATTGAAGGTATTTTATTAAAATGAGATTGCTCCAGTGGCCAGTCTTTAAAGACTCCTACATTTGTATTAGACAAAACAGAGGTAGAGATCAGTGTTTTAGAGCTATTTGAATTCAAACCAAGATACGCCTGAATGGCAACACTTGCTGAGGCAAAGTATTTCTTCTGAAAGGCAGCACATGGAGCAGTTAATCTTGGAAATCCTGGGAATTGCTTGCATGTTTGCCACGTTCTTGAAAGCTTTTTAAAACAGAAGGCAAAATACAGGTACAAGATATTTTGTACACTCCCACCCTCCAAGATGATGGCAAAAAGGATCACAAAGGTCCACTGAGCACATTTTCTGCCCTGAGCATCCTACAAGGTCATAAATCATGGACATATTACAAGAGGTATTAAAAGATTTTTTTAGTGAAGAAATTATTTTACATCCACAGGAATCAAAAGGCAAAATCTATGTTATACATCAGGAAACATTCTTACCCTTTTCTGTCAAGCCTAGCACTGATGCACACAGAGATGCAAGTGTGGCAGTTGACAGAGCATTCCCTAAAAAGCCAGCTTAAAAAGGGATTCAATGATGCCTGACAAGTTCCTTCTCCTGAAATCTTCCATAGCAGCTGTACCATTTAAGCATGCAGATTTGAGACAGCCAAAGAAACACAAAAGCTTAAAAGTCTTTCCTTGTTTTGTGGCCATTTGCTCAAACCCCTATGATGTTACCACATCCTTTACCTGGACCTTCCTGCAAAATGAGCTGCACGCCAGGTATAACTTCCAAAGCAGCCAAGGAATGTCCTTGCTGAGCTTTCACCAGGGAACAACTCTGACTTCACCCTCACTGCCATTCCCTGGGGACTTGTGTTATCCAAAGGCAAAAAGTTCCTTGGCAAAGGGAGGAGGGTACAGGACACCCTCAGGCTGGGAGCGGAGTGCTGTGGGGCCACTCTTTGGAGCTCCATGGATAGTGGGAGCTGGACAGGAGGAGGCTCCTGGAGGGGTGGGTGGAATGGGCCACTGCTTCCTCCAGAGAAACCCTTTCTGGTCAGCCTGCAGGGAACAGGGCCTGGCTTCTCCACACTGCCCAGTCATCTGAGATCTCGTGCAGAACTTCCATTCCCTTAATGCTTTGTGCAACTAGACAGGGCATTCCTCAATCTAGATAAATGCAGGGGAAAAAAAAAAACAAAAACAAACATCTGGTTTTTTACTCTTGGAAGTGGTTACAACATCAGAAGGTACATAAGAGGAGCCCACCACTGCAAACAAATCAAGAACAAGTTAGAAAATTGTTGTCTGTGGTAATGCTGCATGTCCAGCATCCACAGCCTGTGTCCACCATGGTTCTCCACTTCCAGCCCCCACTGCATCCCTGAAGGAAGAGCAGCAGCAGTGAGGAGCAGCAGTGAATGCAGCTGTTCAGCAGTTGGCCTTTTTATCACCAGCCAGGGAACACTAAAAACACCACAACTGAGATCAGAGCATGGAGATCTTTACTATAACACAAACAAGCTGCCCTGGCAGCATTAATCAGGCTATACAAGGATGGAGAGCTCATTAGACTAACAATTCCTCTCTGAGGCTCCATGATTAAAGCAGAATGAAAATAACATACAGCCAAAGACACACGAGAGAATACTGAATACAATGTAGGTGTCAGCACTGCTAAAACTATATTTTGTAGCAGCCATAACAACAGCTATTGAGCCACTTTGTAACTCTGGGCAGCTGTCTGAATACAAATAGAAGGCTTAGAAGCCCCCAAACCTTTCCTATGAGGTTTAAGGGAAACTGTGCAAACCTTGCATGTGTTATCAGTGAGACCATATTCAAACTGATTTCCTGCCATTGCACCCAAACCCAGCCTTGTTCTCATACTGGAGCAAACACTATTTTCTGGAAGTAAAGTGATTTTTTTCTGGTGCTCACCCCTACTAAATGGAGCTCCAAGCAGCATTTGTTCCTTGTCCATCCAGTTGTCCCAGGTACATGTCCCAAAAGAGCTCCTTCATCTAGGAGTTCTTAGTTTGTGATTTTGAGAATAAAATAGCAAAGTGAATATCAGCTTGCAAGGTGCTCTCAGTCACCTACTGCTTGGTAGTGTTAAAATGCACCTCAATTACTGAAAACTTCACAAAACACTTGACTTGTTTTATCTCCAATTCTGTTACTACATTTTTTTTCTATATTTTCCATAATAATTTACATAAGAATAATAGCAGAGCATTCTGTTCAGAGAGAGACTATTAGCTTAGCATTATCTAGCATAATGTATTGTTCTGGTTTTCTTTGCAGTGGAGGAGAACAGAAAAAGAAATAAAAATAAAAATATATGTAAATCTATTCCTGGCCTATCTTTTTTTGTTGTTGGTCCCATTTTCCCAATCAGTTCTTGTGCTCTGGCAAAGCCTGTCCAGATGACAGAGCAGCCAGAGGGAGGTGAAAAACACAGTGGTCTTCAATCTCCACAAGTACCTTCAGACATAATGTGGGCATGTTCTTCAGACCTCATCAAACTCAGGATCCATGCAGATTTTCCCTGTGCCTCTCCATACCATAATGGATGTGAGTCTCACCCATGGACACAGATTTTGTTCTTTTCTGGCTTTTTCCTGGTATATATCCCTGACCTCTTCCAAAAATGTTTGTTCCAAAGCCTCGTTTCCCCACAGTTGGAACTGCTCTCATCCTGTACCACTTTTCCTCTCTCCTGCATTAGGGGCTCCTTCCCCCGCCCCAAACCTTTGCTAAAAATTTCTTTCTCTCAATTCCTTTTAAAGTTTTCTCTCCTGCTGTTACTAGCCAAATGACAGACTTTCAAATTTCGTTCACCACCGAATATCTTTAAATTGCAATAACCTGCAATTTCTATTGTGCGGCGTTTCCCTCGTCCCATTTAATTCCAAAATGTGTTCTGGCATACAGACAATGCATTAGGGAAGTGGAATTGGGAACAGCAAATGGCAAATAGAAAGTCTGGAATTTTGTGTTTGGATTGAAATGGGTGTATGTGAGACACAGTTAATGGCTACTGCAATATTGTCTTCTTCAGCTTATACAATAACAGTGAAAAAATAAGTATATGAACATGATTTTTTTAACATACATAAAGCAGTGAAACACTATTACAATAAAAAAAAAGTAATTTTCAGTATTTTAGAAAGTGGAAGAAGTTTGAAAAATTTGACATCTTCTCCTGACTTTGTTATGACACTTGAAGCACGCCATGTGACAGGGAGAGGAAATTAAATTAGCCTTGAAATCATGTACAAGTTATGCCTTTTTTAAGTATTTTTCTCTCACTGGCTTTGATCATATAATCCTAGCAAAAATAAATGTTCACTTGGTTTTGGGGTTTTTTTTAATGCAAGTTTTGTGATTTAAATTTTTTTCAGGCTCATTTTGAAATGGTGAAAAAAGAGGTTCCTAGACAGAATTGTCTGTTTAAAAGTCTCATAAAAGGTCTGCAATTTTTGAAAAGCCCTGGCTCTTTCCTGCTCTTAATTCCTCATCTATTCAAAAGAGATGAATTCTCCCAATGCAAGGGATGCGATGTCATCAACATGTTGTGTGCCATATTTCACGTGAGTGTAACCTGGCTGAAAATGAAATTAGGGCAGCAGGTTCTGGGTATGAGTCTGCCCTGCAGTCCTTGGCCAGGGAAGTTCTTGTTTGTCAAAATGTGCACAGCAGGAGAAGCTCAAAGAATCAAAGCCAAAAGCACCTAAGATTTGCAGTAGATGGAGCAAACAGATGATGTGGCTCTCTAGAGAAACAGGCTTTTCTGGAAAATTTAAATTGTTCATGTTTTGTTGTTCCTTTATACCTGAGTATTTCCTCAGCAGTCTCCAGGATTTTGATGGAAACCTAAAGTACACTCAGGTGGAAAGTCTGACCAGGGAGGAACTCAGTCCTACTGGATCTCGTCAGCTAAACATCCAGCACATCAAGGTCATCTTTTTCTCTAATTCTTGAAATTTGTGTGTTTCTGTAGGGTATGAAGTACAAGAAACTAGCAATGAGAGTCCTGGAAGAACATTTGGAATAGATGCAGCTGAAATAAATCAATGTGAATTTAAATCAATTCACCTCACTGGCACATGAGGAGGATTACGTGGGATTTCAGAAGAAATCCTATCTCTTCTTTCCCTAAAAAAAGGACCTACAATATTGGTTGATCCTTCTTAGATTAACTTGACCAAACCAATTCGTGTGAAAAGAAAACCATTACTAACTGCTTTAATTCATCTTGGTCATAAATTCAATACCTGGAATGAGTTCTCAGCTGAAATTCAATGGGCTTAAAAGAAGTTCCATCTGCAGAGAATGCGTGGACATTGCCAATGACATCAATTGAAATGGACATTGGAATGTCCCTGACCATGCCAATGGAAATCCAAAGTGTTTTCCTGAAGAGGGACACAGTACATGTAGATTTATAATTATTGCAGACTTTGCTAAGTACAGCTGAGAAGAACCCAGCCTAAACTTGTATTTGGGTATGTGCAATACAATGCAGCACACCTGAAAAACCTTCAATGACTGTTTCAGAACTGGTTTTACCCTGTCCTTCTACTAAGCAACCAATAAACAACAAAAACCTGCTACAAATCCTCCATTTGAACTTTTACACATTGAACTGAAGATGGATTCCAACATATTTATGCAAATACAACGTCCTAATACTATGAGTAAATGGGAAAAAATTCAAAGGAAATCTATTTTGGTATATAGATCTGGAACTAAAAATCATTTGTGTTTTAAAATAATGTCAGTGAGGTATGCTGTGATATTGATTTTTTTAGCAGATGTCTCTGTTTAATTCAGCTGGGAAGTTCTGCTGGAAACAAAAACCTTCAGCATGCCTGCTCTGTTTAGGGCCATCTGATGCACCTCAGAACTATGGTGATTGTTATAGACATACCCTGATTCATTTCAGCTGAAAATTTGGCTTTTAGAAGCTGATGGAAGGCATTGGTCTGTTCCCCAGAAGGATGAGAACAGAAGCAATGGTGTTATTTGGATATCAGCAGGCAAGACATTGCTGTAGAAGAACATTTGCTTCTAAACCCCACTAACAGCGAATGAAAGTTGCCGTTTCCAAAAGCTTTCCGTGAAGCTGTCCCTGTGGCTGCCTGTTGATTTTATCTGACGTGGGTTTATGAGTCTGCCTGTGATCAGAGCAGCACAGGAACATGTGTTCTGCTCCCTGCTTTTCAACTTTATCTGCTGCCAGTAGAGCAGTGAAGAAAATTATGACTCGAGTACCTTTAACAGAACTTAACTGAAGCAGAATAAACCAGGAGGGTTAATTTATATCTCCTTGGGAAAGAAAACATTTGCTATCAGGATATATGCACGTTCGAGTGCTTTGTTCAGTCTCAGTGTGGAAGAATGTGTGCACTGAAGGGCAATGATGGAGCTGCCAAAGAAGCCAGGCTGTGAGCATGCTGTGCATGTCCCACAATGTGCCTGCCACACCCTGGAATTAAATCCAACCCTGGATATTCTCCTGGCACTGGCACAGCAGGAATGGTTTTAGCTCAGGGACTTTGCCAAAGGAAGGTTTGTGGGTTAATCCGACCACACGCTGCAATCAAGGAAAACAGGGAGCATGAGGGACACCTCACTTTGCTTCAGAAGACAAACTAAAGTACTGTTTGCAAAGGGTGAAATTGAATCTCTGCCCAGTTCTCCAATACTGGTCATTTTTTATTTTCTTTTCTTCTGTTTTTTTCCCCATAGAACTGCTCAGGGTCAAGAAGAACCAGTTCAAGGAAACCATCTGACCCAAAAATACAGGGGGTAGAACAAAGCAGTCATAGGGGTCTTCTGTGGATGTGTAAGTTTAGAGCTCTCTCCAGAGTATGTTAATTACTGAAACCAGAAATATTCGTTGGCTTCACAAGGTACTGCAATATATTAATCAGGGTAAAAAAAACCCATGATAGTATTTTCAAAATCATAGCAACATACTTAGTCAAGGCTTGTGACGCAATTCACTTTAAAATAGAAATTCTGCATATTTAAGCTACAGTACAGAGAAAATACAAATATAAAGCTATTTTATTAGAAAATATGAGGATTGATTTTCTTCTTTTTCCAGTAAAATCTCTCAACTATCCCAGCAGCTGAAGTCACTTTTTAAATGCATTCTGTGATATTACAAGTCACACTTTGAAGGAGATAGCAAAGTCTTCTGTAGACTAAATGGTTTTACAGTACATGATGCAATGATTAGAACTGATTGGCACTTAATTAAGGAGTGATACTGATTGATTATTGATTCACTATTGGGAGGTTTCACATCTCTGGTTCTTATTTTAATGTTAAATTTCACCCTTGAACAAGGTTATCTGCACTACATATCTCAGATTCAAAACTATATTTTAATTAAACATAACTAGTCAATATAATGTTACATTAGAATTATTCAACAGCAGCACAGCCCTGCTTCTTTTATATTCTGATTCAAAGAGATGATGCAGATCTCTATTGAGGCAACAGATTTTCTGTGCTTCTGAATCAGAGAGAGATAAAAATAAAAAGAAATGCCACAATTAACAAGATTCATGGTTTTGCTATTTCATTTGACTTTGTCAGTCTATTACCATGACTTTGCTGAATGCAGCACCTCCACTGCTTCCAGGGGTGTTTACCCACACGCACCGTTTAAAACAGAATGGCAAAAAGTCTCAGCAATTGATGAGTGAGGAATTGGACTTTGAATTAATCTGGGAAGGGATCAAAGCTGCTTCTCCTCTCACATGGAGCATGAAGGAAGTGTGGTCTGTGCTCTGGCATCTCCGTTATTGTCATGGGCATAACGAGAATTGATCCTTTGAACAGAGGCCCCACAAACACAAATGCTCACACAGTGAAAATGATCCTGTTCTTCTTGAACCCATCCACTAAACCCATGATCCCTCGCCATTCATCCAGCTAAATAAAGGATAACACAATTAAGATAATTATCCCCTGTGCATTCATGGTGTATTTGATGCACGACATGCCTCCTTAGTCACTCTGAAATTACTTTATTTATTGAGAACAACAATTATAGCACCAAAACAAATTATAGCCCAGAAATGTTCTTTCCACCAGGGTGAGGGAAACATTATGCTGGGAGCCAGAAGGGCTCTCTTATTTATTCTGTGCTATGCCTTACAAAATTTTCAGTCAAGAAAAAGGACCAAAAAACACCTGGTTTGGAGGTGGTGTTAGAGAGGAGAGAATAAGAAACTTCTCCAGAGCTTTCTTACTCTCTGAGATTCCTGCAAGTATAAGGCAAACTATTTCCCCTTATTTCTGTACATGCAACAAATGCAATTGTAAAATATTAATTTAAA
The DNA here is from genome assembly GCA_013400175.1 of Phainopepla nitens. NCBI lineage: Eukaryota > Metazoa > Chordata > Aves > Passeriformes > Bombycillidae > Phainopepla > Phainopepla nitens. The sequence goes on from VXBQ01007379.1 coordinate 1,352,902, forward strand.
TAAACCATAAAATAAAGTCCTCCTCCTTTTCACTAGACAATTCCTCCTAAATGGAGTCAGGAGAAAAATGATCACAAACTGTTTTAACCAAATAATCCCCCAGCAAAAAGTGAAATAGATACATTGATGAAATTGGAAACTTGGTGGAATATAAACTTGTCACAAAAGCACCAAGGAAAGTGTCTCACACTCCCTGCAGTGCTGCTTTAGTAAGTGAGGTGCCAGATTTGGACCTGATCCTGCACAAGGCAACCAAGCACTGTTTGCTCAATTTCATAGAACGCTCAAACCCTTGTTCTTTACAAGCTCACTAATAATCCTTCTGAAGTCAGAGATCTGTCCATGCAGTAAATATTTAACAGGGAGTGAGGCACTGGAGCACATATTTAACATTAAATACAATCTAAAAAAGGCGTGCTCGTTAGCCTGGGTGTTCAGGTGAGTTAAATGTTGGATTAAGCACTCTAAGTATCCAACCTTCCAATTTTATTGTCTCACTCTCTTACAGACACTCATTTGTGCAAACAGAGGTGAGTCTCTGCTCAGTTTGGTTTGTTGGGCATCCTGTCATCCTTATTTGGATTTCCAATCATAGTATGGTTTCACTTATTTAAAAAGTAGTGTTTCTGCCATGGGATGTTCCTCCATGGAGCTATTTCTCCATTTTATTTATTCCACTGCAAACCCCACACACTTTGCAATTTTCTGCTGGATTTCATCAGCTATTCATGATAATAAACAACATTAACAAGGTCAGCTTTATATACTGCTTTATATAAGATCCTGCTTTCTTTAGCATCAGGTTGGCTACCAAATTATTTCAAGAAACACTGGCAAAAAAGGTTGGATTCTGTATTGCATGAACACCTGTCAGAAACCAAAACAATACCAACCCTATGTAAGAAGGTCACTAATAAATTGTTTCTTAATTATATATTCCAAAATCACAACTGAGAAATTCTTTTTCTCTCTCCTATTTTTCAAAACAAAACCTACATTTTGATGAAAAAATATCATCTTCACTCTTCCTCAACTCTTTCCTTGTCTTTGATCTTTGAAGAACCCTAAAAGAATGACTTGTCTGGAAATATTTCTTCCCCGAGGATAAAGTGTAAATTTATTTTTCTGACTGTGTTATATTCAATAACACAAACAGAAGTCAAGAATAGACTTAACTTCTGTACATGTTGTTTTAGAAATTTGAACATGTTAGACTCAAAATATGCATCTTAATCCAAGATGAAAGAGCAATTGCTACCAAGGGAAAGACGAGGATTTACAGAACAATTACTTGGCAACTGTATCTGAAATGTTTCAGTGAGGGCCTGACTGAAAAGCCTCTGAAGCCAAAGGGAATTCCTTCCATTATTCCAAGCAGAATTTAGGCGAGGTCTTTGTTTTCTGAAGAATGTTTATTCATTGGGTAGTGATGAATAAATGCAAATAAAATGCTCTCATAATAAACTACTCAGTGGTTACAGGAAAGTGTCCTGAATTCAGCCAGCACAGGGGGAAGCACATCCCAGCCTGGCACAGGGAGAGGTGTTCTGGGCACGGCTGCAGTGGCAGCACTCTTTGGCACAGGGAGCAGCAGCGAGGCCTTTCTCAGCCCTGATGGCATCTGGGATATTGCACTGCCCTGCAGAACAGCATTGACGAGTCACTGGAGTGAAGTACAAATAATCAGAGGGCGAGAAATATTGATCTGAGGTAATGACAGAGAGAGCCAGGCCTATCGAGCTGGGCTAAGGGAAAACAAAAGGTGGGGCCTGAGAGCTCTGTATAAACACACCAAAAGGGCAGCTCTCAGGAGAGAAAGGAATTATTTAGGGTCTTACACAGAAGAATCAGCAGCAGTAATGGGAAAAAAGGGGAGGTGGCACCCTCATCTCATTCCTCACAAAAACAAATCTAGTCCTCTTTGAATAACAGAAGTTTGTGCACTGAGAATTCAGGGGAAAACTTGGTCGTAACTCACAAATAAGTGACCCAGAACCAATTGGGCACACACAGAGCTGTCCCGTGGCTTATTCTGTGTATGCAAAATCCACTTGGCTCTGTAATTAGGCTGGAAACCCTTCCAGGCAGGGCACAGAGCAGTGGAGTCTTTATCTTAACTGATGTTCTGGTTATAAATAATACACTAAGTTGGTTAACAACAGACAACTTGTTAGAAAGCTTTAGGCTGGGAGTCTGTAAGTGCAGTGGAGTTTGGGCTGTAAATAACTGCAAACTCCAACCCAGCAGAGCTGAAACATTAGGGATGTTGTAAGGAGTAAGTCTAATTTGGGGAGGTTTTGAAATCTATATGAACATCTGTTTTATTACTGTCCTGGCAATCTGTAAACCCTCCAATTCAGAACATTCCCTTGCAGCAAGAACATTAGTGGAAGAAAATCAACAAAAAGAATTCCCCAAATTGCCTTCTTCAAGAAAACCAACATCTTGCTTCATATTTTTGAACTATGAGTGGAATTTAGGTTATGAAATCAAGGCAATATAATACAGAAGGAACTCTATTTTCCAACACTCATTCACAGCACTTGATACAATATTTAAGGTATATATTTTAAAGTGCAGCAGAAGAACAAGGTCATATGAACTGAATATAAAAAATACTAATACAATAAATAACACCAGAATCACAGTGCAGGAAATGGCTCTTTTCCCATTGCACTCCAAAACTTCATTGTGATGATATGAATGTTCTTATTTCTGCCTTGTTTTTAGCTCTGTGTGGTGACAGATGGGCTTTAGACCTGAGTTCTGGGACTTACATTAAGCAAAGGACTTGTCAGATGGAATATTTATACTTTTTCTAGTTTCTGAAATATTTCAGAACTTGTTTATTTTCAAACAAAAAGAAATAAAATGTAAGCTCTCATAGCTCGGGCACGTAGGGAAGAATTTTGAAGACATATTTACAAAAATCAGGTTCCTTGAATTTGAAATTCAGTGCTCTGGGTGTCATAGGACCTAGTCATAAACCCTCTTAAAGAAACCACAGAACTACTAAAATTGGAAATTCCACATCAACAAGAAAACAGCATCCATGTAAACCACCCATTGTCTAAAGACATATATTCAAATAAATCCAGAATGGAACTGTGAGTTTTTAGTTTGAGTTGAGTGAGAACAAGTAAAGGCAAACAAGCAAAAGCTGTGGGTGAGACCTGAACCGTTCCTGTCTGAGGTTCATCCTCTTGTTTAATCTGATGATGCAAAAAAAAAAAAAAACCAAAACAAAAAAAAAACCAACAAAAAACAAACCTCAAACCAAAACAGAAACTTCAGTGAATATACAGATTTTTCCTTTGAGGTGACTAATGCCAATTTAAAAGAGCACAAATAACAATCCCATATCTCCTTCACACACTGCTCAAATCCTTGCAGGCCTCCTGGGGCACATGACTGCACTCATGAGCCCTACAGGCACATACCATGTTTATTTGTGTTCTCAATAAAGTAAAGAAAAATAGAAAACACAAAGACCCACAAGTCTTCTCTATCCCCTTCAACATTATCCTTTATATTTCCACAAGGCCCAAGCAAATAGCTTGAGCTCCCTGGCATAATTCACCTCACTAACACTTATTTACATCATAAAACCCAGCTCATGTTTTTAGTGGGATAATTAAATACAGAAAGAAGAAAAAAATTAATCCTTCCAGTCCAGGCAGTCAAGTGTTTTCTGCAACCTGAGCATGGTCCTTGGCCAGGGCACAAAACAAAGAGCCCAGACGAGCAGAGATGATGCCCAGGCTCAGCTGCTCAGACCTGGGGTGCTCCATGGAATGAGCTGGGCTTTCACCTGTAACACATAAACCCCATGCACTTCATCTTGAAAGCTTATTTTCTTGAAGCATGAGGTTTAGTCCTAAAAAAAGGACTGTGTTTAATTGCACTACAATGGACGGATTTGAAGCAAAGCTCTGAATAATGGAACTTTATCCTCCTGCAAACAAGAGAGCTGACACAATGTATTCAATATTATACATCCTGCTGTGCTGCCAAACTTATAATAAGGCATTCTTAGAGGAGAGTCTAATGATGGGGAAAAAATACACTTTTTTTCCTTACACGAGATCATAAATTTTCTCAGAATCACATCTAAACAGTCAGGTATTACCTGCAGGAAAATAAAGTACCAAAAAGCTGTTATGTTGGTTTAGGGTGGGGCTTTTTTTTGTAACTTGATACAGATTAGGTTTTTTTCCTGAATATTGCATTAAAGGCGGGTATTAGAGCAGAGCTTTTAACACAAGCAGCTTGAAACGTGTGGAAAACAGCTTTGTTGACAGATTCCTCTCAGACTCCTGCCTGTTGGATTTGTTTAAATGCTTCAAATAAATTCATATCTGGTTAACTCGGAAGTCTACAAATACATAATGATACTTTGTTGTACAATTTTGAAGGTTAAGCTGTATCTGCCAGGAATAACCCAGTGCATTAAGAGATCATGTTGAAAAAATTCAAAGTTTCCTATTTCCCTTTCTAGATATGAGTATGTGCTTTGGTTTCTTTTTTTATGTAAAAAGCCTTTGGACACCAACCCAATTCTTAGTAGTGGAACAACTGAGCAGGAAGAAAGTGCTCCAAACCAACAGAAAAAGAGTTTTTCCCTCATTATTTTTACCTTGCGGAATGCAAAAGGTCTCTTTTTCTCACCACCCAGGAGGAGATAAACACAATTTTTTTTTTTTTTTTGCAGTATGTTCACAAATATTCCTAGGGATTACTAAATCCCTCACCTTCAGTTTGCCATTTAATCACACACAAAAAGTGTTTATTGACTAATGTACTTTTCTGTTATGAGCAATTAATTGATGTGACTATTCCAGCTAGGGCTCAGCACGCAGGAAAATGTCCCCCTGCACTGAGGCACAGGGACAATTAATGTCTCAGGTAGATCCACATGGAGGTTAAACTGACTTTGGTGTGGTTTATGTTGCTGTTGTTAGGCCACAGAATTGCACAACCAATGGTGTTTCCAGATAAAACAGAATTCATGGGAGCATGAGTCTTTCAAAATGTGTGTTGTATGGAAATCCTCTGCTCATCACTAAAGCTACCCAGCAGATGCCTCATGCCACTGCACACCAAGAGAAAGAGGATTGGGCAGGCTCAGCACTCATCCTGTTCTGGGAAAAGAGGTGAGCACTGTCAGTGCTTCTCTGAGCTCTAATAAGCAAATTATCCTCTGCTCTAATGACAGTAATGAATTAAATCACGCTTTGGTAATGAATTGCTCCCTTCTAGGTCTGAGGGATAAATCACACTTCATACAACCACCCCAGTGCCACAGACATTCCCAGCCAGGCTTGCAGGGCTCAGCAGCCTGGAGGTGCAGAGCTGAACACAACTGGGGTTCTTGTTCCATGCTGTGGAATTTGCATTTTTCACGGGGCTGCTCCAATTCCAAGCCACACAGGATGGGCCCAGAGGCAGCAAGGCTGGACCTGCAGCTGAGTTACAGAGCAGAGCTCCCACCAGAGTCTGGCACTGACAGAGAATCTTGTTTCTTGACAGAAAATCTTGTCTCGCTTAGTGACCTTCCAAACAAGATGTGGGACAGATCAAATTTGAAGTAATAGCTGTGAAAACAAGAACTTGCATTTTTTGAGTGTGTTTTGTCAGAGATCACTCTGTACAAGATATCAGGTTAAGAGGATCATGACACAACCAGCAAATTCCTATTACCCAATCCTGAGGAGTCATCTTATTTGTTCTTGACTTCAAAGAATTTAACTGGACTTTTGCCATATTTTCCAAGAGAACAGGATTAGAATCCTCGAAACACAACTACAGATGAAAGCCTGTGCAGGAATTATCCAAGATCTCTAAAATGAGAGAACAATTGCAGTCGGTGCAATGCCACCACACTCTGACAGTGCTTACAAAGAACATGTTTTGGTAGGGCTTTGTGGGGAAGGACATGTGTGAAATGAGTTCACCACAATAGAAAGGAAAGAATAATTCAAGAATGACTGATTCTGTCCTGAGCCTTTGTACGGGCAGAAATAAAAATACAGAATAAAAAGTGTAAAATATTTTAAGAAAACTTTCTGATCCTGATTCTTTTGAGAGAGCAAGCCTCAAACCAGTATTTTAATCACAAGAGAAAAGATTCTTAATAATTATTATAAAAAAGAAACATGATTCTGAATAATGCATTAGAGCAAATTATCATAAAGTGTAACTTTATAATTACTGGTTGCAGTACTTATAAACAGTTTGTGTTTCATGGTCAAATTTTCATTTACACCATTTTAAGATCAGGGGGTTGGGTTTTTTTTTTACTAAAAGAAAGTACAGTTTCTCCATGAAAAAAAGAACTTAATGAGGTACTAAATATCACAAATTTGTGGGTTTTTTTGCAATAATCTCACTAATAATGTGTTAGTTCCATGACACATTGGACTATTAGCTTAATTCTATAATTGTATTGTTTAAAACACATGGATAAACAAAAGCTATAATCGTGACACAACTCTATGCCATGTTATTATTCCAAAACAACAAGTCAAACACTTGTCTCCTAAATGAAAAACTTTGTATCAATCAGATTGGGCATTAAAGGAAGCAGCAGCATCAGGAGGATCAAAGGATTTATTGCAATCATAACCAGATTGATAAACTGTTTGTTCTGCTTCCACAAAGCATTCATGTCTGATACATTTAACTCTGACATTTTAGATAAAGACAGCGATAAGAAACAGAGACTTGATTTTGTATAAAAATACCTTTTACCTTAATCTCACTTCAGGAGCTGATACAGGAGACAAAAGAGCACCAGTCTATCGTGTATTCCTTTAGAGCAGTTTTTAATTTGGAGATGTGGAATTGAATGCCTGTGGACAGACACTTGGGAAGCGTTTCCACAGGAAGATAAGGAAATAGGCTGCACTTCACAGTGGGGTTTGTGAGCAGCTGTCTGGGAACTTTTGAAGCACTGATGTGATAAAGGTGAAGGCCCCTGTGGAGCAGATCTCAGCCACCTTCCATGTGCTAATCTTGTTACAAAGGATTGCTCTAATAAAAAAAAAAAAAAAGACTAAATAAAAAGCCAGACTGACAAAGCCCAGCTTTCTAAAGTTCAAAACAGGTTTCTTTGTCATTAAAGTCCAATGAGAAATATTGAATCCTTCTGTAACATAATGAAGAAGAAAGACTTCAATAATGAAATGATGCTGTGAAGAAGCATTGTAAGCACATCTGTCTTAAAGAGATCAATCCCATGAAAATCTACTCCTTTGTGGACCTGAAGCAGAAGAGTCTTCTAGCACCTAAAACTTTTCTTCCTGTAGCTTTCTAGCTTTGCCTTGGCTTTTTCATTTCTAGTGGACAAGAGAAGTCAGTAGACTCTAGGAAGCAGCATCAGAAAAACATACTGAAGTATTAAAAAAGATGCTGCTTCAAAACTAAAAATCAAACCCCACCAAATCGGGCTTCTTTCACATTAGCCACTTTGAAAAGACTATCTGATTACATTTTAAAATTCTGCTGCTCCATTGCAGCAGTTTTGAAACATTTATAAGCTCAGCTTGTGTGTGTTCTAATCCCAGCGGCTGGCGTAACAAGGGCCTGAGGATCCGAGGTTGTCAGGAACAACAAATTGCCAACAAGAAACACATCCTGTAAAACACTGCCTGGGTAGTTCATTTAAATTTGAATCTGTATCTTTGTTGTTGGCACATAGCATTAGTCATGACTTAAACCATTAGTAACAGAATGCTCTTCCCTACCCAACACCAGTGCCACAACAAATGCCACTGCCATATCAGCAGAGAGCAGGTCTCCTATCAGTTCATTTTAAAATGCTAGTTATTTGTAAAAATAAAACAAAATCACAAAAAAAAACAAGTGGAGAGTGCAGCAATCCCCAAGTGGTTATCGAGCTCCCAGAGCAAGGACAGAAATCAGAGCAGTGAAGGTTCTGCTGTGCCTGTTGCAGTGATTTCCATGCCAGCAGCTTGGCGTGGTGCAGGGGCATCAGTGCATGATAAACTACAAAGTGTTCCCTAATGGGGTGGTTTGCATTAAAAAAGGGAAAACAGCAGAGGCTTGTTGGGTGTAAGCAACAGCAAGCAGTTTTTGCTGTCTTGGGGCAGCATGATTTATGGTGCTCCAGCACACACCTGTTTATATCTGCTCTAGCAGCTGTGTTTAACAACCTTAACTTCCTTTTTGCCAAGAGAAAAGCACCCACCAGCCAGGGATGCAGTCAGTGGGGACTGCTGTGCTCATACCTGCACAGAACTGATGCAAACCAGCTTAAAACACTGGGAGAACCCACTCTCCTAGAGAGACTCCAAAAAAACAACCAAAATGGACAGAAATGCACAGTTTTCAACTTAATTTTGGCTTATAAAACACTTCAACAGGGACTCAGCCAGCTCAAAGTCCCTCCAGAGATGATGGCTGTGCTCTCAAGAAGGATGAAATCACTCTCTGATGGTACCCACATTATCTCCATTGATATCACAGTCACTTACATGTTGTGCATCTCAATTTGGTATCCCAAATAAATTCTAGAGAAATCTGTACACTTTCTATTCATTCTTTATTTCCCTGGTACCAACGGCTAAAGTCTCACACTGTCAGGTGCAGAGAGAGAATTAGGAGCATGTGGGAGGCTTGTGTCTCAATGAGGAGACATCCAACACCTTTCCAAAAAACATAAATTCTCCTGATTTATCACAATTTTAGCACCTGTGACACAATAACTTACAAAAGGATGCAATATAATCTCTGGCAAGGCAGCCTATCCCAAAAAGAGGGGCTGATCCTAAAAGAGCATTGATACAAAGGTATGGCAAAGCTACAAGATGGATGAGTTGGATTTAAATGACAAATCCACTATGACACATTTTTAATGACAAACCCACAGCTTGTAATTTTATCAGGGGCTGAACACACTCTGCATTTTTAACACCTTTCACCCTTTTAAGCAAGGTCTACAGAGTTTGGTCTTTGGGCAGTAACAAGCCCAACTTATTAGAGGTTCAAAACAATTCTCCACTCAAAGTGATGGCAGCCTACGTTTGCTGATGTCACAGAGATAAACTCTTCAAAGCAAACTTTTTATTCTTCCACTCAAAGAAAGGGCTGAATTTTACAGGAGCTTGAGGTATGTTTTTCCTCCTCTCACTTTGTCTGTTCCTGCTCTTGGAACACATTTCACCCAATCCAATTACTCCATCTCTGCCTTACAAAACTGCCAAAGGTGCTGCTTTGACAGGGTAACCTTGCAGCTTGTCAGGGTTTTGCCATCCCTGAGGGGAACTCCTTAGCTCAGATAAACTGCTTGTGCCTTCCTCCTGCTCAGGTCCTACTTTGGTTTCAGGTTTTCTTTTGAACCAGGCCTTAACCTTGCAAACACAGAGTGCTCACAGCCTGAGTGCCACAAATGTGGCTCTTTCACAATAAATTCTCTCTCTGCCCTTTCCTCAAGGTCACACTTTTGTCTTTTCAGCTTTCAATAAACACTTTTGACTTAGCAAAATGCAGACAGAAAAGGTAATGATATGCCAGAAAAAAAGACCAAGAGGCATAAGGCATAAACAAATCATTCATAAGGACAGGAATTTTGCCAGTTTTTTGGAGCTGTTTGGTTATTTAATGGAGATCCATTAAGTTTTACTCATGCTCAAATATTTACAAGCAAAACAAGTTAGAGAGGGAATTAATATATCAAAACTTTGATTATTTGGGCTTTAGAGAAAGCAGATATTGGAAGGATTTTATAAATAAAATTAAGAGTCGGTTAAGAATAAAAATTATCTCCTAAAATCTGTTGAACGATAACAAGCAAAAGGGTGTTAGCAAACAAATAAGAAATTTGATCACAACAGACCTGTAATTTGGAATGGACTCAAATTCACAGCCAAATGCACACATATTCTCAGGCTGAATTTTCTTTTAAGTGTCCTGAGATTTTTATTAATTGCTCTGCAAGCAGTGTATGTGTCCCCTAAGGTTTTTCATGTACTTCCTACTCTGTTTATTAGAGAATAATTACCAGCTGCCTCTTACTAGCTTACAGTTGTAGCTTTGAAGAAACACACTTTCATATAATATCAAAATGAAAACTGCAACTGTGTCCCCCAAAAGCAGTTGTTATAATTGCTTCAGAAGCCTTGATCAATTTAAAATATGTAGCTCTGCTTTGAACTAATAAGAGTCAGTCTAAGCAGAAATACTAAAAGTGTGGTTCAGATCTGCAGCAAAGGTGATAGGCAGAGAAAACAGAAAAGCTGCAAGAAAGAAAATCTACTCCATAAAAATAGGATTAAAGAATGAATCTTAAAATAAACATAAAGAAAAAAGATATTAAGCTCTAATCCAACACAACTGAGCTGAAAAACATGTTGTACTAAATTCACAATCATCTGTTTTGTCAAAAATTCGCTGTGGTGACTGTTTAATATGCACGGTGTATATTCAAACTCTTTTTGCAAATAAAAAAGAAAATCTGTGAATATAATTGCCTTATTATACACTGGAAAACACTGGAAACAGCAATTAAGGAGAAAAAAACAAGGCAGGAATCAGTGTTAAAACACAAATGCAAAAATCTGAAAGTTGTGAGCTTGGTTCCCAGCTTTGCAATATCTCCAGATGAGTTCTGCTGCCCCCCAGTTAAATATTTTATAGGGACAAATCTGCAGAGGGCTGCATGCATCACACACTGCTCAGTGAACCCTTCTACTCTTCATGTCTCAGTGCAGGCTGGTCTCCTTCTTCCAGACAGCTGACCACTGCCCCGTGTTACTCTGAAACACAGCACAATTCCCTTCTCTGGCCCACAAGTTTCCCAAGTTTTCTTACCCTTGAGAAACACTTGAGCCTTTTAATAACTGCACTTTGTCCATGCCCTGGCCTCGGAATAACTTTGCCACGCGTTCCCAAGAGATCATTTCCCAAGCCTAAGGAACTCTGCACTCCAGAGCTGCTGGGCTGTCCCTGCTGCCCCAGCAGCAGATCAGGATTTGGTCTGGTGGCCTGGTTGAATTTGGGCATCTGTTTGTGAGACACAGCCATTTGAATGCTTGTGATATGACAGAACATTTATCATCATCCTCCTCCTCCTCCAGCAGAATCATTGTTGAATTATTGCACATTGCAGCAGCTTTTCTTCCTTCTATGGCAAAAGAGGATTCTGACCCCTGACAAGTTCACCCAGAGATGGCCATTCCCATTGTTCCTGCACCATGAAGGCCAGATTCCCACGTCTCTGCCACGTTTGTCTCTCTTTAGCTGGGACCCACTCTATAACCCTTGACTGGTTTTATCTGTTTCTCAAATTGCTGAGAGAGTACCCCAGAACATGTTAGCTGTTCTAACGTGCAAGGTATTCCAGGCAACACTGTTCCCCTAAACCCCTTTCCCTTCAGAACACAAAGCAAAGGTCATGGTGTTGGCATCCTCTTCCTTTCCAGGTCAGACGAGTGCATGGTCTAGCAGCATTGCACTGCTTTTGGAATTTTTGCTGTCTTCTAATCCAAAACCCACAAAGGCCCAGAAGCCAGCACACACTGCTTTGTCTGCGTGTCCAACCCATCCTTCTCTTCTGTGCTGTGCTGGGCTGATTTCTGTCTGTGATACACAGACAATGCTCTGTGCTTTTAACACAGAATTCTTTATCACCAGAATTCCTCCAGGAGGCACCACATTCCAGCCTGCTTTCTCAGTGCTCCCACAGTCTCACACTGTTCTCCTGCAGACCTCCCCTCTGGCTTGTGCCCAACTTCCTCCTCAGCAACCCAGGTGAAAAGTACAAAGCACTCATCACAACCAAATCCAACATGTGCTGGAGAAACTACAAATAGAAAAATGATGTGCCAAGAAACCCCACCGTGTGAGAGCAGTGAATGTCTTACTAGTCCAGCCAGAAGCATCTTTTCCAAAAGCAGTTTCATGATATACAAAGCCTCTAAATCAGGAGATGTTGCAGTGTTTCCTTTTATTCCCTTCCACTCCACACCCCGGGTGAGTAAGGATGAGGAGGAATGGGCTCCCTGGACAAACTAACCCTCAAAGTATGGCTTGGAATAAACAGACAAAATTCTGATATTCACCCCCAGCTATTTGGTTGCAAAAGATGCCTTTCAGTTGACTGTGCAATGTCAGATTGCCTCACTTGAATTGCAGAGGAGAGTTTATACATGACCTTTATCCTTCTGCTCAGTGTTCTCTGTCCTGGAGCTTTTTAATACAATTTAGCATAATTATTTAGAATGATTTCACAGCAACACAGAGGCAACATTTTTTCCTGCAACCTTCTAAAAGGCTTCTAAGATATAAATTAATTTCATGGGCACTAATTCTGCTGAGCTCTCAAAAGAAAACGTAACTAAGAAAGTTCAATTGGCAAATAGGATGGAGCTGTGCAATTACAGAACATTCTTATAGGGGAAAAAAGGCTGAGTTTTCATGTAAACTTAACTTTGGAATTTTGAAGTTTCATTGGTGGAATTTACTCTTAATACAGAATTTTCTATTTTAGAACCATGCATTGGTGAAAGAGAAAAACTCAACACACACTTTAGGGACATATGTCACGTACCAAGAAAATGAGGTGGTTTTGCCTAAGCCTTCATTTTATAAAAGTACTGAAGCCTCAAGAAAGCTTTTCTAAAGCAAACACACAGAATATACTATTTTATTTATTTAAACAAAGTCCTCTACCCCTGCCAAATCAAAACCAGTTTTCCCCCAAATAAAAACATTTCCTAACAATGAGTAATTCTGCGTTACTGAATTTCAGCTGTCCTCCTACACTCCTTGAACTGTGAGCTGCACAAGATTTGTTTTTACAAAAGGAAAATGGGCATTCTTCTTCCTGCTGCATATAAAAATACCTGTTTTCATTTTTGAGTTGAAAACTGTTTTGCTTTAGGTTTTTTTTCTAAGATAAAATAAAATTGAAACTCCATAAAAATACAGACAACAGCTGGTTGATGCTGTTTCTCACAACTGAGGAAAAATGTCTCAGATATGAGAGACTAAGAAAACTAAAAAGTGGAATGCAAATGCTTGGGCAACCTTCACTGTACGTACCTTTTTCTTCCATGTATATTAAGTCCATTAAGGTCCATTAACCTCAATTGCAGACTCTAATCATAAATCATTTAGGAATATTTTACAGAACTGTTTTTCCAGCAAAACTTTAATGTTTGGTTTGGGTTTTTTATTAAGGTTAATACTAGTCAAAAACTCCAGAGGGGCAGGGACATTTATCATGATGTGAAATTTAGAAATGTACAATTTAGCATTCTCAAAAGTGCAATAAACATCCCAGTACATGAGGAAGACAGAGGAAAGTGATTTATTCTTCTAGAGAGGAAAGTCATTCTTGAAAGGTTTGCAGTACGCATAAAATAAAATTTCCTAATATACAGTAATAATTTCTGTAACTCACTAACTTTTAATGAGGATAAATGATGAAATAATTAAGTTGGTGTATAAGAGACTGTATTGATAAGAAAAACCCCTCTGGATTAGAAACATATCTTTAAGCTTCTACTAAGTCTAATTTTTCTCCCTCCAAATGTCCAGCACTCTCAACATCATCTTTTAGAACAGAATTCAGTTTTAGCCTGACAGATAATTACTACCATTTCTTCAAAATAAAAGAAAAATTGATAAAAACATTCTTGGTGGCTTTGAAATTTCATTACATGTTCCATGTCAGCAGTTCTTCCCTGTGTGCTTTGAAATAAAGTGCCAATTTAGACAGAAAACCCTTACAGAATCTTCGCCTTCAGTTCTGCTGACCTCGAGTTTGAATCTCCCTGTTCTGAGACACCACAGATGGCAAACACCTCACAGAAGTCATAAAACAAATGGACGCTCTGAAACTTGATTTAGTTTTCCTAAGCTTCAAAAGGAAATGAAAAAAATACTGAACATTTCACTCATCAGTTTGCAAACATGCACCAAATGGGGGTTTTGATTAAAAATGTCAAAACAGCAAGAGTAGTTTATCTTGTATAAGATTTCTGAATTTAGTTGACTCACCCTGAATTTAAAAAGATCCCTCAGAAACAAACAATGCAGTCAGACACAGAAGACAACTTTCATTCACAGAAATCCCAAATTAACACCAGCTCAGATACTGCCAAATTTATAGAGAATGGTGATAGAGAATCCTCTAGGAAAAAGACTGACTTTTGAGAACTGCAGAAGAGACTCAGGAATGGGCAAAGGGCCCTTTGTCCACCTGTAGTGACTGATCAAGCAGGTTTGGTCAGCATATTCAGCTACTGACAGAGTAAGAATTACCCAGTGTTTCATTGTGCTCACTGCACTTCTTCCATACTGCAGCTAGTTCAGACTGAGTAGACTTAACCTTACAAATACAGATCAGCTTTTAAAAACTGCTGCAAGCTTTTAAGCTTATTAATACACGAGTCAGGGCCTGCTGTGCACACACTGCAGCCCAGTAAAGTTCAGCTGGCCAAGGCTACACACATGCTAAATATCCTTGCCAGGCAGGGACCACAGCCTTGCTCATCTCCAGCAGCTCTGACTGCTCAGAGCATCAATATTGCCGATCCTCACAGGAGGAACCTGCCAGAAACATGCCTGGCGCGTGCTGGCACTGCCATATGTGCTGGAATCCGCTGCCAGGCACACCAACAATAGCTCTGACCTGAAATGTTGCTAATCAAAGTGGTCAGTTTGGTCTCGCTAGCAGCTACCACAGAATCCACAGAACTACAGCCCCGAGGTGATTAGACAATGCTGCGAGGCTTCATTTGGATGTTAAGAGTTTGCTCAGGAGCTTTGGGAGGTTTAAGAGCTGTAAATATGAAAAGGGCTCTGGAGAACAAATTTCAAATGAGTTTTTCTCCAGAGGAGGGAGGAGGAGAGGCTGGGAGCCTTTGGAAGGGAGCAGCCCAAGAAAGGGGCTCATTTTCAAAGGAAGGGATTCAACATCTCCTGCTGACTACAGTGGCAAAGCGCTGCTGTTAATTAGCATCGGCTGGAGGGAGGAACACAGAATATTCTAAACATGACTTTGGCCTAAGTCTTCAAACATTAACTGATTTATATCCAGCAATGTATTTCGCACAACATTGTCCATTACTTGTAAATTAATGTTTTCTGCTGCAGAGCCTGGTGGGTTTTTGTTAATAGACACCAAAAAGTATGGTAATTAAGGAATGCACTGCTGGGTACTCATTGCAAACAAAATGCTCCCTTTGATCCTCCAGATCCAGGGCCTTCTGAAAAACCTTTATCTCAAGAGGAGATAAAAACAATGTTCAAGAACCTTTTGACTTCTCTGCTATCAGCCTTGAAACTTTTTTAGTCAGATTGAATGTTACCCTATGTAATTAGTAGCACCAACCTAGAAGCTGATTGACAAGCTACCGGCAGCTGTTTATACAGCACGAAAACCAGAAAATTATAACAGTGTGAGATGTTTGTTTAACTCCCTGTGCAAACACAACACATCTCCCATACCCTGTGCTGCCTCAGAGCCCTGTGCAAATGGTGTGGCGCTGAGAGACGGGCTGACCTCAGGAAGCAAATTCTTCTCCACGCTGGCTCTGCACAGGGCATTCCAGCACATACTCCAAGGAAGGGGAAATCCCTGCCAGCCTCCTCAAGTGCCAGGGCCTGGGCACCTGCTCCTTGTTCTAACCACCACAGAGTCCAACCTGGCTCTGAGTTTCACTGGCATCAAACCTCAAAAGTGGTGTCTGGAGAACAGCTCTATCAGACTTGTAAAAATCTTATATCCCTCCCATCAAAGCAAAGCAGCTCATAGTTTTGTCATCTCCAGGCAGAGAAGCAAAGCCTTCTTCTCTTAAATAGAGCTTCTTAAAGCTCAAAAATTTTGTAGTTCTGTTTGTCTATGCCCATTCTATTAGGAAACAGCCAAATAGAAGGGAGTTTTTTTCTTTTTTTTCTGCAGACAAAAGAAAAATTTAAAAACTTTATTTTCCCAGTGGATAAACTGGAAGAAAGGGTTTTGGGAAAACAGCTGTAGGAATTAAGTCCTATTTCTCCAGCAAGTATCTGGAACATGACTGGAATTGACTCAGTGCCAGCAGGTATTTAATAACTTGCAAATGTGAGTTTAATCAATCCCAGAACACAAGTGTAAAGAAAGAGGAGTTCTGATTCCACATCGCTGTGATGGATAGAGGTGAAAATCTGGGTACAGACCACCTACTTAAACACCTCTCAGAGGTCTTTGCTAAAATAACTACTCCCATGAAATCTGAGCTACTGAAGAGTAAATGGAAATCATCTTAGCTCCGAGCAAATGCTCAGAGCTCTCATTTTTTAATGCTCTGACCAAGATGAGGATAGACAAGGACCCTGCTTATCATCCTCTGCAGTTCTGCTCATTTTTGCTATTGAACAACAGCTTTTGGTCATTGGAATTTTGATCCAACTCATCAAAATGCAGTAGGATATAATGTTCCAAAATGTTATCGTGTATTTGATCCGTCTCTGTGTTTTATGGTTTCAAGAAGAGCATGACTGAATACAGAAGAAAAAAGAGAAGAATGTGCCTATCAGAACAGCAACAGCAGACAAAAGCAAAATAGATTATTTTCACTCCATTTCTCCCACTGTTTAATAGCTTGACTTTTGCATACCAGCATTCCACAGGTATAATACAAAGACATCTACAGCATAATGTTTTCCTTCAAAAGGTCATCATTATATTAGCAGCATTTGATGCATTGTGACCAGAGCAGACATTTTTAGAGATAACGGCCTAATATTTTTCTTTAATTTACTGGCATCAAGAAATTCTATTTAATTTCTGCTTTCAGAAGAACATCTGCAAGTGATTGGCATAACTCAAGGGACCTTTGCAGCTGCAGCTTTCTCCAAGAGCAGAGCAAAAAGCCATGTTTGTCAATATGCCTGTGTAGGATTAAAAAAGAACAAAAAGAAATAAAAAATAAGAAGCCCCAAACTACAAAACAGCTAATTATTGGAAATAAATGTTTCATGATCTGTGTATGGCACCCAGAGCTGAATAGATCATTAGCTAAACTTCCAGTCAGCATTCCACACAAGCATATGTTTTCCTCATAAGTGCTTGCATAAGTTTGCCAGCAGCCTCAGTGACTTAACTAGAAGTACTTATGTACATTGTGCAACAAGCAGGGCCAAGGAAAGGCAGTGGGTTTTTTTCAAGATCTTAACTCCTTAATCATATAGATTTCCAGCAGTCCTAAGCACTTTTTTCCAGCTTTTAAATTTTCCCTGGCTATTGAAGGCCCAAGGTAAAGCTGCTCCATGTGGTAACAGCTGCCCCGAGCTGCACCCGAACCCTCAGCGCCATTTACTGCAGCTCCTCCTCTTTTTCCATTTGTCCTTCCTTGTGGCAGCCTGATGGCACTCCCAGCCCTGCTTCGAGGCGTCAAGGATCATGCACAGGGAGCAGTCTGCATGCAGCCCCTCTGGTTGTGAGAGTGAGAGAATGGAAAGGTCTGGGAAGGGCAGTCCAGAGCCCGCTGGCTCAGGTGCCACCGAGCAGCCCCGGGCACTGTCCCTTCACCACCACAATAAAGGAGCTGCAGAGCAATGATGAGCACCACAGACAGGACTTGGTGAATTCCTGTTCCCTCTCCTCACAGTGAGCATACTGCTGGGTGAATGATGCCTGTCAATTAGCGGACAGCTCAAGATCAGTATGCAAACCAGCTAATCAAAAGCAATTCCAGGTAGAAAACACTGCAAAGATCCTGAGGGAGCCCGTGAAGGAATAAGTCAGCAGGTGCTGACAGTGACTCCAGTCAGTTCAGATCTAACCCACAACTATTTTGGTGTGAGGGGCTCAAAGTGACCCTCTGGGTGTAAAGGTCTCTTTAACATGAGGTTCCCAGCCTGGCAGCACCAGCCTGTGCACAGGACAAAGTGCCCCCAAACATCCCAGAGAAATGTCATTACCCAAAGCTCCAAACCCTCCAGTGCCCTGTTCATGTTTAACTGCCAAGAACATTGAATTGTTTTAATATTTTCAAGACTTTATGATGTACTGTAAAGCCAGGAAAACTTATTAATCTCCATTTATTTCCAGCAGTTGTCTACTAAGATTCTCCTGTCTGAAAATAGGTGTAGGAAGATATTCCCTGCCTCAGAGGTCATTACTTCTGGCAGTTAGAACATTTACCAGCTACAGGATGCTGCTGTACATGGTGCAATTGTGGATGCAATTTCAGTAATGGACCTCCCCTCTCTTTTAGCCCTCCAACAGGCTGTTTTGAGACAGGTTCTGCATCTCATTTAATTTTAGAACAAGAAGGACATGCTGATTGCTGAAACCTTCTGGTCAGAGCTGTTTGCTTATTTCTGGTCTGTAGGTGGGCTGATGCTGGAGTGTTAGAGCTCAAGGAAGCAGGTGGGTGGCAGGGACCTCGCTTTCCCACTGCACCAATTGCCAGAGACAGAAATAAACATAAAATAAATAGGCACAGCTCACAAAAGGTGTTGAAGCAGATCAAATGAGCTCAAAAGCCTCCTGGAGGTAGAGTCCTCCTGAACAGGGAAGTTGTAGCAGTAAAGGTGCAATATTAATTAAACATATGCAATATTATGTGCTGGAAGCCAAAAACAGATCCTGGCTTGTCCTGGAATTCTCCAAATGCAGCCATGGATGAAGACTGGGTAAAAACTGACAAACTTTTAAGTTTCTGTCTTAGAAAAGAATTTAAAAATAAAGAAATAAAAACCATTTTAGTGGTATAGCACATAAGGCATATGGTAAGAGAGAAGAACTTTTCCCAGAGCTTTATTACACTGTGAACTGCACGCCTCCAAAGAAATATGATACCTCTAAATAAAATCAGGACAGCTGACACAAGGTGTTGAATTTCATCCTAAAAAGCCCGGTGTCTTCCTCTCTGATTCCCTTTTCATAAACATCATTACAGCATTAATTGTATCAATTATTGGCACTGACCAGACTTTGTATGGATTGTGATCTAAGCTCAATTTCCACAGCTCTCCAACCCTTCTGGGGCTGCTGGCTGCTCACAGGTACAGCTGGACAGGGACGTGAAAGGCACCAGGAAGCAGAGCTAAGGGAACTAAATGCATTACACATGAAATGAGTAAATAAATCCCAAGAAATGGAATTAAGATGAGGATTAATCAGGAAAGGGTTGAGCATGGCCCAGTTCATGGGAATCTTGCTAATTGCCTTTCAGAGACCACTTTATCCTATTAGGATTATCCTCAGGAGACCCCGAAGACTTTGGAGGCAGTGGGGAAGACCAAAAACCTGGTCACATTGATCATGTTTAGAAAAAAACTGGAACTGGTTTTTATTTATCTTATGAAGCAAAACCTCTGTTATCTTCCTCTCCTGGTATTTAATCCCATTTTTTTCCTAGCAATATAAATAATGAGAAAGACCAATTAAGCTCAGGGCAGCCTTCTGGGTAAGGAGAGATAAATACCTTGACACCGAGTGCAGTGAGCAGCACATGGCATTTCTCTTGTGCATGAGTGTTGATGCAGATTACATGACCGTTTCAGACTTCTTGCTGTGGCCGAGCCAGGTATAAATTATGACAGGTCCACACAGATTACAGATGATTTGAAGGAAATCAAAGGCATTAACTTTAATACAGGGCTTTGTCTCTCTTAAATGCCACTCGTACTTTCTGTAACAGCAACCACTAAAAAATCAATGACCAGAGACCCTTGCATGCTCCAGAGCTGTTAACCCCTGGAATTTCAGCCAAAGGAGCCCGTGCACGCAGAGGCACAGACCCAGCTTCCACACACTTGTCACAAACAGCATCTACAGGAGCTCCATCAACAAAATTTGTAATTAAAGAAAGTGTAAAGGTTTTTCACTTTCAAACCTGTTCTTAAAGTGTCTTCCTGAAAGCTCCAGTCAGGTTTCACAGCGCCCTCCATGTTGTGAGAGCTACAAGACAGATATTGGGGTGCTGGGCTGTGGCCAAAGGACAGCAGGGCTGGGAAGGGCCTGGAGCCCACATGTGGGGAGGAGCAGCTGAGGATGCTGAGGATGCCTGGAGAAAAGAAAGCTCAGGGGAGAACTTACTGCTCTCTACAACTCCCTGAGAGGAGGCTGTAGCCAGGTAGGGTCGATCTCAAAACTAACAAGTGATGGGCAAAGAGCAAATGGCCTCAAATTGTAGCAGGGGAGGTTTAGGTTGGCTGTTAGGAAAAATTTCTTCACTGAAAGGGTTACTAAGCATTGAAACACGATTCCCAGAGCTGGGTCCCCATCCTTGGAGGTGGCACTTGGGTTTGGGCTGATGGCTGGACTCGATATCTTAGGGTGCTTTTCCAGCCCAGCGATCCATCATTCTGGGTAGCAGGACCACGTGCACAGCAGAGCTAACACATAAGACTTGAAAGAGATGGAAAATTGAATCCAAATGCTCATTATACTTTCAATAACACGGCAATAGCTCGGGCCAAGTCTCAGCCAGCTCTCAGGGAAGTCAATGAGAGTTGTTTCATAGAAATCAAACGATGTGTGATTAGGTCCTCACAGAATTATGTGTAATACCGTATTCAAAACTGTGAAGAGTTTCAGGTTGACATCTAAAAGCCTATTTTCCTCCTGGAATTCTGTAATGAAGCCACTGCAAAAGAAGAATCAATACATAATTCAGTGTAGTGGAAAGATTATTATAAAAGGTTATTAAATATAGCTCCACAATTGTGGATAAAAAGAATGAAATCCCTCATTGTTTTAATCGTGCTGTACTGACTTCTACCAAACACACTGTTTCAGATAGAAAAAAAAGCTGTTCCAGCTTTCAAAGTGGAAAATAAAACAGTAAAAGCACTAACAGCAGGGTTTTTTTACAAAAAAGGGGTAGAGCAGGGGAAAAAAAAGTTCCTAAATCTCAAGATAAATTTTAGTTTTGTACACTAATAACAACTTATAATTTAGTTTTTTGTGAAGAGCACCAGGACAAGGCAGCAAAGTGTTTCTTAACTTAGTTTGCCAATTTTCCTTTCAGGCTAGCACTGTTATTGATAATATCCATCACAATTCTTTGTCTTCCCAACAGGCTGGCAGAAATATCAGACTAAGTGCTGACTCACATACCTCAACACCTCCCTGTCAAAGTTAATCTCAAATTGATTTTACTTTCCAGAGGTAAAACAGAACTGCATGAAGTCAGCTACAAATGGCATTTGCAGATCAGTGTTCAGCACTTTTTTTAATTCCTGTAAGATTTCATGGCTACACCTCAACAGTTTTCAACAAAACCGTCCAATCTTCAGATCAAGATTATCAGTTATATTTTTGGGAGAAAAATTAATGTATATTTTCCTGCATTTTGTTCCAGTTCCTGTAATCCTTCTAATTAGGTATTTTTTTTTAGCACAGAATTGGAGGGGAAGTACACGGAAGATCATTTGCATTCATTACATCAGACTTAGCAGAGTTCAGGTTTGCCAGTAGAACTGGCAAAAACTCATCACTGTTTTCAGCATGGTAGAAAAGAGCTTTGAGATCAGGACAATTTATCAGAAGAAGCTGCTAATCAAAAATTCTTCTTTAGAGATAATTTATTCATACTTGTTTCATTCCTTTCTTCCAAGGGATAGTTTCCCTACTTTTTCCTATCTAAAGTCTCCAAGACAAATACACCTGAGGAAGCACATGCTCTCTAAATGCACTTGCTCTTCCCAGAGCAAACCAGCTGGAAAATCAATCACAGTGAGGCCTTTCCATAATCTATCCATGAATGAGGAGCAGCTGATGGGCAAAGGAAGGGAGATGTGCTCAGTATCCTTCAAGGACGTCCACCTTGCTGTTCTCATTTCAGAGCAACATCCCAGTTATTAATTTCTCTACAATTTCCATTGTTGTTTATCATTAATAACAATCACTTTGGGGCATCCCAGAGAGGAAATGCGGACTTGTGTTCTAGGGAAATCAATTTACTGACACCATTAGGGCCATGCAAATAATTTTTTTTTTTGGTTCAGCTGCCAAGCAGAAGGTGTTGAGGAGTTCCACTAGATCCAAATTCTAAAGCAAAAATAATTTTTCTTATCAAAATATAAACAAAGTAAAAAAACTATTCAATGCAAGAGAAAACATTCCTCTTGACACACAAACATTGAATTTCTAACACATGAAGGAAAAATTAAATAAAGTTCTAGAATAACAAAGCAATATGCTGAAGGGGGAAGACCTCAAGTTCTTCATGTAACCAGGATCTCCAGAATTCCACCAGGATCTGGAAGGCTCCAGCTCACCTGCCCTGCTTGCTCTAAGCTGCTGGGGCATGCACTGTCCCCTCTACTTTACGGAAAACTCTCCTACAGCAGCAAGCTGTGCCAGCCCCCTTTTACTGGAACCACTTCAGCTGTATCCAACTGATTATCATAAGAAAAAAGAAAAAAAAAAACCATAAGAATGATACGCTAGCACATGACTTGAGAATCCAGAAAATAAGGATTCTTTTTCCTCTGCTTTCTGCTGGAAGCTAAGTTTAAATGTTCCTACATGCTTTGTAGTCACTATATCCAAATACTCTTGTGCACACATCACAAGCAAGTTCTAGTTTCAGCTCCCTGAATAGTTATTAAAATACCTCTAAAAAATACTTATTTTGAAATCGCTGATGCTTCTCATGGCTTTATCTATTCATTGATTGATTTAAATCACTAAAAATATAAACAGGTGAATAGGGATTGAAACAACCACTTTAACTCATGGAAATGGGGAAGCTACCAGGCTGCAGAGTCACTGATTTAATGCACATGTAATTAATCCATTTAAAGTAAAACTGTTTCAACAGAAGGAAGAGGCAACAGAAGTACAAAAAACAGGCTTATGTGCACAGCTAAGGTTTCAATCTCCTGGGGATATGGCATGTGTAGGTTGAAGTAAAAGCTCTGCTCCTCAGGAAAGCTTCAACAAGAAAACTCTGTGTAAAAACTCAAAGATTGCCACAAAGGCTCTCACAGACTGTCACAGGTGAAAGGACAGGAAGAGAAGCAGAGGTTGCTGTATCTGCCTGAATGTTGATTTGAGGGCTCCATTCTGTGCTTATATTTGCTTTGGTGGGGTTTGGTTGATTTTGGTGTTTTGGTGGTGTGTTTTTGTTTTTTAATCCCAAAAAGGCAGGAGGTTCCATTCTCACCAAAAGAAAAAGACTGTCAGCCTCTGTCAGTCCTGTCCGGTGCTGGCTCAGCGTGTGCCACCCCTGGCACATCCCACACCTTCCCAGCTCCAGAGACCTGCTGTGCACAGGATCCCTGAATTGTGCAATGCCTGGGAACCTCACAGTGACCTTCTGGTCTAAACTGGCTCTTTAGCTGACCTTTGCAAGCACTATTTCTGGAAAGAAGCACTCAGGATGAAATCTGGAACACTGCATCCTGAGTGAAGCCCATGTTCTCCGCCTTCCCTGAACTGGCAAAGCTCTGTTAAACTCATCAGGTGATTCCCAGAGGACAAAGTGGAAGCTGAGGCTGTCTCTGGGTTCTCTAAATCCCAAGCTTTAGCAGGAAGACTTGTCATACGCCTGGTTTTAGTGACCTGCATGAATAATAAATCTTGACAGAGAACAATTTTACCACCTTTACCCATAACCGATCATTTTCAATCTGGCCGCATTAAATCCAGTCTTCAATCTAATTTTTAACAAATATTTATCTCTTTATTAAACTACAGAATCTGTCAGTTCTCCTGAGGGCAGTGCCAGCTGTTTCCCCAAGCATGCTCAGCATCCCAAGCTCCCGAGGTTCTCACCCACACACTGCCAGCAGCAGGTGCAGCCCCAGCCCCTGCTCCTATTGCCAAGCTCAGCCCTATCCAGAGATCTGCTCTGTTTAACAGGTCATTAAGAGATCATTAAAAATACCAGTCTAGAGTTGTTACATCAGTTACCTAAAATCCAGTAGCCTTTGCAGACAGGAAGGATGAGAGTTTTGGCACAGGCTTGTGCAGAAACACCCAATTTCAGCAGGAACAGCACTCATCTGTGGAACTGGAACTCCTCGCTGCATTTATGGTCCTGAGCCTAATCAGCCCAAATCATCTGTTTCAGCACAGAAAACTCATGTGTTGGAGAGCTCTCATACTTTTCCTTCTGCACAGCTGCAGAGGGAACAGCCTCCTCACAGCTCAGCCTGAGCCCTTCCCAAAGGACATTCTGTGCAAGAAAAAACTGCTGCTGGAGCTGAGAGCATCTGGGCATCTGGTACGCTGAGAAAATTCTGTAGAGTGGGGAAGGAACTGGAATTAAGGTGCTACTTAAACACCTCCTAAATCAGGATCTAAAGCACAGCTACAGTGCCAGAAAGGGTTAAGTCAAACGTGTCCAGCCCTCATTCATCATTCGAGTAATTTCATTTCAATTAATTATCAGCACTAACTGCAGCTACTGTCAGACAGTTCTGGGAAGTGATGCTGACTTATAAAAACAGCAGTAAGCAGTCAATGCCCAATGTTTTCAGAAGCATTACAATTAATAGATTTATTATGGAAGTGTTAAAGCTTCTATATTTCAGCTTCTTTGAGCTTTATTGGAGAAGCCATTAAAGGCAGTATCTCAAAGAATAAAAGTTAAGTGCCAGAAGTAATAATATCATTTTAAATAAAATTTCTTGTTTTGATTTATATTGAATTGACAGAAGCTGCTATTCTACTATGCCAAAAACCTTCTGCCTACCTCCATGAGATCTGACTGATTTCTCAGAAGAAACACCAAATCTTACATAATATTTGGAGAGTTGCATTTTCTTATTAATCGGAAGAGTGAACTCATCAGCTCTGTTATTAAAGATAATTTCAGACTCTTTCCTCTGTCACAAATGTAACTTTTAAAAATTTAAATGAAATGAGCTCTTTGGTTGCAAATTACCCTGTATAACTCCCACAATACTGCTTTCATTGCTCTAGAAAAATATTATAAAATCACTATTTCCTATATTTTTTTATTACACACTTGAATGGTTCCTCCATAAATACAAACCAGGCTGAATAAAAATTCTAGCTGGAAGAGCTTTGACTAAAAAGAAACACCAAAAAAATCCCAAAAAAACAGAGCAAGAGTAACTGGACAGCCAAACACCAAATCTTAGGCAGCTGAGCTCATGGTTTGTCATTCAGGCAAAATGAACCCCTGAAAAACTCTTGACCACAATATTGAATAACTGCTTTTCTACCCCCCATAATTTTTGTTTGCATCCAGCATCACCTCTGAACACAAATATAATACTGTGTGAAACACCACATCAAAAGTCAGGGAAGAAGAGATTTTAGCAGTTGATGCTCCACCTGTCAGCAAACAAAAAATGTTTCAGGTCACACAAGGGCAACTTGTAACCTTGGCATTCAGACAGCTTCAAATTTTCCTTTTATTATGGGACATTCAAAGTATCCTTGTGTTTACAGCTTCAAGTCAGTTTCATAAAAAAAAGGGTGACATTTATTAACTGTGCTTATTATACATTGAATTAACAACAAGAGAAGACCTGGAGCACACTATTCATCATCTTTGTGTGATGACAGAAGTAAAAAATACTGTGAGCTGCCACATCACAACTCAGGGACTATTTCAGCCAGATTCAACCAAAAATAAACTTGGATATGTGACATTTCTGGTGTTTCTGCACCAGGAGCAGTGCTGTTGCCCCTTTCATAGGTCAGCAGTGCTGCTGCACTGACATTCCCATCCAACAGGGCACAGACTGCCCTGCTCCATCCTCCTCTTCCTCACCTCATCCTGCTCTGGCCTCCAGCAGGAGAGAGGAGCCCTTGGCCCAGGGTGCAGCTCACCACAGGGGACTGGCACAAACCCTTCAGCAAAGGAGAGATACAGAGGGCATGGGTGGGCACCTGAAGATTTCTGAATTGGCTTTTCTGGGGAAAGAAACAAGCTGGGTTTTATCCACCGGCATTTCCCACGGGGTTTGGGCAGCTTCCTATACCCCAAGCCTCACAGCAGCACTGATTTCCCCAAACTATGAAGAAACCATGAGAAGGTTCCCCTTCCAACAATGCAGCATTTCTGTGTGAGGATCACGAGATGGTTCAGGGAACCAAACACACCAATATCACACTTTGCTGTCCACATGAGCACATTGCTCTGCTTTTTCCAAAAGTTAAAGTATCATAAGTACACTGTTTTCATAATTTCTTGAATTCTGCCTCCCACTGCATTCTTTTAAGCTGAAGTTATGTTTTTGTATAGGTTGGTGTTAATGTTTTATAAAGGTCAAATTATAGTTGTCTCCCTACTGTTTTATTGTAAGTGTTGAGAGCTGGCACTGTAATTAAAATTCCAGCTAAATAAAGTCTCCAGGGGTCCTAATTGTAACCAGGCAATTTGGCTTTTTAGCAGACCAGACCACATTTTTGTGTTTCCTCTGTTTCACTGCCACACAAAGGAAGGTAAACAAAAGCCACGTGCCTTAATACATTTACATAAACAATGTTTCCTATCAGTGTGGTTAGCAGAGAATATAAATATATTTAATTATAGAATACAATATTAGCAAAATAAAAAATGAGCCCATTTTCTACAACCTTTGTGCTTTTTTAGGAAAAATCCAAGGCAAGACAATCCAGCTTATACATAAATGCAGATCCAGCCAGAGCATTCACAACACTGTTGATAAGGGAGGAAAGATTCCCAATCTGCTCTTCAGTGAAACAAACCTGACTCCCTGGCAGCAGAATGGTCCTGTGCATCAAGGAGATATCACCTACTGCAGTCTAACCTGCTTTTAGGCTCTGGTACTTGCTAGCAAGTGTTTCAAAAGTGTCAGAGATTTACCAGTGCTGGCTCCAACTTCAGGGGGGGAATTTCTCTTCTGCTATCGACGACCTGTAGAGCTGCTCCAGCTTTGCCTCTGTTTTGCTGCCTTATTAAAGGCTCCTCAGTTCTGCTTCAATTCTCTCCACAGCTGAGAGACAAAGGTTCACTGGGTTTTTTTATTGCTTTTCTTTTTTTAAAGAAAGTAAACAAATCAAAGTGAGTATTGTAAGTGGAATTCTTGTCTAAAAAGCAGCATCCTAGATCACTATAGGAATCTTTTAGGTCTTCCCAAGGCTCCTAGTTTTATTCTAATTTGTTTTAGAAGAATTCTTTGGTAAAAGAATTTCAAATTTTGTTAACGATAATCCCTTACAGGAAGGGATTCTTATTTGAGCAAATCCTACCCTTTGCCCAGGCTGATATTTTTTCAGGGATTAAAAAAACACAAGACAAACATTTTAGTTAATATTCACATCACAGAATATGACATGCACTTACTCCTCTATCCACAGGTTCACTTGTCTGCCCCAGAAGCAGCAGCTACAAGGCATAAAAATATGCACAAAGTCATTCCAGAAAGACCAGAGTTTGCAGAATCACTCCATTAAAAGTTACTTTTTCTTTCTCTTCTCTAGAGGAAAAAAGTTCAGGTGGATAGGCTGAACAGAGGCATTAAACAAAATCAGAGCATTAGCCTCCAGCTAGAAAAATCCCCCAATCTAAAATTCCTGAAAGACTTCCTGAGTTTACAGCCAGTGGTACTTATTCTCAAGGCAAGACTGAGAAATTGCATGGCACAGGAAAGCTGTATGAAAAGGAGATGTGTCCATTAAAGCAGACAGACTGCTCTATCTGAAAAGGACTGATTTAAATAAGCAAAGGGAAAGAAAAACTGCAAGTAGAAGCATAATCATAATTACATTAGAAAAGTTATAATTTGATTTAGATTAACAGAGAGAAATCCTAAAAGCTCAGAATTAATTGTGAACTACATCTACAATTATTTTCAAGAATACTTGCATGTTTTAAGATATCATTAACTTGAATGAGATTCTATGTTTAAAGGAAGATTTAACCTCACATACTCCCATTAATTCCTGCTAAATGTCCACACTGCACTTTGAAATGTAATGGAAAAGGTTAGCTAGCCATGATTCTTTTGAATGGTGCTTTCCTAAGATCCTCAAATTAAAAGTCCTGTCAGAAAGGCAGCCTGTGAAAATACCAAGAAAAGTTCTACAGAAATGCATTAATGTCTCAGTGTGGGGTGATTTGCATCTCCTTGTCAGATATGCACAAAATTTCCTCCTGACAAAGCTGGGCTGGTGCTGGATCCTCTCCAGAGTGACCCCAGCTCCACAGAAATCTCATGCTCCCACCTCTCATTTCCACAGGAAGATGACCCTGTTAAAATGCTGCCAGCCATAAGCAATCAGTGTCAGATTATTTGCTTATGGAGTTTGGACTAAGCTAAGCCACCTACATTTTCCTAAAAGAGATTTTGGCCTTCCAACATATTTCTGCACCTGCAGAGAAGGAGCTGCCTCGTGGCCTGCGTGGGTAATCGGTTCAGGAGTAATAGCTTAGTTAATTTGATTTTTTTTGTTCTGAAATTGCCAACTGGAAATGAGCAGAGAAGTCTTCCACTGAAGCACCTGGGGACATTATTAATACAAGGTTTGCACTGCACTGAGCAAGAGACCCAACCTGCTAATACCGAGCAGTTGGCCATTGATTTAGATTATTAGGAGAACAGCTGGCATGTTTCAGCCAACCAAAGCCCACACGTATTTAAAAAAAGTATTAGCTGTGAAACATTATGGCTCTTGGAAATTCTCCAGAAACAAATTAAATCTCAAACCAAGTAATCTGCTACTTTTATCTTCCTAAATCCAGACCAGGCTGCTAACAGAGCATTCACTGTTGCTGCAAAGATCCTCACCCACTTTTCCTGTGGGTTTACTTGTTTTGGTTTGTTTTTTAAACAGGATTATGTGTTTTTTCTCAGTTAAAGAGACAAGAAAATTTGGGTTTAGATCCTCATTTCCTCCACCTTGGAATTGAAATGCCAAGAGGAGGTTTCACCAACACATATGCCTTTCCCTCTGCTATTCCACTAGAGCTGACTGCATCCCTGAGAGATTTGGATTCCGCCCTGAAAGTGTTTTTCAGAGACTAAATAATAATTCTTTCACTCTGCTCAGTCTGATGTCCTACCTTTGCAAGCAGTAGTGTAATTAAATATATATGCATAAAAATCAGTTTACTTTTGACTCCTTCTCCCTCAGGTCCTGGAAGCTGACACTCATTTTTTGGGAGGGAATTGTCTGACCACCTGGCACTCAACAACCATTCTCTCCTATTTTGTTTTGCTTCGATCGTGTGTGAAAGCAGTTCAACAGATGATGTGATGTTGTTGTGCTGCAACACCAATCTGCATGTATCTATTCACAGGCACATTTGAGACATTTGGGATTATTTAGTCATAATATGTATTCCCAGGCAACTTTCTCCCTCCGTGTAGGAGTTCAGCCTCAAGCTTCAATTAAAAGACAGTGCATCAGGTATTTGGGTGCAAAAGGATCTTACTCACCCTGCCCCCACAAACACGCAGTAAACCCAGCTCCACTCCAGCCTCCCACTTTAAAACTTCCACAACTTTGCAGCCATTTTGCACACACCCTGGAGTTTTACTCACATGAGTTTGGCTTCCTATGATCATTTAAATAGGAATAGTGTGCTTCAGATGTGTTGCTTCAAATCCTGACCAATATTTCTGTCCACATGGAATTAGAGTTCCAGCTGCCTTATCTTAACCATGTATCCAAGTGTCATATTGAAGCTCTAGTATTCAAATGCTATCCATGCATATGAGCCCATTAAGATACATATTTTAGGATATAACAGGCACTCCCCTATCTGGGTAGGAAAGTTGATGCCTTTCCACTGAACCTGTTCCCTCATGCCAAGGAATGGGAGCCAAGTCATTTTTCAACATCTTCTGAAACACGTTCTTAACGCAGAGAGCGATTTATATGAATTGAAAGAAAATCTAAGATGTTCGTAAAACTCAAAATGCATTAAAAACTTCTTCATTTTGAAAAGTTACAACGCTGTTTCAGCAAGGACACATTGAATAGGTGGAAAATCCACAGTTATCTTGCTATTACCCAGAAGCCCAGACAGTTTTCCCTGCAAGAAATTGCTAAGCTTAAAATCTTACCTTTGCTTGAACATGTCCTTTTGCAAGCTACAACTACCATGTGCAATCCCAATTACCCAAACCCTGCAATATTCAGCATGAAGAGTTAACAGTCACATCCAAACCCTGTGTCAGAGCCCTGCAGAGGCTTTTACAAATCACAGGGGGCTGGCTCTGTGCAAGGTGTGGGGAAAGGGAAGGAGGGGACACGGATGAAGTGGGTGTGATAACTCCAGGATCAGAAGGAGCAGGAGAGGAACAGCACCACTGTTGGTAGCATGAAACAGGCACAGGAAGAGGCCATCTGTGCAGTCAACTGGCATGGAATCAGTGGGAAGGGTGGATGTAATAAATCACAACTTTCACACAGCATCAGCTCAGAATCAACAAGAAATGTTTGGATGTGAGCACGACCAGGGTCGTGATCCGTGTGCGCACAAGGCTGCAGGAGGAGGAATGATCTTCTCTGATCTTTCCACAGGCTTTATTTGGTTTGAACAAAGTGAATCTTGTTGGAGGACACTGCTTTGCCAGACAATTGAAAACCTGCTTTTAAGCATTAATGAGTACACTAAGATATTTCACATCATATGAGTGAACAATGATTTTGATATGGTTGAATAGAAAGCTCTTTGCTAAAATCCACAGAACAGAAGTACCCAAACGCAGACAGACAAAATCTTGATCTTAAAGCAGCCCAGGCTCTGAACATGCAATCTATCACGTAAGGGACATGAGAGGTCAGCCATTAATTAACATCCAAATTAGAGCTTTTCAAGTAAGGGTCAAAACTTCCTTTGTTTTGACATTTAAAGCACTGGCAGTGCCTCCCCCAGTTTAGTATGCACAATGCATCACCTCGTGCTTTATGTTAATTGCCTCCATTATTCAAGTGCACTATTTGATTCATTGTCAATTAAAAATACCCCCAAAAGCCAAGCCCGATGTGTGTTAAGTATAAATGTGATTAATGGAACACAATTACATTGCCACGTTTGTTGAGCCTGATTAGGAACTTTCCCTGAGCCCAGCATGACAGAGCCCTGTCACTGGCAGTGACCTGCCAGCCTTGGCAGGGACAGGCTGGCTGATGGGGAGGCATTTCATGGCCACAAGTGCTTCTGACAGGTGTAAAACCTGTAATTAAATGCTGTCAATTTAGCACTTCATCAAGAATGTGGAAATCTTGACGATTTTCTCTATTGGATTGCAAAGATGGTCCTAGGTGTAAAGTAAAAAAAAAAACAAAACTAGGAGGAAGGAAAAAAAAAACCACAGAGGCAATTGTTTGCTAGAATAATAATTATGTGGACATAATTACTATTTCCAGAAAGTGACTCCATGGATCTTTTCCCACTACAAGGGAACATCTGGTACTGCACAGAGGAAAAAATTGGGCAGACCAAAAGTAAAAGAGCAGTGCCTTATTTTGTTTATGGTTATAGAAAACAAACGTTATAAGGAGATCTGAAGAGGTCTAAGGGGAAAAAATTATTACCAGACTGGGACAATGAAATGGTCAAAGTCTAGAGGTTGATGCTAAACAAGGCAGAAGAGCAAATAAATAAATAAGAGTTAAGAAGCCAGTTCAGCCTGAGCACAATGACAGAAAAACTAATAGTAACTGAATAGCAGTGAAACTAATAGGAAGGAGAATATGCACACACAGCTGGACTTGTCATGGCCAGCTTATAAGTGGGCTTCAATGAAAATTGCTACAAATCAGAACAAGAAATAAGAGAAAACTCTCTACCCTCAGTATGGTCTTCTCTTCATTCTTCCCATCAGTAAATGTAAAATATAATTAACACTGCCATATATAGAAGTAATAAATACATAAGAACCAGCCACGACATACATTTAATTACCAGGGAGATGCTAGCAATGAAACGTACGGTAGGCTCTTGTTTAAATTGAAAAAAAAAAAAAAAAGAAAAAGACTGTATTATTGCACTTCAGAAAAGAATTAAGGAGCTCCTTGGCTTATTGAGGACTACAGAAACAATCACTGCTATAGGCCTGGTTTACATATTTGCTCTATTAATTTACACAGCCCTGGTAAGCCTCACATTGCAATGCAACTGCTAAATTACACTGCTCTTGGTAATGGGCATAAAAAGATGCAAGAGCATGCAAAGTGTACTCAAACAGACAATTAAAATTATCAATTCTGTTGACAGCTGAAGTGAAGGAACTGTTCTGAGGTTTAATGGTGCTGCATGAAGGACATCCTGTTTGTGTGTGATTGAATTAACCAGGATCACACAATGACAGTCTGCCTCTGTCCAACGCTGCACATTAGGCCAATTTAGTGTCTGCTTATTAAAATAATTTAATTCCAGAGATTGTTCCCAGGCATTTCTGAGTCTCTTCCTGCTCTCCCCTTCTCCTGCCACTAATGATGGCATCTTAATTATTGTGCTCATTTTACGCCACCACAAGTGGCTGGGTCACCACAGAGCAGGCCAGTCAGTTTGGCTGAACCAACCCATCCTTGGGGTGATCCTCTCCAAATCAGCAGGAGATCTGGCCACACACACTACAGCCTCAAAGTTCTCAAGTAGGAAAAGTATTCAACAAAGGTTGTTTTTACTCAATTTAACACTAGTTTATCCAAATTGCTTCTTTTAATAGGTCTTCAAATCTGCATGCTTGTAAAACCTGTTATATTCTAAGATTTTCAACTTTTAGCCATGTATGAATAATGTGTTTGACAACTCCAAAATAAGAGTTCCAGAGAAAATGAAATTTCCCAAAGAAATAAGAAGTTTGAAATCTCTTTTCTAAGCTGAGCAGCAATCTCACATCTCTGACTAGTATTACTACTCGTGATCTAAAGTTCCTGTGAAAAGGCAACTCAGACTAAGCAACATATCTAAATGCTGAGACTAAAAATGTTATCCTCGAGGTTTATTTTAGTACCTCCAAAGGCTGAATGACTTAAATTTAAGAGAGTTATTTCAATAGACTTTGGCAACTAATTCTGACATTTCATTTTGAGAAGTCAGAGCTATTTTAAAGTGAATGTGCACAGATTACACCTTCATCCAAAGTGAAAATACATCAATATGTAGCAGTGATGTCTGAAGGGAACTGAGATGGGAAATGTGTGCATTTGGTGAGTAATATTGGTTTGCATTTCGTGGTTCCACCAAGCTATGGGATGTATCCCATTGTAGGGTCCAGATATTGCACACAGGAGCCAAGCACCACTGCCCAGTGCAGGACACCCAGAAGAATTCCTGGTTCAGCACCAGCAGGCAAGCACAACCAAGAAATCATTAGTAATAAATACCACATGTAAAAATGCAGGTGTGTTTGGAAGTTATGAAAATGGCAGCACTTAAATCCTTTTTTAAGTCTTTAAAGACTTCAACCACTGGATAAGGCACCACTTTTGTTTGACAGTGCTGGAGTGCCAGAGTCTCAGAACGAAATGAAAAATTTGTAACCCTGAAGTATTGGAATGAACTAACACCAGAACTGAAAAACTGTTCCATCTCCTTCAGTTTAATTCTTTGGGTATACAGTGCCAGATTGGGTTTTATAATGTGACACTGCTCCATGGAAATATATTGAATATTCCCGTTGTGTGACACTTTGCTATCACTGATGATCCTAAACTTCCAGCCTCTGAATTTTTTGTAAAGACTTGGACTAGTATCAGCTGTGAATGCTTTCAAAATACAAACTTCTCAATCTGAGTTGCAGAGATAATTTAACAAAGATGTTGATGGTCAAGCCCAGATTTCCAAGCTCATAGGTAAGATTATTAAAAAAAATTCAGAGTAAATTTAATTTGTAAGAAGTGGCTGATTCTAGGTTTTCACAACATTCACATAGCTCTAAATGATTATATATTGTATTTTGCCATTTCTAATATATGAAACAGAATAAAGTCTGTAGAGACATAGGATTAATGCAGGAGAACTCAGACTGAACCATGGCAATATCTAAAATCTTAGGTACAAAACAAAAAAATCTTTCTGATAAATGGCAGCAATGAAATGAATACATAAACAATTCTGATTTTAGCACAATAGTAATATATGAAAATAACATACGGTTCAGAACCAGCTGGTCCTCTGTGAATTCAAATGGCTTCTCTATATAAAAAACCTTCTGCTGGAATCCAGGGACACATTCTAAATCTTCTGCACATGCAAGCAGCAGAACCTGAGGGGAAAAAAAACAGAAATAGACTTTTAACATCCACTCCTTCATCCATCATGTTGGCTTCTGGGAACCATAGCGGGTTTAGGCTCGGTGCTCATAAAACAAAACATTGGGGTCCATACTCATAAAACAAAATATCCATCACATCACACTTCCCCTTCAAATCTTGCTAAACAATTTTTTATGTAAGGTTTTTGGTTTTATATATATGGGCTGGCATTGAAATTACAAAATAGTAGCTTTCAAGGTGAATTTCAGTTCAGAATATCAGTAAAGAATGTTACTGGTCCGTAAAAATATAGGATGTAATGTTGCTCCTAAAAATCACGTTTATTTAGGCCTGGCTGAATATAGTTGGACCTAAATATATTCTGAATTTAAGCACATGAAGTTGATTCAAATAAGAGATAAATTAAGAGCTGCAAATCTGTCTCAAAGTTGATCACCAAGTTGCAGAAGAAATTCTATATCCAAGGGTAAAGTCTCACATAGAGAAGTTTCATTTATAAAAGAAATTCTTTGCTAGCAAGTATAAACTGTTTGCTTTCTTTCCCTCTAAGCCACAGTTTGTCCATCTTCCTTATAATCAAAAGCTTGTTTACACCAAGGGAGGCCTGAAAAAGAAATGCGTACATCACAGTGGAGGTGGATCTGACGGTTCCAGTTGAATACAGTGTGTGTCACTGTTAGTACATGGTCACCCAAGTTCCATGTCACCACAGGAACATCAAAGGAGGAAGCTTAAAAGCAAAATAAAATTGCTTGGGAATAAGTACAATTCTAATCTCAGACTCTGAAGCATTTTATCCCTGAATAGAGAAAACAACCTGAAGGGCTATTTCTCTTGGCAGCTGTTAAATGAGAGCATGAAGGTAAGAATGGTCAAGAAAGAAGCAGCAAGCAAAAAAAAAATTACTAAAAAGTTTAAAAGGTTAAAGCGAGAGGCAAAACGAGGCAAGGTTAAGCATAGGAAAAGCCAAATCATATTTTCCAACCCATATATGTGTAAGTGCATTTTCAGAAGTACTTTCTGCTTTAGAACGTCCAAAGATGTTTTACAAAACCTGACTTTCAGGTCGTGCACTGATCACTCTGATCTCCAAATTGTTATGGGCAATCTGCTGCTCGTCAGGCAGCCTGGGCACAATCAGCTACACAGGGCACCTGTGGCAACCAAGAGGGGAACAAACACAGGGGATCTCAATGACATTTGCTCCTAAATTCAAGTGGCTCTGCACAATGAGTCCATTTACTCAAGACATCCTCAGCACACAATTACAGTTTTGGAAGTAAAGTTCTTCAGGTGTAAAGGAAGACAATTTCTCCCCATTACCACGCCAGTGAATGCTGAAGGCTCTTTTCTCCTTCAGCAGCTCAGGTGGCAACAGCACTCTCACTTCTCCAACATACCAGCAGCATCTCTCAGTCCCACCTCCACTCCTGTATCATCCAGGTCTGCTGATCCTGACCCTAAAGAGATGTCCTGCAATATTTTAACATCTGCACGTTTCCCTATTCCCCACCACTCCCAGGCCATTTGCTAAATCACAGTGATGCCTGATCTGCTCTCTCCATTCTTGCATTTTCCACTCATTTAAACTCTTTTGTGATCCCATTTACAAAACCCAAAGGCAGTGATGCCCCACCTGGTCTGCATCAGTTGTTCTTATGGGAACCAACTGCTGGATCATTTGTTTCCTGTCACTGACAGTTGCTATAAAAGCTTGGCCAGAAGTGCCAGCAGACTGTGAGAAACAGCCAGAATATTTCATGGCAATTAATCTGGTGGCAGGCAAGTGCAATAGATGGACACCTTTGCCTTCCATCCTGAACTGCTCCACGTTGGTCCTTGGAAGGATTAACCAAGAAAGAAGAGAAAGATTTAAAGCAATACACCAAGAAAAGTGCAAAGTGCAATACACTTGACTACTATTAATTTCAATATGATCCCGCTATTCCTGACTTTCTTAAAAAGGTTTAAAACCACAGCTCCCAACCCCTCACTCTTTTAATGACATTGATATATTGATTTTATTGGAGATTTTGGGGTTGAGAATTGGACCTGTCCCCTTCAGTCTTCCAGCAGGAGACATCTGCAAATATGAACTGAGGTATTCAGGGCCTCCCCTGAAAATCGTGCATAAAGCTTGATTAGTGATTGTTAAAAACCCTGCCTTATATACATTTCAATGGGCACATGCACAGGGAGAAAGGCACGCATGCATCTTCTGCACACATTTTCTGCGTGCACAGGTGCAGGTTTAAAGTACCTGTCTTTCTGACTCAGTGTTCCTGGATGAATATGCATAAAAATGCAATCACAGCAGGAGAAAACCTCTTCCCATCTCAAGATGCAAGCAAAGTTATATAACAAGTCCTCACCAGAAAAACAGTCCAAGCCATATATCCTGAAATTTATCTACAAACAGCTCTTCCCCTAAAGGATTGTAAGAGGCAAATCATGTTCTGATCTCCCAGCTACTCAAGCCTTAAAGCTGGAACTCTTGTCTTACAGAGCTATAAATAAAAAGCCTCTTTGGACATCATCTGTGGCAGTACTTAGGGAAGGGAATATGTCTACTTTATCAGATTTGTGACAGTCTAAGTTGACTTTGAAATCTGGGCAATCTAAATGGGTCATGAGTTAACTTCTGTAAGCCTGGTACAGAAGCCTCACATAATAGAGATG
The DNA here is from genome assembly GCA_013400175.1 of Phainopepla nitens. NCBI lineage: Eukaryota > Metazoa > Chordata > Aves > Passeriformes > Bombycillidae > Phainopepla > Phainopepla nitens. The sequence goes on from VXBQ01007379.1 coordinate 1,389,722, forward strand.
CAGCAAATAGAAAATGACCTTTACTCCCTTTGAAATAATTACAAGACTCAAGCTTGGCCTTGCTGTGAAATGGAACATTTTATTCCACTTGTGCAGTTCCAGGAGCTTTCTTCTTCTCAACATGTCAGACAGAATGTTAAATCTGTCATCACATGGACAGTTTTTAATTAATTGTATTTTATAAGGAAAATTATTCTTTTAATTTATTTTTCTCACAAAGAAACTTCTGTTGAACTAAATGCCTATCTCATTGAAATAATTTCTTTTCAGGTTCTTCACACTGGAGACAGTGGTCCTTAAAAATATCTTGAAAAAAATAAGCCAGGCAGATATATATTTAAGACAAAGAGACTTGTTCAAAGCAGAATACATTCTGAATTTAAATAACATGTAGATTTCGTATTTTTGGATATAATAAAAGGGTTTATGGGCTGATAAGTGCCTAAAGAAAGACTCCAGCTAAATACACTGTAAATAATATTTAAAAGTCTTATGTAGAACTCCAAATGTATGAATACTGTTCACACAACTAGTCAAGTACTGGGCAATTAGGACAAAAGGATCCTTCACCTGCTACCAAGAAAAAAGCCAAATTCTTGAACAAAAATGACAGTTAAGCAGCAAACAATTTGCTCATGAAACTCTAAAAGGGTAGAAGTCTGAAAAGCAGAGCAGTGTCGTGACTACTCAGACCTACAGATGCTGTGTTCACCAACATGCAAAATCAAAGATTTTCCTAACCTCCTGCTTTTCAGAAATGTGCAGAGCAGAGACTCAGTCTGAATATTCTGACAATTTTTCTTTCAGAATTTATTGCCAGTTGGCGTAAGGAAATGTCACAGTTCAGGTAACTCCTGTGCTAGTACTGTACTCCTGGTGAGATACCCAGCCTAAGAAACACTTTGGGTTTTTTAGTTAATAAAGCAGCACGCACATGCTGGTGGCCTTTACTGACCTCAACATTTGCACTGAAAGCTGCACACACAGAATATGGCTGGAAAGCATAAAAGGACAGCAATTTAATACTGTACTGCAGAGGAAATGAAAAAACTCCCTGATGCTAAAGTATCTTTGGGTATCACGACACCTCAAAAAAACCAGGATCCTTCTGCCTCCTCTTCTGGTGACTGAAAGTCATCTCAGAAAGGTCTGTCTAAAGAATTTCAGAATCTTTATGTTCTTTTCAACTTGCACAGTTTCAGTTTGGCCACATGCTCACTCTGCAAATGAATTTTCTCACCCTTTGCTGTGTACACCCTCATATCTTCATTAGCCCTACCTTTAGGAGATCACCTAGCACAGAAACACAAGCTGCAGAATATTAATTGCATTTCACACACATTCTTATGGTGTGAAATTCATCTTTGTGTAAGGCTCTATTTAATTAGAAATGTAAATGGTGCAGACACCTGTGAAAGCCATCTGCCCAGACAGGAATTCTGCTCAAAGTAAATGTAAACAAATCTCATTTCAGAGGAAAATATTCTGTAGGACCACATTCTACCTTTGACTCCAGGAGAGTCATCAGAAATGAAAACAAATCAACATAGAACACAAAAAGGAGGAGCTAAAATGGAAAACACACTCATTTTTACTAAGAGTAATGACTTCAGGAGTTCAAAAATTTTGAGCCACTTCATGAGAAATGATTTTTTAGTTCTGGTTGTTTTGTTTGGAACTTCTGGTGGGGTTGGGGATTTTTTTATCTTTTAAATTATGGTTTTGGGGTTTCTTTTTAATTTGACTCATTTACTTGGAAGTGGGTATCGAAAATTTATGCTTCTGTGCTTTTCTGTGGAAACATGAGAAACAGAAATTTGTTTTTTGCATATGAAAACTTTGGATTTTCATAAGAAATATGATGAGCCTTAGAGCTGAGAACGGAGAGAAAAAAGTAATCAGAATAATGAGAACTGCCAACACTGAATTAAATTGCTCATGACAAAATATTTTTATCATGCAGATTGAGATCTTTGAATCTTAAAACTTTTTCCATGTTCAGGTGCTGCAACACCAGACCCATAAAAATGGATAGGGAGAAGGCCACCAGAGAAGGAAACAAGTGATGAACAGCACACAGTCACAGGGAGATGATGAAATTTGAAGTCTTCTCTCTAGTTTAAATGAGGGAGTTATTCAAATGAAATTAACAGAGAGATACTTAAAATAAAGAGAGTGCTGCTCTGAGTAAGGTTCTGATTCTGCATTACACAGACTCCAATTAGAGCGTCAGGAGGTCCTAGGGCAATTATTTCATCAAGTCTCACACACAGACTGGACATGAAGTCTCTGTGTTTTTTAATATCAATTGGAACAAAAAAAAACCCTGAAAAGCCTGAATAAATTATCCTCTGATTGGCATAATTAACAAAGGTATTTTAACTTCACGTAAAGGTATGTTGAATTATTTATCTCTGAATGTGACTAAATTAATTAAACGCACAGCTCTTTTATATTAATTTGATTTTTAGAATGCTATGATTTAGGGCTTTTTTTATGCAATATTTTCATTTTGGGGAGAAGTTTTCACTATCTCAGGCTCTAACTGCTCTTCTTTCCATCAGGAAAGAAGTTTAAAAAAAAGACTGTTCTCAATCTCTACAGCTCTACCCCTATATCTGATAGAGAATTCCAGTCATTTTTGTAAGAAATGCTATTAAGATTTGGCACTAAGATTCTTCAAGGATGATAAATATCCTTTTAAAAGGCCTACCTATCCATTTACTGCACAGCTCCATCCTAAAAGGGAAAGTCACACCCGGAGAACAGAAGAGTGGGCTATGAAAATGCAAATTAGAGTGACTTTATTGGCTTAAATGAATTCAGTTCTCCTGTCACTAAAGCTCTGTGACTGCGGTAGGCATCCATTAACTGGAAACAAAATGTGACAAACTCTTTTGTGAGAGTCTGTACCGCAGGAACTTCCCTTTTATGAGCACTTTCCTGACGTACCTATGTTTGTTATGAGAATTTTATGGCATATTCAGTGAAAGGTGTGCGTCTTCCTTGGCACTGGGAATCTTGTTAAGTTATTCAAGGAGTGATTTGCCAGCGGTTCTGTCAGAACAGGTGGTTTCAAAACAGCCACTCGCCTTCTGAAATTGAGGAGCTCTGGAAAAGGCACCATCATTTTCTTCAGAAATTATTTATTCATTTATTATTGCTCCCAGAGTCTCTTCTGAGATCAAAGTGACCACGGAGCCCAAACTGTTTGGGGTGAAGAGCGATAATATGGGCAGTGCCTGCAAAGTACAGGAGCACTTTGTCAGAATCCTAATTTCCAGGCAGAGCTGGAACAATCCTCTCTCCCCAGTCACTTTCCCTGCTCTCCCTGTCCCATCTGCTCCTTCAGCCCAGTCACCACAATTTCTGTGAATCCCCGAGCCCACAGGATGATGTGAAAAACAGGGCCTGGTGTGAGAGCCCCAGAGTCTGTACCCCAACCTGGGGCAGCTGCCATGAAACTGCACCCTGAAATAAGCTTTTTAAGTAATTCTTACTAACATATTTTCCATGCTTCAATTCTCAAACTAGCTTAGATTTCCCTTGACTTGGGAACCTAGGAAAAACTTGGGAACTCCAGGGAAGCCCTGGAGACATTCCAAACCCATCTGGACTTGTTCCTGTGCCACCTGAAGCAGGTAACCCATCTTGGCAGGAAGGTTGATTTGGATGATTTCCTTCCAACCCCAGCAATCTTGTGATTCTGTGAAACCCTTTCACAGGAACCACCTCTGGTGTCACAAAGCAGGCTCAGTGATCTGCTGGCCAAATCACTTGATTCTGATCATAAATAATTCCTACATTTCAAAATTCCTGACCCTTATTCTGATGGTCATTTCATATCTTCCAGAATAAATTTGTTCATGGTCAATTTATAGGCATTTATTCCTGTACAAGTCTTGTCTCATAACTAAATTAACCTTTGCCCCTTCTAAATCTTCAATTTGTTGAGCTAGACAAACCAAACTCTTTCCATCCCCTTCTATTTGGTTACAAACCTGTGATCATCTCACTAACATTTCTTTGTGCCTGCTTAAGCTCCACCTGTGCAAAATATATGAAGAATTCCAGATAAAAGTTCTCCAGGGTCTGGATATTTCTTTAAGCCCAAAATATGTTGCCTAATGCTTCCTAAAATTCATCCTAAAAGCCAAATCTATGGCTCAGAGTGCAGGATCAGCCTCCACTTTCAGCTGTGCAGATGTATCTGAACGTTGTTCATATTTTTCTAATCCAGGGAATGGCTTTCATCCCGCTTCATTAGGTATTTTAATGATTAATAACAGAGACTAAAACCTGTTACTCGGGAGCAAAGTAAGTAATATTTTAAATTACTCAAGTATTTAACAAGTAAATAACTACCCATCATGATTAATAGCACCATTTAACACCCTAGACTCGAGCAAAAGGACGGGTTGGACTCCAAGGTTATTTTTTGTTTATTTTTAGGCATTATGAAAGAAGTAATCATGTTTTGTTGAAACTCATACGCCACCGGAATGAGATTACAACTGGTTAGCCTATTTAGAGAAGCTGCATAATAAATTCATTTTACAGGGTACAGAATAATGCAAATGAGCCATTCCACAGCACTCCTGTACCAGTGAAAGAGGCATAAAAAAGAAACATTGAGAGTCAGAGCTCTGGACTGGTTGTGCTGCAAGGTGTGGAATTGCTGAAACCTAAACTGCCTTACAACAATAACCTTTTTGAAGATCTGCTCATACCAAACATTTTGGTTATTTACTGCCTAATGAAATAAACAGGTTGATCCTCTTTTCCAGCAGTAAGGACTTCATGAAGCATTTAGATGAATGAAAATATGGATCTCTGGTTTTCTAAAAAGAAAATAAATTAAAAATTGTTTAAAATTATTTAAAACCCTTCACATGGAGTTTCTGGGGCAAAGTCATTATTCCACATAGGAAAATACCAATGTGGCAAAAAGCTGTCAGAGAAAAAATTAAAATCATATTTCTTACAGCAGACAGTGGGTTTTGGATAGGATGGCTGGAAACTCTAAGGAACATGATACATGTTTAATTTCCCAGCACCTTGATAGTTATCAAAAAGAAAAAACAACCTTTCACATATTATTTTCCTCATATTCCACAAAGTTAGAGTCTAAAGCAATTATTACTGCAGCACAAACTGAACATCTGTCTTTTGCACAGCTAAGCTAAAACTGAAAATGAGCTTGCTGAAAACAATCTTTGAAAGTATAACATGGATTTAAGGATTAAACACAAACACACTTCTATCACCTTCAAACATTACAAAAACAGAAACCAACCCCCAGAACTCATGAAAGTGTAAGGACAAGTGAAAATAACTGGTTTTCAACTTCAAAAAGAAGATTCGTTGAACGTTTTCTGACCTTCTCCTAAACACTCACAAATGCAATATTTTTTAAAAATTAATACTTTCAAGTAAAATCCCTTGATTCCAGCAAGGTTATTGGAGAAAAAAAAAACAAGTCTAGCATCCAAAGACTCATAATAAAAAATGAGAAATTTCTACAAGGAGCCCAATACAAACCTCTCAACCAGTTTTGACAAGATTTTATTTGACATCAACAGGAAGAGGACAATCTGTTCTGTAAAACAAGCTATAGAAAACTTTTTCACAAAGGTATCACATTTCTTTACAGCAAATTATACAGAGCAATAATAGTAGAATAGTATCAAAGTAAATATGTGTGAAGATTGGCTTCCTGTGGGTTTCTATTCAAAAACCAAGCTCGGGGTGAACTCTTACTAAGGACAGGGCTGTAAATCACCTTAATCTTTTTTAGTGGGTCAACACATTATCTTCTCATTTTCTTCTCATTTTCACAAAAATCCTGGGAGCTGAGCTTAGAAATCTTTTTCAGGGATGGTTTTTAAGTGATTTTATTTTCTTTTCCTAAAAAGCAGTATCTGTTCCTTAGTAGTAGTACAGTAGTAACCATTCATGGATTTTATTCATTTTGACCAAAGTTTTTGCATCACTGCTCATTTTATAAGCCCAGACATTATGTATTTACCTACAACAAGTAGCAATTCTCAAGCTCATGGGGTCATCTAGAAATAGATATAAAAGGATTTTAAAAAAACCAAAAAAACCAGGTATTTTTGGCTATGTCAGCTGCTCATTGAGGAGTACTTTTAATGAATTGCAAAAACAGTTAGAAATTAAAAAGAACCTGTACTAACTCTTCTGAGTGAAAGCAACCCTCAGGGGAAAGACAGCAAGTAGTTCAATATTTTTGAGCTCATCACAACGAAGCAAAATGTCTAAAACTTACAGGCTCCCTTGTGTTAACAGTGACATTGCATCAAGAATGACCTTTCCAAAGAAATAAAACCCATTAATGCTAGGAACAGATAACTATTAAAGATCAACACTTAGCAGCTAAAGCAGGAGGAAAAAAAAATCAGTCTGGTAAGTTAATTAGAACATAAATAATGTGAAACCAAGACCCTGGTCTGTAACCCTCTCTCTTATAATTGCTTGCAATTTAAAAGCTGAATGAAATCTTTTATGCAAAAGTTGCAACTATTGACCTCACATGTATTAGGCAGCCAAAGAAAACCCTGACACGTTGAGAAGGAGATCTCAGGAGTATTGGAGAAAGCCTCAGTAACACCCTGTTAAATACTTATTTCTTATTTCTTTACAGGAGAACTTTCTTTCAACTATCAAGGAACGGTGTTTCTGGATGTTAATTGCTACAAATGTCAAAGGGTTTTGGTTTTTTTATTGTAGAAGCAATAATCATAGAAAATTATCTGTACCCATGAGAGAGTTTTCCTTAGGTGGAGGAACAGGTGCCAGTCCTGAGGCACCAGAACAGACATTGTATCCCACAAACTCCACCATGGAAGCTTTACAATAGGCTATGATTTGCTTTTATTTCTTATTTCTTTTATATTTATTATTTTATTTATTTTTATTATCACAATAAACTATAATTTGCTTTTGGAATCCATTGTTTAAATCAAGGGCAGTTCCTGCAGTGGTCAGGGAGCAGCTGTAGCTCCCCCACTTGTGGATGGCACTTCCAGTACATTTAATTGTTCTATAATTATCTGTATTTACCAAACAAATCAGCTGTCCCAAGTGACATTCAACAGGCAGCAGACACAAACAATAAACATAAAACACACGAGAAGTTGTGAAAAATGTAAATCTTTGCCCTGGATTCTGCTTTAATAATAACAGTACTGAGAATTCCTGCAGCAGGATATGTGACACTTGATTGTGGAATGTCCCACCACTACTACATGGAACAGAGGTTAATGTAATATTTTGCAAGTTTGTAAAATCAAGTTTGTTTGGCTTATTTTGATGAAGTAAAACTATTTGGGTTGTACATAAAAATAAGAAAATTTCAAGAAAAAAAAATCAAGTTTTCAGTAATTTAAAGGCCCTTTTCCTTGTATATAGCAATTTATATTTACTGGAGCACTTAAATCCTTTTTTATTTTTTTGTATGTGCTTCAGCATGAAAGTGATTGGGGTTCTGTGCTTGCACAGTATAAAGCAATTTAAAATTATTCATCTCCTTCAATTTTTATGGGTACTTTTATTTGAAAATGATTGGGGTGCTGATCATGCTCAGCATTGAACAATTTTAAATTATTTAAATGCCTTTTTTAAATCAATGCCTAATGTTTGGACCTGAATTCGAGGAGGCTATAGTACGTTATCAGGCAGTTTAAATTATAGAAGAATATTATATTTTGCACAATCTTTCATCTCCTAAATAAGAATCAGTTTGCAAGGGTGAAAGTATAAGGCATTACACTTCAAAATAAATCAGCATTATGCAAAACCAGAAACCTAATTTTTCTTTTTTAAATAATGTAAGAGACCCTTTTTCCATAATCCAATTCCCATGCCTTCCTACATCTTATGAAGCAGGAGCATTTCTGAAGCTACATCTATTCCTGCTTGCCTAAACTGATACAAACAATTTCAAAGGAGGAGAACAAAGTTTTAATGAAGTCTGAGTCCCTGAAAAAATGAGAAGGATTTATTCCCACAGCATTTGTCTTATCAGACATTTTATCAATCAAGCATTCAAGCCCTCTCTTGTGAATGTACAGAAGTTCAAGCACTTCTGGTACAAGTTTATGGTAGGTACTAAGTATGTAAAAATTCAGGTTGGACTTCAAGGACATCATTCCTGATTCAACAGGACTGATGCACAAAAATCTCTTGGGTTTTGGGTTTTAAGTGATAACTTATCGTACTCAATAGTAAAGAAAATACTTTGCTTTTAAGTATTTTTCTATAAAAGGAGAGGAAATTGAGGTGTGGGATTGGCAAATAGAGCTGGAGATGCACAAATGGAGAGCTGAGAACTACAGGTCTCATTTTTAGTGAATCCTCCACTTTTTCATGGCTGGTATCCTTCATCGATGCTCTGCCCAGGTGTTTATATTTACCACGAAAATCCAGTCCAAGTATTTTGTACTTCCCACCAAGATATTCAACAAATATGTATGTGGACTATGCCTCCAGTTTAAAACAGGATATCCTGGAAAGCAAAACTCATTGACTAACTTCTTCCAAAGTCTTATCTCCATATTTCACCTTCCGCTTTTCAACGCAAATGACGTAGAAGAACCAGGATAATTTCCCACCTAGAAAAACAATCCCGTGTTCCTCTGCACATTTGAAAAGATAGGAGCCAGTCCTCAAAGGTGTTGGCATGTCTTACTAATCACAGGCTTTTAATTCTGCCTCTCCAATTTCAATTAGTGAGTAAACACTGACATCCTCAATTGCGCTACACAGAGCTCCCCTCTATCCACTTAATCATGTTCACTGCAGCTATTCCCCAGGCTGAGGTTTCAGAGCTCCCAGATTCTGTAAATCCTCAGTATTACATCTTTTGATTCAGGAGCAAAAATACGGACACATCTTATCGTTCAGAAACACGTGTCCTGGGCTCAGGAAGGAGTGTGTTTTCCTCTCTCCCAGTAGTCAGCTGCCACGCTGCCATGTACAGAGTTAAGTTGCAAAGCATCATTAAACTCATCTGGAATATTTTGCTTAAGTTAAACCTCATATGATAGTAATTAAAGTAGCTGTGAGAAACCGTAATTAGACTGAGTGTCCAACAAATATTAATCAGTAAAGTAATATTCTATTATTAAGAAGCAGCTACTCACAGTAGGAGTTTCTCTTGTGAGGAGCTAGATTACAAACTGAGCTGAAATCGAAGCAGAAGACACAGCAAATGGGGTCATTTGGAGCCTCATTTTAATGCATGAATGTTTTCACCTATATGTCACTTATTTTAGTACCATTTTAGTGCAGAAGGTGTGAGCAGGCTCCAGGTGTCACTCCTAGACCTGTTGGTTATCCCCATTGCTCCTAGTCACTGAGACAAGGATTTCCCTTCCTCAATTCTAATCCATGCCAAGAGGCAAACTCAGGTCACACCACAGGCAAACCACTTAACCTCCCCATGCTCCCCCATCTGTAAATGAAAATAATGCAATGAACACACAAAGCAGGGAGGCTCTGGGATTTGCCTCAGTAAATTTATCAAACTTAAACAAAGAGACATTTTCTCTGGAGAACAGAAGGAAGAAATATCCACAAAATGTAAGAATTAAAAAGCTGAGACTCCAAATTATTGTCTTTTCTTAATTAGGCTAAGTAGGTGTATTTATAGGTATATATTTAGGGAAAATATCCAGGTATTATGTCCTTTCCGGCACCATGGAAAATTATAACAAGCTTTCAGTTCTGTGATTTCCAGCACTGATAGAAAATTCCTTATGGCTGAAGAAGCAACAAATGAACAAAGCACACCACCCGTGGCTTCCAGAAGGCTCACATTTTCTAAATGGTGAACTGCAACCCATCAATTAAAACTCTTTCTCTAAGTTCACACATCCTACAATGTTGTCTTTTCCCTTCTGCACTCATTAGTGCCTCGACAACAGCAAAGGATTCATTAGTAACTAACAAAAAACCAGGTTTTATACACAAGATTGAAGAATAAAGCCCTTGAAAGATGCTTATGCTGTGACAGTGGCTTTCAAATCCACGCAGGAGATAATTTTACAATTCTAATTCAAAGTAGAGATCTGCATTGTAAGAGACAAAGGAAATTTTGAAAAGCAAAGCCATAGTGCAAATGAGAGGATGATCTTAACTTCTGCCAACAATTAAATTACTATCCCTTATTGCATCCATTGGCCACAGAAATAAATACCAAGTAGCAAGAGGAGCAAATATTATATGGAGCAGATGGAGAATGGCAAGTTATTTGATCAGATGTCAGGAAAATCCCTCATTTTTTACTTTCTATTTTTAAAAACCAGTGAAATCCAGAAAAATAGAGACAATAGGGGTAGTAGGTATTTACTAGTAGAAAAGTTCCTGAAAAGCAAGAGCTTGCTGCTATAATTTATTCTCATGTAGTGAGATAAGAAGGCACTTGCAGGTTGGCTCTGTTTTGGTTTTTTTTTTTCTCTAGTCAACTGATAAAAAACTAGAGGAAAAACTCAGAACAAATCAATTAGCCTAAGGGGGAAGAACCTCAACAGAGAGGACCTGAAAGACAAATGAGGGGGAGGACATGGAGAGATTGTCCTGTTTGCTCTGGAAGCTCACAGGAGTTGTTACAGAAAGAGTTCTGTGGTTCTGCACTCAGCCCCCAGGAGCTCACAGACTTCTCAGACTGTGTGCTTCTCTATCCTGTGTGAGGGCACCAGTGCCTCTTGGCATCCAATTTGTTTCACTAACATAGTTCATATTGTTTCCATGCTTACCAAAAACTGTTAAAAGCAGGCAAGAAAGAAGAAATAATTGCTCTTTTTTCATAGCTTGGTCTAGTCAGATTAGAGGGTGGAGAATTCCATCAACCAACAGGGCAAAATCCATCCTAACCCCTAAGGAAAGTCTCATGTGCCAGAGCCAGAATCCCAACCTGTTTTTTTTTTATTTAATCTCCATGACTTTTCACCTAGCAATTTACTTTTTGTCATTAGCTACCCCTCTGCCCTAGATTTGGGTTTTCTTTTTTTTTGCCTTTTATTTCTTCCTCCTTATCCCCCATCCCAGAGGCTGCCAGGAGTATGGGACAGCTGAAAGGGGCTCACGTGCCTGAATTCCCTCCACAGCCATGACAGAGCATCCACCTTATTCCAAAGAGTATCCAGGTGCCAGCTCTAAAGATGAGGTGGTCTATGTGCTCACAGGTAGTATTTTCAGAGAATTTTGCATAACCTTGCACACACAATCATATTTATTTAAATTTAAATTCCAGTTTCCCCTGGAAATTGCACTGCAGCTGCCAGACCAGACCAACACACTTTATAACCTTCACTTCCACAAAAATATTAACTCTTGCTGAAGCACACTAAACACATTAAGAGCTAGAAATTATTAGCTTGGTTAACTCATTAACAGACACTGACTTCCATGCTGAAAGGATGCAAGAAATCAGTGTGTGAGTAGGGCTGTGTTCAGTTAAGATATCAAGGGAAAGTTTTGTCAGGGAGAAAATTTCTACTGAATAATTGATCTGCACCTTTTGCTTGTGAAGAGCTCAGGGAACAAACAAAGTCCATATCTTTGAGGTAGGTCACTACTAAAACACTGCAGAGGGAGACCAGAAGACCATCTGAGACTAGCAAACAGTAAATGGGGAACAGAAATCACATTAAACTGTTTTTTCCCCCGGGATCCAAGCATGAAGAAGAATAGAACTTCACAAAGAATAAATTAAACAAAACTATTCCATTCTGTTAATATTAATCATATTTGTTGTCATCTGTTGGGCATAATTTAAAACAGTATTCTAAGAAATAATTGAAATGTGATTTTTTTCCCCTCCCCTGGGGCAATATCACTGCTTTATGGAAGTAATCCTGAAACCATAAAAACCAACAAAACATTTTTTTAAATTTAGAAGTGTGTGGGAAAAAACTATCCTGGAAGTGTTGAATCATTTTGGTTTACCATTTTTGAAGAAAATGAGCAGTTGAGACGCCCAAAGTGTGCTTCATTTTTTGTTTAAGAGCCAAATTACATGAACTCATTCATGTTAGCTGAACATTTACTCCAACTGCTCTGTTATGTCCTGGAAGGCAGGAATTTTGTCTCTTTTGCTGTGTGTGGCAGGATCTGCACCTGAGTGGCCCTTCTGGATGTGTTCCTGCCCTGTAGCCAAATGGGCTCTGTGGATGAAGCACCTTGAGGCCATCCCACTTCACCCCAAACCATTTTTAAACTGGCACCAAAGAGAGAGCTCTTGTTTAATTTTTCCAAATTGAAGTGTCTCAACTAGAGATGACACAGTCTAAAATACACTCCCATTTCTGATTTGTAAATGGAGGAGAAAAAGCAGAATTCTCTAGAAGAAATCAGAAAGAACACTTTTGTTGCCTGTATGGCCCCACATCACTGGCTCATTGAAGCAGGAGTTTCTAGTTAATTTTGTCAATGTTTGTCATCATTATAGTGCCAAATAACCCTTGAGTTAGTTCAGCACATTGCTCTATAGACACACCAAGGTGACACAAGTGACAAGACAACGTTAGTGAGGTGTCCCAGGACAGCCTGGACAACCCTATGAGGAAGGAGGATGAAACTTTAGCCCCCAGAGAAAGCTGCACAAATGCAACAGATTTGTTTCTGTGCCCAAACTCCCTGAGAGGGGCAGACAAAGCCACTGCCCAGCACGGGAGATGCTTTTGCAACACCCAACCAAGGCGTGAAAGTGGTATTGTTTTCTTACAGAGTAATCTAAAACAAACAGAGGAATAAATATTGGGGGAGAAACAGTAATCTTAAAGAGTAAAGACAAGCATTTCTAAGTCAGGACCATGTTTTGAAGTATATCAATTATCAACAAGCTGCCTGCATAACTTCCTGAAGTATTACAAGCCAGGCCTGTGGTCTTTGTCTAGTTTTAATGTCCTGAATGACATGAGAGTTTTGTGATGGATACTACTGAAATCTACCCTTTTAAAAATTTTTAATAGTACTATTTGATCTATAGTTTAAGGATGAATAAAGCCATAACAGCACCTCAAATTTACCTGACCTATTTTCTACAAAGCTACAGGGTAAGCTGTGCTTTCATTATGCTGGGTGAATGCTCACCAAAGTGGATTCTGGCAAACAGGAATAACTCATGAACTCTAAAGGTATTGAAAGACACTTCCCTTCTCCATTATCTTCCTTCGTTTGTATTCCCTATTATATTTGGGTCCCCTGTCGTGCCATAAAGAATGGTAAATCTCTCTTGAGCATAAATTAATGTGGAGCTACTGCAGCAGTTTCTTGCTTCCCCTATTCTTGCCACAACACACCTGTTTAAGCCTGCAGTAATTGTTTTGCTGTTACCTGCTCCTAGAAGAAAGGAAGCTTGATAGCAATGAATTGAACTTGGCCTTTGTCCCCTTTCATTGTATCTCCTACAGCAGACAGCAGCAAAATGCAGCTCAATTAAACACAGCCCTCTTGTCATCACAGAAACAGAAGCTCTTCTCACAGCAGAAGCTGGAAAGTTTTGCCATGACACCCCTTGTTGCATTTGACAAGTTTATTCAAAAGCAAATATTTCAGTGGGGAGGTCTGTCATTCTAATCCTGTCCTTTATGCCAGAGCAGCTAATGCAATTTCAGCTCCCTGAATAGGAGGGCTCTCGCTTCCAGATGTTCTATTGTGCCTTGCAGACAACAACTGACACCAAAAGACAGGTATTATGAGTATTTTTTCCATAGCCAGCTTGCTCCTAGCACAGGGTTTACAGCTGCTTTGTTGATTCCTGTAATTCTGATAGGCACAGTAGGAGCCAGGGTAATGCTATCCCTCCATGGCTCTGCCATTATAGCAGCAGAGAGAGGCCAAATGTAATGAGCAAGGTGGCAAACTTAAACAGCCTTTCAATAGCTCAGGGGCAACTTAAAAGATGAAAAAGAGGCTGGTTCAGTGAATGAAGGCTTGAAGAAATTGTAGAAATTGTCCTGTTTGTGCTTCCAGGATGCAAAGCTCAATCTGCAGTGTCACAGTGTCAATCTGCACCTCCTCTGCCTGAAGCCAGGGCAATCCTGCAGGGACAGCCCTGCAGGGGCCACCAGGGCACCGAGCAGAGCAAGGAGCAGAGCAGCCAAGCCAGTCTGGACATTGCAGCTGGCTGAGGAAAGCATGTGGAGAGAGGCACCACTAACTCCAGCCTCAGCAGCCAGCATATTTCTTGCCTGCTGAGATAAAGCAAGGCTAAAAGTAAAAAAAAAATACACACAAAGATGGAACTAAAAACCAGGCTTCAGCTTTTCTTGTTGCATGTTGCACCACTGGCTAACAAATAAACTGGTTTCATTTCATTAATTATGTACCAGTGTTTATAATCAGCAGAACAGGCTTTTTCCACGTGGCCTCTTCAAGTATTAAAGAAATAAGCCTCACCATGAAGCTGTTGAACTTTCTAATCCCATTGGAAAATAGCAAATAACTGTAAATAAAAAGCCAGGCATGGAAAAAAAAAAGAGTAGTTTTAACAGATTGATATTTGCATTTGTCTTTGGTTCTTAATATCAATCTACCTTATCTGAACATGCTCTTTACTGTCCAATAGCAACATGGTTTCTGTCCCCACCTGTGATCCATGGTGTGTAAGTCACATCTATTGGCCATGAGCTTCTGCTAGGAAATAAAGAGCTTTCCTTATAGAATTTCATTCTACATACTCAGGCATGAGCAATCACTACATTATCACTTCCCAAACGCTTTCTAGTTGCCAAAACCTTATGGAAAACAATCTGTTCTACTCATTTTCTCCTTCAGAAGAGAGGATGTGTTATAGAGATCAAAATCTGATCCAACTGGATCAGGAGTCAGTGATATTTAAGAAGTGACATCACCACAGCCTATCCAATCGAGTTCCTAAGTGCAGAGATGCATTCAGTCACCACGCATGGCTCACACTCAGCGAGACTGAAAGAGATGATAGTGTCTCAGCTTACACAGAGAATGATTATTATTCTCCAGGGGGGGTGGGAAATATCTTATTTTGAAGCACTGTAAGTGATCCTCTTTTCTCTGAGAGAAACAAGTAATTGCTCCTGATTTGGTTGTTATCAAAGCATGATGATACATCCTCTTCTTCTGTAGCAATTCATGTAGCAGACACACGTAGCTGTTCAGATATGCCACTTCTCATCCAGATGCTATTTTCTTTGCCCAGTGTTTTGGGGGAAAGGGAGCTCCAGCACAAAGGAAAGCAGGCAAAAATTCAAATCTGTGCAGCAATGTTAACTAGCGATAGAGATGTTCTTCCAGAGACTTTAAAGCAGACTGCACCCTCCCTTGTTAAACATACTAACTAATGGGAGCAAATTAGCCACCTGGTCTGTATTCAAATTCCTTTTTCCAACAGCAATTCCTTTGTAATTCTTTCCCCTGTTAATCTAGTGTTGAAATAAGAGAAAAATCTGTACAGCTTTAGAATACAAATTGCTATTAGATAGTAATGTGGTGCTCCATCTATATGAATTCTATTGTTTTTCTAACTGCAAAAGGAGAGGAGAAGTGGGTTGTAATGAAGGCACTGTATTCTAACTCAGAAAAGTGAGTCAAACCTCTAGCATTTGTTTTCAAATGTCTTTCAGAGTGGCTGGCAGACTTCTGACTGACATCCATGGGGTTTGGCTCGGGTCCTTCACAACTTTAAGGAAATGTGTCTAACACAGCTGCCTTCTCTGCCTGTCTGGTCCCCAGCTCCTTCATTTACCCCATAATGTGAGAGGACAGATTTATCAGTCACGGCTCCCAGCACCACATTGCCTCGTGCTTCCCAATCCCAGCCAAGCAAGACCTAAGAAATCCTTGAGGTCATGCCTGGATTTCCTCCCTTTCTCCAGCCCAGAGCACACAGCCCCTGCTATAATAAATCATGCCCTGAAATGGTAAGTGACACAGTAAAAACACTTTGAATAGCAGCATATTTACACCAGATGCGAACATAGGTCACCAGAAAGATGCTCAGAGTAAAACAGATGGAGAATCAATGAGGCAGAGAGCTATAGGAAAGCACTTCTGGATGGCAGGAGCAGCAAAGGAGGCTGTGACTTGACTCCAGGAAGGGAGAGAGACTGAGGAAATCCAGAGAGGAAGCTGCCAATGTCTCTAAGATCTTCCTTTTCCTACACTGCCACAAGCTGCTTTTGAACTGAAAGATCTTAAGAAATGTTCCAAAACTTATGGAAATCAATTAAAATCTGTCCAGAGATCATAATGGGTTTGGGATCAGATAAGCAACAAAATATTTCCTTATAATAAAAAGAGATTACATTTCTCAGATCATAAGTAAGAATTATAAGTATCCAAACATCTGCCAATGTTTGCCAGGGGACAGCAGCACGTACGTAACAGGGGGCTGTTCAATTTTACATCAATGAACAATCAAAGGGAAGATTTATGGCATGTCCTGCATAGAAACAAAAAGAATAAATGGATAGAAAGGATAAAATATTGTAGGACCCTATAAAAAAGCAGAAAAAAAGCAGAGTATCTTAAAATAAGTCATAAATGATAGGGTGAAAAGATTATCACATATATATTTTATAATACTCATAAGAATATTTCTTTTCTACAGAAAACAATTCTTGCTATTTTAGGTTTCACCTCAGCAAGTCAGAGCCTAGAGCAAAATAATATTGTATTATCATGTTCTTTCTCTGAGACTTTAAAAACTTCATTGACTGACATTGCTTTGTGTCCTTCCTTTTCCTCTTTGCAGCTCTGTTTTAGTTACCTACTCCCCAAATCAACAGTAGATGCTTCAAAACACCTTTTTCATCATGGAACAGGTTTTAATATTTTTGGTGCAATTTTACAAGAGCCAGGGAGGATGCAAAGCATGAGAGCTAGAGCATCCAATTGATCTTTTTATATCTGGGATGTGTTTGCACAGTGGAGACACACACCAGTGATCCAGGCCATGTTAGTCCTTGAAATTATCTTCCTTTTCAGGTTTCTAATTTCAAAGCCACACCAACCATATCTGATTTGATCCAATGCCTACTGGAAGTCTCTCCTTGGATCAGGTCACAGATAAGAACCCTAAGAATTCTTCCCCTTGCCAACAATTTACATCCAGTAATTTCCTTTTTAAAAGTTCCTTAACGTCTCTGCTGCCCCAGTCCTCTTAGTTCATAGCTCATAGCCTTAAAAATGGGATTTGAAAGTCTCTATCTATTTCCATGATAGTAATCAATCCAACAAGAATCCAGAGCAATTAAGAAATAAAGCTAAGATGTCACATATGTTTCCTATTATATTCAGTGTTGGAAAAAAAAAAAACAAAACAACAAAACTAAGACATTTACTGAGTTTTTGACTTTTGAATGACTTAGCTCAGTGAGGGTCCCACAGTGTGAGGACAGGCTGACAGAAATGGAGAATAATCATTTGCAGGAACAGTCTTTAAAACAAGGTACTGTACTCAGTTGAATAATGAACCACCAGCAGCTCCACAGGCAGTATTTTTCACTTCTATAAATAACAAATTTACAGGACTTTCTCATTTAGAAGGCTTAAATTAAAAAATAAAAAGAGAGAAAAAAAAAAAACAACAGCTCTAAACATTTTCTTTTCAACACCTTAGTACTAAGTCCTTTGAAGACTGTTTTTTAAGAATGCTCTATATCAGTATAATTTGATGATAACTTTCTTACTCCTTTCCTTGTTGCCTTAAAAACATCACCTGGATAGACACAGCAATCCCATTAGGAAGATTTCCTGCTGCCCAAAGGTCTCTTTTCCCCTCAGAGCACACATTCTGCTCCCAGAGATGCCAGCCTGCTGAGCTGACGTGGAGTGAGCACACACAGCACCCACCACACAGGTCCATCCTTTTTACACACCTGTGTGTTCCCAGGACACTTCAGCCAGGCTTGTTCACCAATCCATGATTTCTCCTACTGCCCATTTGCCCAGAGAAGGGGATTTCCCTTTTCCACTTTGCTTTCAGAGCCCATTTCAATGCAAAGTCTACCTGTGTGGCAAACGAAAGCCACGTGTCCCAGGGAAGAGCTGCCTCTGCCAGCTGAGATCTCAGTCCCACAGCAGCGATCCCATTGCAGTGCCTGAGTCTTTAGTGACAGAAGCCAGGAAGTGTGGATGAAAAAGCGTATCAGACTGGTAACCTTACTCCTGAGGCAGCTTTCCCAGCCTTTCAGAAGAGAATCCCATCCAACAGCGCTTCTGTACTTTGGATTCATGATCACAAGAAGACATAATAGCAATCGGGGATTTGGGCTGTCCTAAAGAGGAGCTCCTTGAAGGGCTGTGACAAATGAGAAAGACCCAGCAAGAGAAGGTAGACTTAGAAGTCCTGTTGCTTTTGCAGACTCTGTGGTAAATCACTGGAGTGTTTCAGACTGCATTTTTAATTTCCCTCCCCGAAATCTCTGCTTAGGGTGCTCTTCAATAGACTGAAGTCCTACGTGACATATGAAGCTTGTGGCTTTGAGACTGCTTTGGTTCCTTTGTAGCATTATAGTGATACCATCCCTGGGACTATTTCCAAGGAAACAATTATAAATCTTCTCAGAATTCTACAATTCCTAAGGTGACATAGATTTTAAAGTGAAAAAGAAACATCACCCAGGTCCAAACTACTACACAGCAAATGCCAAGTATTTTCCCTCAGTAATTTTCTCTTTGAGTTCAATGACTTTAGCTCTGTGCACCAAGGACAAAAGGATGCTCTATCTCATTGAAATCCTCTACTTAGGGACATTGCTTCAGCAAGGGATGTAAAAGTATTAGGTCAGAATTCTCATGTGACGGAAACCCTAAATATGGAGCAGAGCCCGCGTCACAGGGTACTGAAACTCCCAACAACTGCTAAAATATTAACACGCTTCCACTCTCTGGAAATGAGATTTACCCACCCCAGAGAGGCCTTCCTTGGTGTGGGGCTCCAGGAGGTGGCCCACAATAACAAAAAAGGAGTCCCTGTGATGACTGAATCAGATTGTGTATTTTCACAAGAATAATCTTAATTTTAATCTGTACCACATTAAGTCATATCAACAGAGGAAGTAATAAACAGAGCCCTTAAAGGATATTTATTATTATTTCTTTTTTACACAGTATGCATGAAGATATGTATGCCAAAAACTTTTACCCTCTCTGCAGATCAAAAAATAGAAATTGAGTTCTGGTAGCAGAAACAGTTTGGGAGAGAGCCAGACATACACAAATGGGATAATTTTTGCTGAAATACAGAGCTGACCAGTTAGTCTTCAACACAGGAGCTTTTTATTAGAAAAGGCAGTTTTACCAAGAATAAAACAGTTCAAGGGCATCTATTCTGTTTCAACCTGATTTCAGTGATGCCAAAAGAATTAATGTTCTGATCTGCATAATATTGAGTTATGTAATGCCAAAGAATTTGATATTTAATATCAAAACACAATGGTTCAGTAATGAGAAAATACGGCATTTAGACAATTCCAGTGGGTTGTTTGTTTTGGCATTTGAGGACTATAATAATTTTTACTGGGGAAATATTCAAATGTTTCCTTGAACTGCTTTCCTTTTCTTCAGAGCATCAATTCCACTTCCCAGGCAGTGCTAATCCACTGCACTTAATTGAAATTGTGTTTCTCTCTGTCTCAGAAGTCCCAACCCAGATGCTCTAGACTTGTCTTTTTCCTAAGGGTGTCATCTATAATTATAACCCCGGGAAGGAACATGCATTACACCTCTGTTAATTCAGCAAGCAGGGGGAAGGAAGATGCCTCCACTTGCAGCATCCTGGCCAGCAGAACAGACCTTGGTTAAGAGCCTCATGAGGACCTTCTACTTGTGTTTGTTACACAGTTCTTGGGCATATTTATTCCTGATTTTCAAAAGCAGACACACTGTTTCTCTAAAGACACTGGGATTTTTTTTATAATCAGCTGTAAATGAGCAAGGCTAATAAATGTAAATGAGTAAAGCTCCATAGAAGCACAAAATTGTTTGGGTTGCAAGGACCTCAAAGCTCTTCCAGTCCCAGCCCCTGCTATGGCAAGAACATCTTCCACCATTCCAGGCTGCTCCAGGCCCTGTCCAGCCTGGCCTTGGACACTTCCAGGGATCCAGGGGCAGCCACAGCTTCTCTGGGCAACCTGTGCCAGGGCCTCCCCACCCTCCCAGGGGAGAATTTCCTCCTGAAATCTAACCTACATCTACCCCCCTTCAGCTTAAGGCTATTCCCCCTTGTCCATCATTATCTGCCCTTGTGTTAACACATTTCCACAGCTAGAGCTTATTCCCCAAAAGTATTAAAGTTTTCACCACTGACTACATTGGTTTTGACTCAATGTGATTACATGGGTTAAAAAGCTGCAGAAAAGCCTGGTTTTAATAGGCAATACTTGGATGCATGCAGTGCATTCCTACAGGGCTGGACCTGCCCCAGGAGAGAGCTGTTCTGCTGACACAGCTGAGCTGACACAACTTCTATTGTAGGAAAAAGCCTTAAATGAAAGCAGAATTAGGCCAAGAATGACCACTTGTGAAAAAGCCCACTTGCCAGTGCTGAGGTGGGAGCCCAGACAATGGCACTGGGGATGGGAATGCAAAGCCACGATAGGGAATGTCAGCACACGTCAGGCAGAGCTGCCTGCTCTGCAATGAAGGGAAAAGCAGCACAGTGCAGGCACACACGGCTCTCAGAGCCACCAGAGCTGCTCCATCCCTCTGCCACTGCACTCTGGAAATTGCAGGCTCACCTTCTCCCCAGCAGAGTTCAGCTGAGCTCTAGCAGAAATACCCAGGACATCACAAGTGATGCATGGGAGCATCTTCTGCAACTCCACTCGAGTAATCTGATACAAACGATGGCACCTGGGTGCCACAGATGAAAATCAGCGTGATTTCCCTCAACCCTTAATTGCCATGCAGCATCTAATGCACCTTACTCTGATATTCCTGGCAGGAGACAACAATATTAACTATGAAATCTGTAGGCTTCTGCCAAATTCACAAATACTGGCAGCGAAACCTAAGGAAGGGGCAGATAGGGCTGGGAAAATGAGGAGTAATTTAATGCAAATGTTCTGTACAGCTCCCCAGGCTCCATGATTAGGGATGTCAAAAAAATTTAAGTGCTCCTTCTTTAATATTATGGAGAACTGATTATTACTCATTGTATACAAGGTTTTCTAGAATGATTGTATTTTTCATAAGTAAGTCTCTCATTATTTCCTTCACTAAAATGTATTTTGCTTTGTGCTCAATAATTTCCCCCCCAATGTGAAAGCTAATTCTTGAGTTGTGATTTTAACCGTGATTTCCTTTTACTTAACTTATTTTACTCCCTGGTGCAGTAGATAATAGTATATGTTGAAAAAAAAAATAGAAAGAGAGTAAAAAAAGAGAAGAAAAGAGAAATACTTTTGCTAAGGCAGGTAGGCATATCTAACTTACATTGAGGGCTAGATTGTTTCAAACCTATACCATCTAATTTTCTGAGCAAAAAAGATGTTTAAAAACCCAATTCAGAGATTGCTTTTGAAGGTGAAAGTCCCCCTTTGTACAAGGTGAGTGGAAGTTATATTTATGTTTTTGTCCACATTTTCAGGTGATGAAGACCACATTTGTTGAGGTTACTTTGATTCATGGAGCTGGATGCACCTTACAGTCACTTTTACTTAACAGAAATAGTCCTGATTAATTACTGAAAATTTCTGGATTAACAGCTGTGCTCTCATACACAGCTGAATAGTTCATTAGAGAATTTAACCTCACTGCAATATGTCTAAAGAAGAATAGAATATATTGAGAAAGAACTGAACCAAGATAAGAATAGTCTGCAGTCACCTGTGGAAACCAAATCAGACTTTTACTTACACTATTTAATTTTTTCTTTCAAGTAAGGCTAAAGGAAAGTTTTATTTTCTTGAATCAACATAGAAAAAACTGCCAGTGAAAATTCATCATGTCTGATTTATAAGCATCCTACTCCCAATGGGCAAAGACTTAAGTGGTAGCATCCAAGAGCTAATTCTCCACAGAAATAATAATCTGCAATCTTCAAAAATGAATGTTTTCATGGGAGTACAGTCTGAACTCCATCAAGGTCTTTGGTTTGGCATAACTTTGATATTCAAGCTGTGTTCCTGAAACAGAGATTAGTCTTGCACAGTGGTTAAGGGATTCCACGGTGGTTAAGTCCTGAAGGATATCCACAGATAAACCTTTGTGGTAAAACCCTGCAGAGATGCAGAGTGAAACCCTGTGGATCCTTCCTGCAAAGCACCACTCTTTGGAATCTCAGTATTGAGCTAACACCAGCATCTACTTCACATTCCATGACCCAGCAGTTCTCCACATGGTAACATCCCAAAATGTGATCTCCTCATCACATCCTAGCCTTCTGAGCCATGGAAAGCGACATATTTCTTTCACTTGACTATTCAAACCTATTTTAAGATTGTATATAAAGAAAAGGTCAAGTATATAAGCAAAAAATGCTTCCATATTCTTCACTGACTATTAAATTAGCCAGGAAAATGAGGTCAGATAGAGCCACAGACAGCCCAAGCCTGAAATAAGATGGGATGTATGTAATGAAGCACCCAAAGAAGGGGCATTTGTGAGAATCTGCTCTCTCTCTACATATATGAATATATTCAGTCTGATCCAACTGCTCCTGCAATAGATAAAGCCATCTTCTTTTATTCAGGGAAATCCAATTCCTTAGTTCTTACTACAGCCACAAAACTATCTTCAGCTACTTTTAAGAGGTATATGTTTTTATCATTATTTACTGAAAACAGTCATAGTGAAACTCAATTATTTGCTAAAATGCTTTATTTCCAACAACAACATAGGCAAGATAAAGCCATTGCTGGAAAGCTGATGGAAAGGGTTCATTAATAATTAAAGTGCAAGTCCATCAGAGATGCAACATTTTTTGGTTGAGAAAGAGATAATCTAAAGTTGCCCATGTTCCTCAGAATCAATCTGAATTCTTTAAGAGATGCATAGTAAATTAGTCTATAATCAGATGTTCTCTAATAAGAGTGAAACTTTTTAAAGTCAATCCACAGGCAATGAGAGGTTTGTTTAGTACCCAGTCTAAAACTGAATGTGAAATTAAGGAGATGGTATTAACCACACAAAGACAGTATCTCTTATTGGAATTCAAAGTTCAATTAATTAAACTCTTACTCAGAGTGATTTATCCTACCCCTGTCTCTACTGGTGTTCCCAGTGCCTGCTGTGAACATCAGGTGCATGACTCTGCTTTACAGATTAATCTGATTCAAGAGCTGTGTATTAAATGATGAATGAAGATTTACCAGATTTCTCCAAAATTTCGTAATCAATAATATTTCCAGCCAAAGAAATTAGTATCTACAGATCTGCCCAAACTCAATACTATTACAACACACCCTCAAAATGTACAGACCCCAAGGATAAACACAATCACCCAGCCCCAGAAAGGACCTCCTGAGATCACATGAAATCACACAAATTTGAATGCCCAGAAAGTAACACGAGTGCCAGCCTAACACACACGAGTGCAGCTCCCCTGCTGGAAAGGCTCTGCAGAAGTTGCTGATGTTATGGCTTCAAAACATCCCTTAAATCTGTCTTTAGATCTCTCTTCCATGCCCAAAATAAGCTGCAGTTTCTTACATTTGGATGATCATTGGGTCAATAAAAGGAGAAAAATAAGAAAGGGCAAGATGATAATTTGACAAACATCTGGCAGCTAAAGGTACTAAACTGCAATGCAGAAGATAACATTGAAAAGATTAGAGCAGATTAAAAAAATGAAAACAACATAAAAATATAAGAGGCAATTTTTTCTGTGACACCAACTTTGGAGAAGAGAAGCACCAAAAGGATAAAAAAAAGATTAAAAATATCTACCCAATAGACCCAGAATACCCTCAACTTCATTCTGCTTTATAAACATGCATCGTTCTGACTCATGAACCAGAAGAACACAAAACTTTCCTGCTTAGTGGTAAAGATGTTTAAAAAGTTGTTTTACATTTCATTTTTGCTTCATCAACTCCCCACTCCTCAGGGGATTCTGTCTGAATTGCATGAGTATGGAAAAGGAGTTAGCCACACTGCAAAGTCAAGGCTGCATATCAATACATGCTCCTCCAGCCATTTTTGACTGGTGTCTGGATTCTCTCATTCAAGACAAGGATATTCAGGTAACAGAGCACAAACAGTTCTAGGATTAACAACCTCCTGCAAAGCTGTCAGTATCTCCAAACAGACCTACTCTCCCATACATAAAAATCTCCAGCGGGGTCAATTTTTATGTCTGGACCCTGTAAAGTAATAATGTTGTTTTGCATCTTTTTTTTCCAGGCATTTGGAAAGGAAAAACAGATCTTTACAGGAACTGATCAAAAGGGAACATCAATTTCTGAACCAACCCAAGCAGTCAAAACACATGGTCTTTGCTCACTGCCAAAAACATAGCATCCAGATTTGTGTCCGTTTGGAACCCATCATAATGCAATCATTAATCAGTCTGATTTAGAATAATGTTTGCAACAACTGATTACCGCTGCACATAACCATTTATCCTTTTAATCTGGAAACGTTTCCCCTGCCATCTGAAACAATGCAACTAATTCTCCCAGTGTGCAGGGGCTGGGCAGAGATGCCAGTGACTCATGTCAAAAGGATGGAGCCTTGCTTAAAATAAATAGCACATGCTTTCAGTAAACCCAAAGGCTAAAAGCCACTGCTCTTCTCAAGACAGCCATGGCAGACATCTGTAGCCAGTGACACTGTGACCCGTGACTGCAAACATCCCTGCTCCCAGGTCACGTGCTGGCAGGATGCAGTTTTACAGCTCTGATTATCAGATCAAGCTCGTGTCTCTGCAAGTTGGATATAAGACAAACAATTTCACGCCACACAATAGCAGGAACTCTGGAAATAGCTGTCACACGTATTACGGAGTTGGAATTGCTCTTGCTGAGTGTCATTTGAAATAGGAACTGATCAGACTTTATAATAGCTTGGTTCCAGACAAATTTTTGTTTATCATTCACAATGTATACAAATGAACTGCTGTTGTCCAAGTTCAGACATCACTGGGAGATTTCAATCCGGAGATGGCCCATTTAACATGGGAACAGGTATGCCTGGTGAATCCAAAGGGAACCCTGGAGCTGGGAGAAGGGGAAGCGAGCAGCTTGGTGGGGAGAATGAGAAATTTTTTTTGCTAATGAAGGTGCCTGCTCCAAAAAGAGTAGATTCCAGCCACAGGGAGCTTGCAGCACAGCTCTGTCTTCTGGGGAAGAGAGGAGTTTTAGTTTGGTGGGGCAGAAGGTTTTTTGGGTTGTTAGGGGGGAAAAGTGTAGAGGATCATGTGGTGTTGCCTTTCAGAGAAATTCTCAGAGCATTTTAAAGAGTAAATGGTGGATCCCAATTCCAAAATACCTGTACCCCTAAAACAGCAACAAAGTCAGTGGAGATCCTCATCTTTGGTGTGTGCAAAGGACCCCAGGAGAAACTCCCAGTACAGCTGGCTATCAGCAATCACCCTGGAAAACCCTCTGAGGGTGGGTATTCCTTGCTCAGCATCACATTTAGCATGATGGGATCTCAGGGAAATATTAAGGCACAACCAGAGTGTAATTAAAAATTTATTTTAAAGGCTCAAGGACCCTCATTCCTCTTTCTTAGGAAAAGAACACCTTTACTAAAACAAAGCCCAGTACAAAAAGGGAAGAGAAAGAGTGAAAAGCACAGAGCTAACGAGAAAACAGATGAAAATGGAAATAGGAAAGACTTTATCTCCCAGTTTAGAGACATTTTTGGAAACTGGTATTCTTCTGTTCTAGGAAAAGTAATAATAAAACCTTTCCTTAGGCTCTGAATTAACACTAATTTAATGGTAAGGAAATTTAATCATTTTCTGTAAGGAAAAAGTAAACTGCTAATCAACAGAGCAATGTGTGTAAGTGTGTGTTGTCTTGGTGAAAAATCACACAGTAGTAGCTGTACTGCAGAAGTGATGAAAGAAATCAAAGTGATAGAGCCATACAAAGAGGATCCTGATATTTAGTGCAGAATATACACATTTTGCATTTCAATAATTAATTATCAGTAGAAAAAGATGAGAATCAGCCATATAACAGTCTGATTACGTGCTTAATCAAATTAGGAGGCATTTTAAAATGTTACTGAAATATCTTTGAAGCAATATCAGGAATAAGAAATAGCACAAGCACTTTGGTATCACTCTGGCTAGTTAAAGACCAAAAAAATTAATGCCTGTAGTTAGTTAAGAAAGAGCCTTTATTCAAGGCCATTCTAACACCAAGCAGAATTACACCTTGGACTTCTCTTTATGTAGAACCTTATAAAAGCTTTAGTTCTGCCCCCAAAACTCTTCCCAAGCAATGGATGTGTGGATGCAAAGGGAGCAAGGGTAGGACAATGACAGAACCATAGCCCAGAGCTGTTCCCTCTCAACATCCTCTGCAAGTCTCTAAAAGCTCAGAAGGCTTAAGTGGTTTTGTACTAAGAAAACAAAAAAAATTAAACAAAAAGCTGTAATTTAAATAAGCTCCAAATAAAACCAGGATGAGGCTGTATTGCACCTGCACCTTCTCCATGGATCCACACTGGTCATTAACTCCACCAGCATTCCAACACCTGTGGCAGCAGACTTTGCCTAAACTATTTTCAGAGCTGGTGCAGTCAAGAGAGCAATTCACACCATTCTTTCACATCACATTTCCTTGCTCAATGACACAGGTAAAAAGAAACCATCTGTCTGCATGGTTTTTGTGTAAACTTATTTGCCTATTATTAATAAAATTAATATTGTTTAGACAATACCAATTTATACCAAAGTATTTCTGATTCTTCCACCTCAAAATACTCCAATTTGTAAACTGGAAAGCAATTTTAAACTAAAGTGAACTTGAGGCCACTCCAAAAGCCAACTAAATTGGGGAGGGGGAAAAAAACCAAACCAGACATGTTCTTTATGAACTGTCAGGTCACTTGGTTCAAAAGATTATATCAAAAGCCAGGTACATTTTTGTCTGAATACAAGAATCATTCAAGGCAACATGATAACACTAATGAAAAAAGATATTTTACAGAAACCTGTTTCATTATAATCATGTTTCTAATTTTGGTAACACCACGCATTAAAAGAGGCAATTAAAGCAGCTCTAATGCTGTGGGAATTTTTGTTTTGTCTTTGCGATGACACAATTTGCTTCAGAAGCAAATCCAATAAGCTATCTGCAATCATCTTTGAAATTGTGTTTGTGACAGTTACTTAAAGCTACAGAAACATAATAGCTTCAGTGACATCATTTCTTTTCTGAAATGTGAAGGGAACCTTGATTTTCTGCACGGGCACAGGGAGGCTGATGTTATCCTCTGATTAATTCAGAGTGTAGGACTCTCATTTGGGCTTGTTGGATGTGCTACTTCAGATATCAGAAGGCAGCTCCCCACAGACCTATAGCATCCCTTTTTTCATTATAACTATGCTATAAACATGAGGCCAACTCATATTTAGCCACAATTATAACTTTCTTAATAATTTAGCTACAAATGTGAAGCCAATTCACTGCCTGGGCCGTATATACCGACACCTCACTGCAAACATTTTCTTGCCATAAAATCTCTCAGGGATTTGCAGACAGGTCACAGAAGTATTGGCCTCTGCCTAGACCTGGAGGGACAGCAGAGCAAGGACAAGATCCCAGCTCTACAGGAACCATAACATTTCGTGTGGAGTGGTGAAAAATGGTGTGCATGAAACAGTGTCAGAGTAACTAGTCAGTGGTGTCATGCCAGAGAGGTGATAATTTGGCAAACCATTGTGCTGAAAATGTTTTTTAAAAATGACTGTTCTACTGAGAAAATTGATCAGGTCAGAGACATGGCCAAAAACGTTCCAGCTTAAGAAATAAAGTCATGGCGCTTTTTAGGCCACGTTTTAAATTGCTGTAAAGCAAAGAACCTACTAAAGAAGAAAGATCAGTTTGCTGGTTGTAGAAGAGCCTGCTGTAAGCTGGAACAGCAGCTGTGTTGTGGTGATAAACAGAGAACATCTCTGTGGCTGCTTAATCTGACAAATTAACAGAGAAAATCTGTAGTGGCCATACCAGAGTGAGCACCCTGGCTGCTTTATCAGCAGCTCTAGCCTCCTCCTCTACCAGCTGTTCCCAGGGTAGAGCTCAGTGAGCTGACAGTGACTGACCAGGATCCAGCCCCCTGCCTGCCCTACCAGCACTGCAGGAGCCTGGGAGAGATTAACTGGGGGCACGAATCGAGCATGGGCAGGCTCTGCATCCCTCACACAGCAGAGTTCCTGAAGTTCCCAAATCAGGGCACGGCCCTTCTGTGGGAGAGTCAGGAGTGAGAGCTGCACAGCCCCAGCCCCAAACTGCTGAGCTGCAGTCGGGCTCAGTGCAAAGCATCATTTAGAGTCTATTAAAGAACCTTTTATAATCACATTTACCACCAATATACTTCTTTAGCCTTCACAGATAGTCCAAATACTTAAAAATTTCATGCATTAAGGAATCATATTTTAGGCGAAACAAGGTTAAAACTTGTGCCAAAAAGAATGAGAAGGAACAATTTGCTTTTTATGAAGAGTAGATAACACTTAGAGGCAATCAATCTAATGCTCCTGAGCTACTCCAGCTCGAGGAACTGTGGCTGGGACAGAGACTGTCCTCGTGTACATCAGGCTGATGGGCTGAGATCAGCCTCATGATAAATAAACTCATCACTTACAATTTTTTTTTTT
Organism: Phainopepla nitens; assembly: GCA_013400175.1. Classification (NCBI taxonomy): domain Eukaryota; kingdom Metazoa; phylum Chordata; class Aves; order Passeriformes; family Bombycillidae; genus Phainopepla; species Phainopepla nitens. The sequence continues at coordinate 1,418,505 of VXBQ01007379.1, forward strand.
CATTTATGCTCATTCCATTTTCTTTTCATGGCCTGGACTTAGATGCATTTTAAGTTCATCTTTCTGACTTTCTCATGAGGACATCTTCCAAAAACGCTACTTCTTGTCCTGTCTTTTTTTTCCATGCTAAAGATTCTGGATTTTTCCAAATTACCTTAAAATGTCTGAAAAATAAATAAAGGAGTCCTTGGGCAACTGAGATTTGAATGTTTATAAAAGAAGGTTGTGTAAGCAGCTGGGCTGCTAAAAAAAAAAAAAAAAAAAAGGAGGAATTTGAGAGAGGGAAGTGTTGATAGACAACATTTCTACAGATATTTACATACCATAAGCCAAGATATCCCATCTTCTCATCCCTTGGTCTCCCACATTTATTTAAACATAGATCTACTACTCACGGCAGACAGGACTATTTGGATTATAAATTATTTGAAGTAGAAGCTGTGTCCAGGCGCAGAAGAAGAATTAAAACTGACATCTGAGTTAGAGCTGAAGGAGAACATCTCTAAACGCAAATCAGTTATAACAACTTTAAAAAGAAATAGCTCTTGAGTGTGCTTGATTCCCTTTTCCTCAATGTTGGGATGGTCTATATATAAATGTGTGCAGGAAAGGCAGTGCTGTATCCCTGAGGAACATTCTGCCTCTGTCCCAGATCCTGGAGATGACATTCAGCACTCCAGAGCAGCTCAGGAGGCCGTGCACTGCTGGCTCCAGCTGCAGAGCTCTCTGTCTTCATTAGCATGTGATCCTCTCCACTTAGTCAGGGGGGACCCTGTTGGTGCACATAGCAGTGATCATTCCAGCTAATTAATTTCAGCTAAGATGCTCAAGCTGATAATTTCTAAACTTGTGCATCTGTGACTTGGGATGTGCTACCCCCAGGAGAGATTTATTTATTCTGAGAGGGCTTGTACCAAAGAGAAAATTCCATCAGTTTGTTTCCTCCCCTTCCACTAGCACTGATGAAAGTCTTGGGGCATTAAGGCACTATTGTGTCACCCGTCCCTACACCCACACTTGAATTATCATCTCCTGCGTGGTCCCCTGCAATGCAGCTGCTCCCCTCCCCTTCCCACTCCTACCAACAGCCTGCAGCCATCCTGTACCCACAAGGATTTGTTTTTCAGCTCAAGATCAGCCTGCTTAGACAGGAGAATTTTAGAATTTATTCATTATTTTGTGTTTTACTTATCCACGTGAAATAATTCAATCAGGAAATTAAGTTTTGATGGAAGACAAAGAAATGGTTCTTATTCACTCAGTTTTATGTGCTACTGTTCAATGTATTTTTCCATTGTTCCTACAAGGGAACCAGAGGAAGAAATGAGTCATTTGTAACATTAAAGTTTAATATAAATTTCATATCTACATAACTGAATATTGATGAATTGTGGCCAGTTCATTACCAAGAAGAAGCACACTTTCCAATACGACAAAGCTCAGTTCAATTATTTTTGTTGGAAAGTAAGGTGAGGAGCTGCTTCTACACCAAATACTTTCTGTATTCTTGAGCTCTTCATTTCATTTCTTGCTGCAAGCTCTGTTTCTCCAAGGCTCCCTCTGGCCACACCTTTATGCCTTGGAGAAACCCTAGCTTTTCCAGGACTCCTTTTCATGGTCCCATGGAACACCTCACCTCCCAAAGGCTCTTTCCCATCCTTCTTATATTTTGTTGTGGACTTGAAACATTTGGGAATGCATTTACTTTTTACTTCACTGGAAAAAAGATTATACTGTATCGACTTAGAAAATCCATTTTTTTAATATTGTGGTTCTTGTTAAAGCCCCGTTCCAGAGCCTTGCTCAGCTTGTCCTCATCTCAAGCTCAGACACTTGGAGGTAGCAAATCAAGGCACACAAGATGCTCCCTTTTAGAGCGTGGCCTTTCCTAGACTAAGAACTAAATAAAATGACATGCAAAACTATTCAGAATCAGTGAATTACTTTTTTTTAGTACATATCTCCCCTTTTCCATTTTATTAAAATATTGCTGGAGTAATGCATGCAAATATAACACATAAGGAGGAACACACTGGCCTGGAAAAGGAAAGTTCTGATCTACGACTGTATCTTGGATTTTTGTGTTCAAAAACACACAAGGAACCAGAAGTTTACAACTTTAAAAGACACTTTCATCACCAAGTAACTTTCTGATCAGGACAAAAAAAAAAAAAAAAATCCACAGCTTCAAATTTATCAGCTTTATCCAGAAATCATCCTGTGATAGAAAATAGTCAATTTTTACACTGCTGAGGAGCATTTATAGGCTTTATCTGTGATTGCATTTGTAATTCAGGTAATTGTGCATGCACAACTGGCCAGCTGCATGCAGAATCACCCAATCTGCACATGCTGCCATAATTGCCACTTGAATTATGACATTTTACAGTTGTGTGCATGCAAATATGAGCAGAACAAGACTCATTTGATAAACAAAGCATTTTGTACTGGTTTTCAGTCCTTCCTAATCAGTCAGAGTACTCAAGGCCGTTTCTGCTGACACTTGAAACAGGAGCTGTAGCCTGAATTTAGTACTGAAGAAGCTTCTCTGACCTTATGCAAGCAAGGAAAACAGAGCCCTGCAACATGGCTGGAACTGCAAAGCAAATCACTTGGCACAAAAAGTGACAGCAAATCTCTACCATGTATCTCTTGCTGACATCCTGGATGCCAAATCTCCGTTGATAATCAAAATAAGTATCTTTGCTGCTTTGTAGTTTTACAAAATTTCACCCACTGTCTCCAAATAAAGCAAATACTAAAGGTCAAACAACAAAGCAGCACCCAAAAATTGCAAAGAAGTGAAGTTATTCTGCCTTGCTCTGCTTTGGAGGATCTCAGTTATGCTGAGACTAAACCAGCAGAGCTGGATCTCCCACCTCAGCAAAGTTTGCAACTCCAGAGAAAGAGATGAAGATTCAGGATCAGCACCTGCAGTCTGCCAGGGATGTGCAGACAGGATGAGTTACGGCACCCCTAAGACCACCTTTGAAAAGGCCAGGAAAATTAGCAGTATGATATACTGTACCTGGAATAGGAAATACTGGAATTCAAAAAGGTTTCCTGCAAAAGTTTAACAGAAGTGGCCAGGTGAGATTTAATTTAAAAAAAAAAAAAAAATCTGCTCCAAAAACCTACCCAAATTTTCCTTCTTCACAGCTCATCTTACATTAGTCTATGCTGTATGATGAGGCTGAGGAGTTCTATTTCCTCAAATATAAAAGTATGACTGGACAGAGGCACCCTCTGAGATTGAGATCCCCTATGAGATTAGATCATCCTGTCTTCCAAGGGTTTTTTTCATTAAATAAACCTTCCTGCTTAGAGAAAAGTGAGCCTTCCTGTTTATACTGAGAGACAAATATAGAGAAAAGCTATCAGCATAAAAAGATGCTCAGCCTTGGGAGTACAGAGTGAAGATTTAGAAAAAATACATTTTCAAGTATCACTACAGGTCAGGCAAGAAATGAGAGTCATGTTCTAAACTTAATTCCAACCTGAGCATCTGTCTCTGGAATGTGTTGTTTAATAATGTCTGAAACAACAAACATATATTCACATCTTTTTTCCACACAGAATAAATCCCTGCAGAACCTGGAGGTCTTCTCAATTTATGAATTCGTTGTCACTGAAGCTGTGAAGAAAGTTTGATACTTAGTTTAAAAGAGAGTGAAGAAAGGAAAACAGGGACACAGATCTCCCTGGCCCGCTGGGACTGACAGAGGGAGCCTGGAGCAGCTGTGGCACATTTCACTGCTGCCACAAGTAACAGCCCAATAAAGTCAGGTTGACAACTCAATAGCCTGAAACGGGACCATTCCCTAAAAAAAGCTCTTCAGTCTGTGGCAGGGACACCGGGACTGCCTCTAGTCTCACCTCTCACTTGGTCACAACTCTCCTAAATCATTCCCACTACATTAGAGCCACTTAACCACTGCAATTACAACAGCAAAGCCTCCCTCCCTCCCTGCTGCATCCAGCAGAAGCAGAGCTGGATAATGGATGCTCATTGTTGAGCCTGGGAGGTCAGGTGTGTGAAAGCTGTAATTGCTGTTTCACATCTACTAATGCCAATTGTCAACACATTAAGGAAAGAAGGATGAAACCTGGGGTTTCTCACTACCCCTGAACATAAACAGCACTTCTTCTCTACACTCTGCAAGCAATTAATACACAGGGAGAGTTAAAGCATGTATAAAGGTATCACACAGAATATGAATTCTAAAGTAATTTTTGAGTCACAGCCTGGTTCTCATGTGAGATATAATTCTGTCTTTATTCTTTCTATATTACACACAGGTAGTTGAAGAACAAAGTTTCAGGCTCAGGCAGCCATCTGCCAAAAAATATGGGGTAGTCAGCCAGTATTCAATTCTAATCAAAAATTGTTTCTTCTTCAAAGCTTCCCATAGGAAAAATAATTAAAGAAAGATTCCACTCCCTTACAATCATCTCATCCAAACTGTGGTTTCTTCCTCTCTCTTGAATGCCTCAGATTTTGTTTAGCCTTGTTCCAAACACAAGTATTTTCCTACTGAGTCATGGCAGACTGAAACATTTCATTACTGTTGCTAACAACCATCTCAACAAATAATCTTTGCAGTTTGGTAAAGCTAAGGGCCAGCAAGGATACAGGAGGTTTCAGCCCATAACAGGGTTGGTGTGTGTCTCTGAAGGTTGTAGCTGCACTTCCCACTTCTTTATTGAAGTGAGCTGCAGATCAGCAAACTTGTTAAATTCCTTCTGGCAAAGGTAAAACTCAAAGAGGAAACCCACTTCCATCACTTTCTACCTCTCAAGAACAAAGTCTGCTTTTACAGAAGTCAGGCCCTTGGAGTTTTATTTTTGAGCCACGCATTTGGGGGGACAGTAGATTTCAATTTCTCTCTTTTTAGGGATTGGAGATTAAAGAAATATGTCACACCCCATTGAAATATTACAGCCTGCATTCTGCCTGCCAAAGCATTGCTGACACTTTAAAGGTCAAATACTTTCTCCTTATATTCTTCTCTGGAGCAAAGCAAAGTTCTGCAGTCCTTCACACCGGCTTTACCAACGCCCTTTGTTAATAAGACTACAAGAGCAGGAATCATACTTTATTTTTACACCTCCCTCCATCTTCCACATGCTAGCAGTTTTCAGAACCATTTCTCCCTCTTTCTTCCAAGTGTTTGAATGGACTCAAACTGGCTGCATCAAAAGTGTGTTTCTAAAGCAGCATTAAGAAGGCTCTATTAAAAATACCTCAAGCAGTGTAACAAAATAGAAAACAGTTTCCAGGAAAACAGCAGAACTCAAAGTCACTGAAGTTAAGGGCAAAATGTTGATGGGAGCCAACTGAGAGATTGACTCAAGACTCTTTCTTTTTAAATATACAAATCTTGGTTCAAAATTATAGGCTGCATTCTACATATCCCTGCAGATAAGGAGAAAGGAAGCAAGGTCTCTTGAGACAACAAAGTGAGCTTGCTGAAAACACACTTTAATATTCCAGCAGATCATGGAGGGTGTAAGGCACCTGGTATGTAGAATTTCCCCCTTTTTTTATATTCAAGCATATCTAGTGAGGTAGGGAGAACAAACTCCTGGATGCTATCCTTTCCCCTCCCGTAGTGTGCAGAGGTCTCTGCACATTTTCAAGTATTCCAAATTGTAGGAAACAAACAAGAAAACAACAAAAAAAGTGCCACTTCAATTGAGAAAACATTTAGATGGGGACAGACCTTTTCTTTTCTTGGTTTTTAAGACCTCCACAGCAAGACATTCCCCCAGTGCACACTGCAGATTTCCAAAACCTCTATCTCTGCTGGTGGCGTGAATCAGCCCAAGCTAAGGCCAGCAGGATGCCAGGCTCCCTTCCTTTGTGAAATCTCACCATTTTGGATTAAAAAGGGAACTACAAAAAAAGTGGTTTTCTACTCTTCAGGAAATCTTCATTGAAAGCCATAAAATATACACATGCACTGTTGAATTATCTATGAGCTTAAAAGGATTTAATATGCATATTATTTATTTTTAGAGAAACACTACTAAGCCTAGATACACAAGTTCTCTACTGCCAGTTTCCATGCTTTGGCTTTCACTGTTAAAACTTACTGTGGTGTTATAAATCTAACACCTACTGGACTAAAAATCTAAATTAAATATCAGGCGTTTTTACCAATATGTTTATAAATGCACTAATCATTTCCTAAAACGAAGCATTTATCCACTGTAGAGTAGGAAGCACTTCTGGTTGTTCTGTACAGTGCTGTCCACCAAGTTGGTGATTATTGCTTTACACACCATGAGGAGGGAACATACATGTATCTGTCACTTACAATTTATTACAATGTCCTAAAAGCAAGTCCATGAATTTATTTTTAATGGACTCCTAAAAGAATTTTTAAGTACATCCCATAGACTTATTGTAGTTCACCGACGCTTTCTCTCAACACATGACGGATAGTTTCCATTTTAAAATATGACATTTGTTGTAATGCAGTTTAAATTACTTTTCTTCATGGAGCATGTGTTATTCAGAGTTACCATTATGCACTAAGAAATTGTACATTATGTTGCTGCTTTATCTCCTTTTATGGCTCATGTTATAGTTGCATCTATTCAGGTACAATTACACTGAGGGAAAATGATTTAACATTTGTATAAAAACAGTTCTGTTCAGCAAATTTATTTTAGCTTTTGGTTAATTACTAAAGAGTACTGAGGATAATCCAAAACAGCTACATCATGCAGATTTTAAATTAAGTAAATAAAACATATTCACCCCAAGATATGTACTTGCAGTTGCAACAGATTTATGACACTGTATCTACAGGCAAAGTTGTAGCAACCTCTGTGTATTCCATAAATTCCTTGAAACATGGGCTTAAGAAATTTTTCTCTACAGGATTAACTTTTAGTATTAGTTCATTTTCTGTCTGAGTGTTCTTAAGCTTCACTGAGGGGAGTTTCACAAGATGAACATCATTGAGAAAAAAGTAATCGTGGTATCTACTTGTAGTAATGTATGAATTCAGAGTGGAAATTTCTCATATTCTGAGCATTATTTTATAATACAGGAGTACAAATAGAGTAATTAATGCCTGTTCAAAATCATACTGTTTCTCTCTTCTGCTTCCAATGAAAACGCAAAACATTTTCCCTATCAGTTTTTACATCTATGGATACAAACAACAAAATTTGTGCTGTAAATTAGAATCTGTTTTGTTCACATTGCCAGTAAGATGGTGAAACAATATTTTTATATATACAGAGTGTAACCTGTTGGACAAGTACAAAGACATTTTAATCAGGCTATAATAGGTATTCTTTTTCTGTTCATTAAGATAAAGAAATGTTTGGCAGGCAAATGTTTCATTAGGTTGTAATTTGCTTTGATATGCAAATTAAGATGTAATTAGTTTTGCATTTCTGAAGAGGTAGAGTCTATGTGCTACACATTTTTATGTGTTGAGTAATGGAAACTCAAGTAGATACCTTCCTTCGTCCCCAAAACCAACCTCCAAACCCCCACGCCATCCTCTTGAAACCAAGAGCCGCCCACACCTTTCTCTCAGATAACCTCTTAAAAAATTACCTCAAAAAAAGAAACTACCTCAGAGGATGCCTGCTCAAGTTGCTTAATTTTTTTGTTTGGTTTCAGCCCTACTCTGCAATACTGGAAATTGTGAGGCAGAACGAGAAGCTGCTGTAAATAAAAACGACTACAGCCGGCTCTGAGAGCAGAGCCTGGGGTTAAGCAGGCCTGCATATTTCAAATGAATTAAGCTCAACACACAGAGTTATCTGGGAGTATTAACAAGCAGTGAAGGAGAGCATGATTAATTCCTCTTTCTAACAAGGCAAGTCGGAAGCATAAAGATAGATTTGAAATTTTAAATGGTCTGTTTGGGTCGTACCACTACAATAGATCAGTAGGAATTAGTGGAGTTAACTATGAAACAAGCCATGACATCACAGGTTTTGGGATACATGACAAATTATGAGCCACCTATCCATGGTTAGGACCTGTCAGTGTTGTATCTTTTGAAAGCCATCTGGTTAGAAGAAAATAAATTTTCTCTTCATTTAGCCAGGAACCTGGAATATTTTAACCTATGAAAGGTTAAAGTATTTAAGTTAAGGCTCTCAGGTGTCTTCTACTGTGAGCCAAACAGCAACTGATGTTGGCCAGTTTCATCAGTGCTGTTGAGGACTTGCTGATTTTAAGAAGAAAACAGACATTTTTCAATGTTTTAAGAAAGTATCACTAGGAAAACTTACACAAAAAATTGTGAAATGACTTTGTCAAAACCTATTTGGATAGGAATCTCTCTTTTTAATTTCTGCACCAATTTATGAACATCTCATCACTCCAGTGTCTCAATGTGTTCATTTTCAACAATGAATTAAAAGACAGAACCTAAAGTTGGCTATAATGCCAGTAGGAACATCTCACAAACCCTCAAAATTTCATATTAGTATTTTAAGGTGCAAATTAATAGATGGATTTTTTTCATTCCAAGCCAGGCTAAAAGCTGTCTAAAATAATTCACACAACAGAGAAACCAAGATTTTTAACCAGGTTCCACCCTAAAAGTGAGATACTGACTACTTTTCTCCCCAGAAAGGTTTAACACAACTGGATAGTTTTGTGGAATTATTGTATAATTCTGTATTCCCAACATTCCAAGCCAGTATGAAGTTTGCCAGTGTTGTCCTACTGAATGTCTAAGTGTCACTCCAGCAAAGCAAACATTTTACTTCAGCATGAGCTGCCTCTGCAGGACTTTTGAGCTTCTGCAGTGAATAACACTTGCTGTTTCTAAACTGGAATAAATCCACAGCAGGAGCACTTAAAAGTTAAACCTGTACATCAGATGAGCTCTATCCTGCTGCCAGATGACAGACATGCATTTGTGATTTTTTGACTCAATTTTAACCTTGCCCTTCTTCATGCAGGCTGACTGGACAGTACCATGCATGGAATGGAATTATTGAGGACTAAAATTACAATATATTTTTAATGACAATCAGTGTGGCACTAGCAAGTGTTTTAATCAATTTTATCCACTGTTTTTATTTTGTGACCTGATAAAACAGGGAAATTTGGAGATCACAAAAGAGCCAAAGCTGGACAGGAAGCATCCAGAAATCCAGAGACAGAGGGGAGCCCTCCCAGAGGCCAGGCTCCTGCTCAGTTTTGTTGCTAGGCTGATCTGCTCATCTTTCAAGAGACAAGGAGGGAGCAGGAAATTATTTAGTAATGAAACAGCAGGTCTGAATCTGAAAGAGGTGAAGAGGGACAATAAAAAGTGTTATTAGTCCATAAAATTGAAGAACTCTTGTTATTTCTAGGTAATAATTTTGGCTTAACACACTCAGAGCAATCACAAACATGAGGGAGCAACACCATGAGCTGGAGATGAGGATGTGCTCAGCTCATGGTGAGAGCAGTCACTGCTCTGAAATTGCACTGACATTTCCCAGTTTCCTCCTCCTGAAAGCATTCACTTCCTCCTAAAAAGCAGCACCTGCCAGAAATCTGCCCAGAGTACTCACATGCTTCCACATGACAGCTTCAAAACAGGTAACAGATGTCACTGGAGAGTTACAAGAACTCTCTTTACTATAATCAGTGTGATAGTGGCTTTCAAATGCATTAGTAGCACTTACAGATCATCTACAGCTTTTGGGGTTTAAGATGAATCATTCTTCAGAACACATGCATCTTTTATCCCACAAGCCTGAAGTGTTGAGATATATCACACTGAGAATTTACTATGCTTATAAACAGAAGCACAACGTTCAAAAAACAAGAGTTTATAGGGATCTTTCATCCTGACACTACATATTGAATGTAGCAAAACATTCAGTTCCCCTCTGGTTTTATTTTCACTGCCTGAAATAGGAAGATGACACTGATTTAATGAAATTGCAGATGTTCTATCAAGACACAACCCAAGAGAAGAGGGCTGAAAATGAAAAGCTTCAAGTTTTGACAATGGAAATAATGAGGAGACATTCACAAGAGATAAGGAATGAATGATACTGATCTACAAAGATTTACAAGTGTGATTTGTCATGTTCTGAGCAGGTCTGATTTTCTGCCTGTCAAGCTCAATAGAAATACTCCCCTGAACTCTACTCTGTTAGGTGCAAGTCCTTAATCTGTAATCTTAACAAGATCTACAGGCTAGAATTCCAAGCAAGAAATTCTTCTGGACTTGAAATGGGATCACAGTTTAAGTGAGTTGCTCTCCAACTTTCTAAGATATATATTGGCTAGACCATCAGTGCAGTCTTTAGAAAGACATTGAATATTGATTTAAAGATAAGTTGTATTTCAGTCTCAAGGCTGAGACAGAAATTCCCATTTCAGATCTACAGAGACACCATGGAGGCCACCAGCTGAACCAGCTCATTCTCACCTGGAAACTCCTTGAGGCTGCAACTGGAATAAAAAGGTTGATTGAACTTCTTAGTTTGTTTGCAACAGGAAAGGAAAGAAAAGGAATCAAACCAGCGTTGCCATGAGGTGTTTGGTGCTGTCACTGCTGCTCCAAGGAAGCACAGATGAATCTCACTTGCAAGGGAAGAGCTGTGTGAGAGCACTGGGCCGGCGCTCACCGTGCACGCATGGGATGACAACTGAAGTGTTGTGCTGAAAACAAACAGCACCAAGGCTCCAGCACAGCAATAGCTCACAAGCTCTGCCAGCAGTCTGGAATAAAAATAAAATTGTTTCTTCTGTCGCCCTTTCCCTTTGATAAGCTTTCAAGCACATTGCAAACATGAATTAATCAGTTCTTGGATCACTCACGGCACGAAGAGACGGCTTCAGCAGAGACGGGGAAAGATAAAAGAGTCCTGACTGCTCATGCTGGAGAGGTAATCAGCTGCTCATGTAACTCCACCTTACCCCAGCTTGCAATGGAAGAACTTGGGACAGTCCACAAGAAATTAAGGTACAACAAATTAAAGGATGCTATTTAAAAGACCATCCTACATCAGCTTACATTGTGGATTTATTATCAGCCTAACTCTGCTGTAGCAGAAACATTTAGGACCTTTATTATAGGCTCACACAGCTGCACAGGAAGACCAGTGACACATCCTTTGTGCAATGTCACCCTCAGGCTTTGCTCAAATAGATTATAAAATGCTGTATAGAAATTCTCACTCTTTGGTCACTAGCTCTACAGTTTTATTATTGCTTCAAAACACCCACACAAATGAATAGCTTCAAACTAACTCCAGTAAAGCAAGGGATCTCCTTAGCTTTGTGGGGAATTCTTAGTTTCACAGCTCTAATACAAGCAGCAAAAATGTGACTTTTTGCTGTTTAACCTTAACAAATATATTTTAACTTCAATGCACCTGTCTAGCCCATGATTTTTTCCAAGCATCAAATCATTTTAATACAAATTTTCAAAAGACTATGTCAGACATTCAACTAATAATGATTTAACTTCCCTTTTACAAGTTTTTGTAACAGAAGCAGTGCTGCAGACAGATGTAGACAAGGTCTTGAAGTGCAATTCAAGCAACTACGATTAGTGATGAGAAACTTGAGTTACAGATGTGACCTACTTCACCAGCACAGCAATCTTAATGCTGTCAGGAGACTGGAAGAATGTACCTTTGTGGCATTGGATTTCAGCAGCCCCACAGAAAATATTCTTTTTGATGCATTATTACTATATTGCTTTTTAATATCTGCACTAAAGCATGAATTTATGTTTTTTAAAGTTTCTCATTTCTACTTAAAATTTGTGTCTTAATTGGCTTTATTTTTGATAATGGGTAGTAGGAAGAGTAAAGTTTCACTTCATAGATTCAGCAGAAAAATCATAGCTGAAAAAGAGAGGACCATGCAAATCCACACCACGCTCTAGTCTACTTCAAACTTGCCGCACAAGTTTAGAACAGAGTTCTAAGGCAAAACAGATGACAATGAGTTTTGAAGTTTTTAATCAGCTGGTGCAAGGATAGGCAGGTGGGCTTCTCTCTCATCCCTTGAGTTCTTCAAATGAAGGCTCAACCTCTGCATAAAAAACACAACCTAAACAAGAGAATGACTTGATATCATGATAAAGATGGAACTCCCAAGGTCATTTAACTTTGGAATTTTGTCTCAATGCAATTGCTCTCAGAAACTGCTTTATTCACACATCTCTTGCACCTCAGCATCAGTGTCCCATGAGTCTGCTTCAGAAAGTGTTTTAGCTGCTGGCTTGGGCAACAGGAACTCACAGCAAGCCCCTCCATTCTTTTCTAGGTTTATACATCTCGCCAACTCAAAAGTTTTCACTCTATGCACCAGACAAAATGAAATTTCAACTGCACTGATCCTGACAAAGTGGAAAAATACGTATATGCAGCAGCCACATGATCCTAGTAGTTGCTATGCTTGCTGCTCACACTGTATTAATATATAATAAAAAGAATGTTCTGCCTTATTGATCTTCAGACCACAGCTAAGAGCTCTAATGCTTGAAGCATACCAAAGATGTTTTCGTCTTCTCCTCATTCTCTCCTTTTTCCTTTGGTTACATTATGCTAACCTCTGCAAAGTGGTTTTTATTACTTGCTATGTTGTTGGTCTTTTCACCTTGAAATTGTTGACAGGAGAATAGAATGCTCTGTGTTGTATTTTTAATCTCTATTCAAATATACATCTTGCTGTTTTTCACCCTGTCAAGTTAATCCCTTGGAAGTATCATAAAATAGCAGTGAGGTATAAAACTGCAGAAGTGCTCAGTGTGGGACAGAGCTCAAACATGCCAGGCATCTGCACGGGAGCCTTGTCTCTCCCTTGGAATGGGCAAAGAATTCCTTTGGGCTTTTTGTTTGTCATCTTAAACTGAAAGCTGTCGTGGTGATAAGGTGACTTGAAATAGAAAGCCTTGCATACGAAGCAGTCTCCTTTTGTGCTTTCCAGGATCAAGTGGAGTTTTTTTGTTTGCTTGCTTTTTATTGTACTTTTCTTTACTCACTTCACATCTATTGCTCTCTAGGATTTTAATTATAAGCTGCATAGAACCTAATATTCCTTTTTCTGTGCTTTTAGTACCTCTCACTTGTGTTCTGAAACGTTCATAACCATCTTATTACAAGAGAGATGACAGAAAAGCCTTTGAAAGCTCTGGCACACAGAGCAGATTCTATCACAGGGCAGTGATCAGCTGCTCTGTTCCCACCAGCACACACTCAGAGATCAAAGGGAGCACTCAGATTGTGATTCCTCCATGGATGCATAGGCAGGAGCAGATGAAGGTCACTCTTTCATGAGACGTGTAGAGGATACCATCACACTCTAATTCATTCAAATCACACACAGAATTTGCTGTGAGGGTTTCCTCACTGCAGAGCAAGGAGATTCTTCTCAGATCTGTGAGGGGCATGGTGCCTTTTTGATGTACTGGGTTTGAAGGGCAACTGGAGCAACTCCTGTCAAAGAAAATGAATTGCTTTGGTTTCCACAGCCACCCTCACCCTTCTGTAAAATACAGGGAACTTGCTTAGATGCTACAAAGCCACATTAATCAAAGTTTCATAAAGTATAAGTCAGGAAACAAAGAAAGATGCTTTAGTTTCTTGTTTAAGATTGTTCATCAGTGGTGCTACATTATTTATCTTAGCCCATGTTATTTTAAGTTAGATGCAATCTACGACCAAAACACAACCTGTAACTTCAAAATAGTAAGAATGGAAAGGGAGTCTTAAATTTTTAATGAACTTTCCCCCTTGCTCTCCTGGACGTGCTACTTAAGTTGGGTTCACAGGAAAAAGGGAGCAATTCAAAAATTTCTCTCCCACATAATGGACTTGGCAGTGAACCAGACTGAGTAGCTTTGTGACAAAAGTAACAAAAACAACAAAAATGCAAACAAGTCCTAATCTAGAAACGTCAGAATTCTTGTGCACTCATCTGTGACCTGAGGCTCCATGACAGTGAGAGTCCTCCATCACCCAGGCTCAAACTTCTCCTCAGCAGTTTCCTATTCACTGACATGACAGCTTCAGCAAGACCAGTTTTAATATAAAAATAGTTTCTATGTCCTTTGAATCAGGACCAAGATTTTGTAGTGGTTAAAGCAATCCTGAGGTTATTGTCTCCATTTGAAGCTGATTTTAAAAAAGAAAAATGTTGAACTCTTTAAAGAGATTCTCTCCTTGATTTTCACTACAGGCTGTCACTCTGTTCCCCTCTTCAAGGAAGAGCAGTAGGATAAAATTGAAGTTGAATTAATAGCAGGTATTATGTGCTAATGCAATCACACTGATATTAAGTGGACACTGAGCATTGGAATATATTTTATGTTAAGTTTTAATCCATTCCCATGACACATTTTAGTGCTTCATTCTCTCATTTACTGGCATAATAGTTTCATGCATTCACATTCAATAAAACACTAACATCTAGAGAGAACCAGCATCCTAAGGGTTAAAGTACATACTGGGGTACAAGCATTTAAATTCTTCTACAGGAGATAATTGGCTGGGCTTCTGGAATAGAGTCATGCTAGGGTTCCTACTGACACAGGATTGGCTCACAACGAGAAAAATGATGGACTAAGTTTGGCTCAAATTGGCTCCAATTCCTCAGCCAACCAAGCAATATTAGCATTTTTCTATGATGTCTAAATTAAAGGAAGAAATGTTTTGGACTGCCCGTTTTGAATGAACCCACAGGGAAGGTCATGAGGATGGCTCCATCTGTGCTGTCTTCATCTAAGCAACCACTCACATCTATCATATACCATGCAATTAGAATTGTTATTAGGTTTTCATTTCCTTTTGAATGATCTACAGCTGCTAAAAGGCAGCCCTTTTGAGGGAATATGCTGATTTGATCAAGGTTTTGTCAGAAAAACATTCCTTAGCTCTACATCTTAGGAAGGTAGAAATAGGAATTTCCAGGCAGTCAAGAGATCAAAATTTAGAGCAGTTCAGTTAAAGCATTCCAAATTATCTTTTCCTGCTGGCTATTCAAGAGTGTCTGTATTGATTGCTCAAGAAAAAAAAAATTAAAAATCTTTAGGACTTGGGATCGTAACAGAATGCCAAAGCAAAACCAATAAATTCTCAAACGCTTCCCTGAGAAAGTTATTTCCCATGAAAACTCATGTTAAAAGTACGTTGACCTGAGCTTTAAAATTTGCAATCAAATGCTCTTTGCTGAATCTTGTGAGAAGTTACACTTCCAACTGCTAGCAATTATGAGAATAACTTAAAGTATGCTTGTTTCATTTAAACCTTAAGGTTAAATGTGCATCAAGAACACAGAAATTGAAGATCAGGACTCCGTTTAAGCTTGACATCACTTCTGTTGAGTAAATAAAATTTTCATTGCTATTTTAGTTATAACTGTGTTCCCATTCCCAGACAGATAAAAATATTTATGGTTTTACAAAATGTGTTGTACTGCCAGCTCTGTTTATTGCTATATCAAGCATGGATGATGCATTAAGATTGTATAGTATGAACACCTACAGAAATTTTAAAAGACAAATTCAGGCAATACAGCAAAAGTGAAGTTGCAGTCAGAATGCAACTTAGCATAATCAATCCTCTCCTCTAGATTAATATTTTAGTTACCAAAGCTGGAATCATACTTTGAAAGTTTAGCGGTCAGTCAACAATTCTTTTGTTAATTGTCCATTAGAATCATTATTTCTAATTTGTCGCAACAGAGATATTGTGAAAGAGTCCTTTAATTCCCAATGGCCAGAACAAACGATTTAAGGAACATTTTCTGGTTTAAATATGCCCTAGTGAGCAAAGCAAACACTCTGTGCATGGCAGAACCATGGAAAACTGGTAATGAAATGTTCACCATTTTGCCATTTCACACAGATCTTCAAACCTTCAGAGCAGCTTAAGTTGATCTGGATTTTGGCATCCCAAGGGTACAATAACAAACCCAAAGAGCTCTGCAGTGCTGCAGTTGCAAATCCTGCTTCAGGCAGGTAGAAAAGAGGGGCAGAAGAAGGAAGAAGAAATCAGCCCCCATGAAATGAGGCGTCCCAGCACGCATCTCTGCCTTGCCTGTCAGAGTTAGAGCTGTGAGAGCAGCCCTGCAGAGAGCAGATCAAGCTCTTGAGAGAGCTCAGGAGCCCTATTCTCATCTGCCTCAGCTCAGAGGCCACAGTCATGCTTCTGTGGAGTCTCCTTGCCCCTACCAGCCCTCTGGCATTGCAGAAAATCACCTCCTTACTCTCCAGGGTGAGTCCAGCGCTGACACTAAGGTGGGGTCACACCTTATGTGGGAAGAACCACAAAGAAATGCTTGAAACATGGAAAAAGTGCTTGCAAAAGTTGTCTTTTTTCATCCTTTTTAATTAAAGGTGTTTCTCACTCTCTAAACTATTCTGTACACAGTGATGAATCCTTTAGCATGGAGTAGCAATGGTCATGGCTGCTGTAGCTCTGTAAAATAAGATTTGTCTGTCCCGCAGATTAATTTGTACAACAGTGTAGGGAGAAAGATCTCCGCAATGAACATGTTTATGCAGCTCAAAAAATAAGCCATGAATTGGCATTCAGATGTACTGGAGGAAGCATTGCCAAAATGAGAGTAGACAAAACAGAATCCATGCTAATACATGACACAAAGAATATTACACAAAAATTCTTTTAAAATCAAATATGCACAGTTTGACCATTTATTACTGAAAAGCAGAAAAATTAAACATTTTTTCTATAATTATGAGGAAAGAAGACAAATACAGGTATTTACAGCTTTTAAGCCAGTTGGAATTCTAGGGAAATTGACTGCAATATTAAATTAGCCTACTGTATTCCTGTCCTTCACCCTAAAGCTTAGAGCATCTTTTGTCACCTTCCGTGTGTGTGCAAGGCACACACTCCCAGCTTCAAATGATCCAATAAATTTAACCAAAAACAGAACTCCATTGTCAGAATGAGCTCTTCCAGTCACAGTAAACTTGAGATTTTTGCTAAACTGCTGAAAGAGTTCAAAGAACAGCGAAACCAGCAACACACCTTGAAAAGGGAAATTAGGAAGCCCAGCTAAAGAGGAACCACAAGGCATAGATGAGGTCTAAATAGTGCAGTGATGCACGAGAAATTAATGGGACTAAATAGCATAGTACTAATGGAATGTCCATATTGCAACTCCCTTTACATTAGTACAAGTCATCCCTAACTCTGGAAGGCAAGGAGACCAGAAGAAGTGAGAAGAAAGAAAACTTGAGATAGAGATAACAGCAAGAAAACTCAAAGCCTGTCTCAACTCCAAATGCATCAGCTGAACAAAGGCAGGTAATGACAAAAAAAAAAAAATGGCTGCAAACAGAAGTTTCACGTCAGCACGTATCACCTCAACTCCTTTTTCTGACTCAACTGTTTGACAAGCTTTGAAATAAGCTGGGTAACTGCAAACATGAGTATCAATAAAAATGTAACCAAAGAGAAAAAGTACCACTATATCACAGTTTTCAAGAGGCATCTGAGCACTTCCAACCTATTCATACTCTGAAAAGAAAGGATTGTCAATGCATGTTTTGATTTTTCAGAAGAATCACGGTGACATGTTCACACACTGCATTGCATTTTAAATTTCTGAGCAGCATAAGCATGTAGAATCCTGACTGCTCTAAACTGAGTACAGGCACAGGCAAGTCAGAGATATTTCTCTGAAGTTCACCTTTGCTATTTTTACTAAGCCTAAGCCTGGAGAGCTGCTCTTGCTCTTATTTCCCTCCAAGAAATATTAACACCTTGAATAACAGTCACCAGAACAAATAAAACCCAGCTAAATTAAAATGAATAAGTCAGCAAGCGTGACTCTGCGTGTCTGTAAAATTCCAGTAGCTGTCATCACAGATGACTCAGCAGAAGATCCATGCTCTCACTGCAGAGCCCTGGGATTTCACAGCTTAGCCCATGCTGAGACTTTACAGGAACAGTTTCATATCCCCAATTACAAACAGGTACAAGGAGAAGGTGAGAGACAGGACACAGGAGCAAAGATGCTGGTGGGAGTTGTTTATGAGTGCTATAAACTACACGGGGAAACATTGCCCTTCTACAGCAGGGGAAGGTAATTTTGAAGCAAGACAATGGAGATGATATCATAAGTCACAAGGTGCTAGTCACATATCCATTAATCATGTCACAGGACATGCCCTGGTGTCCCATTTTCCCTGTTGAAGTGGCAGGGATAACCTTCCAAGGATGACTACACCTGTAAGAGACTCAGTAGATCCCCAAACAGCAAACCTTTCACTCTGTGTGCAGTTGGTCAAGGTATGATTATCACTGAACACACACCTCAATAATGTGCCCGAGCATGGATGGTGACAAGGGCCACTTCAAGAGTAATTCCTGACTTGCTGAAAATATTACAATAATTGCATTCAGTCATTGGGAACAGCAATCAGGATACACTATCACCTCCCAGGGAGAAGTGGATCCCATTTAGAATCTGATGACAAGGCTGGTGCAGTTGCTGCTGCACCCTGGCATTTCAGTTCAAGTGAAATGCTCATGGTTTGAAGAGAAACCAACTCAAGATTCATTCCCCAAGTCTAGAAAGAAAAATTTCTGGCTATTCTCTAACCAGGACAGGAATGGCTCTTGAGCCCCTTTTGGCACATTCCCTCTGGCTTTGCATGCCATCTCTATGTTGATGGCAGTGGGATTTCCAGAAGGCTGTACCTCCTAAAGCACAAGTATCCTGCATCCATAGAACAATTACATCTGTTCACTGCATAGAACAATTGCACAAATCTGCCTGGGCCCAAAAAACAACTGTCTTGGGGGAGTCAACACCACATGGGAAGATGTCACGCTATAAAACCTGTCCCTCTTCTCATAAGCTCTTTCCTCCTTGATATCACAGGAAAACAAAAGGCTTGTTTGCGAGCTAAAGATACCTTTTCATTTCTCAAATCTGTTCTACTTGCAACACCTTCAGTTTATATTTAAACAAAACATTCACTCCTGTTAGACCACAGACATCTGTTCAGAGGTGTTCAGGGTGTACCAAGTGCACAGGCATCACCAGCCTTTCCAAAAGCATGTTCTTAATTGCACAATTAATGACTGGTAAAAGTACAGAATTGATGCATAAACAAGCAGCTGCTTCATCTATCTAGAACCTATTAAACTGCAGCAATCAGAGAAGTCATCTGTTCTGCCAATCCTTATGGTGAAAGCACAAAACTACAAGAGCAAGCCAATAGTACCACCAGTGTTCACATGCAAGGAACACCAGAGGAGGTTATGAATGGAAGGATTTTGGCCATATTTCAGTAAGGGCTGCTCAAACAAAACCATTCTGCCTCATAAGCCTATTCCAAGGGGCTTTTCCTTCAGGCCTACAGTAAGGAACAGTGCAAATTTTGCTTTTAATTGAAGATTGGCAGAGAGAAGTCTCTAGGGCAAAGAATATGTACAACCAATTAACTAAGTTAATATAATAAAATTCTTATCTCTTCAGTATGAATTTAATAGTCACCAACTCTCAGGTGAATGTCCTGCTATGAAGCCAAAGTGGCTCTACCCCTTACGACTGCAGTCAAATCATCAGCAAAATTGCACAGGTCATGTTTCCTGTCTCTCAAAGAGGGCCCAGATTAGGACAGCATCAGTATGTGGTCCAGGTATGATGGAGTGTGTGCACAGAGGGAATGAAGCTCCAGTTTCCCAGAGCAAATGCTTATCTCTATTTTTAAAAGTAATTTGCTAATGCAATAGTAAATTCCACAGCTAGGTGTTGATAATTTGGACATAATCTACCTCAGGCAATAGCAAGGCTGAGAAGTGACCTTCTCCATGCCAGTCAGCCCCAATTATGCTTTGTGTGAAAATGCTTTCTCACCTGTATATCTAAAACACAGATACATGGCTTTTTGCAGTGTTCACTATAACACCAGAGAGGAGGCTCAAATCAAATCCTGATGCCAAGGCACATTTTGAAACACAGCCTCCAAAGTCAGAAAAGTGTAAAGATGCAAATATAAGTAGTTTTATTAAGTGTTCAGTGAGTAACTTTAGAAGGACAATAGAGGGGAAAATCTCATTTGTTTCCATTTTAGATGAAGGGGGGGAAATTCATAATCCATGGGCAACAGACTACAAAACACACAGAAAAAAGAACTGTACTTGCACAGGCAAAAGGACAGCAATCTTTCCGTAGGAAACATCCATTTGTCATAACTAATCCAATTTTTGCTTCTGGAAAAGACAGTCAAGAGGGCACTGTCAAGGTGTTTTGGCACAATGATTGATATCTCCTGACAGCAGCTGCTCAGCCTGGAAGATGTGGCCTCCTAGAGCACAAGGATTCAGCTTCCCCACCAGCTGCCACACGCTTCCCTCTCATATGCAAGAGCTTGGAATTAGTTTAAGTAAGCCAATCTGTTGTTAAACTGAGAGTCAAGTGTCTCTTTTTTCTCAAGTTTCAAAGGAAAAAGTGGCAGGTTGGAAGCAATAGGGACATCCTGAGGCTCCTGTTAAGAAGCAGTCACGGCTGGTCAGGGTGTGTGACATGGTGAATAAAGAGCATGGCTGGGATCAAGCTGTAAGTCACACATCTTTATTCACGCATAAAGCAGCTGTTCATCATGTAAGCATCAACCCTTAGCAATAAATATTAAAGATTTGTGTACATGAATACTGCCCAAATCCCAAAAGCCTCATTCCAGCAAAATCTCATTGACTTTTTGGTCAGCATTTAACAGAACACTAAAAGAAAAGCCCTTATGTGCTTCCTAAAATGAATGTGCAGCCAGCCTGGAATGAAGCGTGTATGAACATTTCATTAACAAATTTTCTCTCAATTCATAAATATGCATAAATATTTGGGACTCATTCTTCATCATTTAGAGCCTGACCTAAAGTCCTCTGAAGTCAGTACTGAGATTTCCATTAACTTCTCTGGAAGCTGAGCATGTCACCTAAGCTGGGAAGATAATGAAAGTGAAAATAAATTATATGCACTGAATATTTTTAAGGTATGATAAAGTTAACAGGGAAAAAATGCTATTCTGTCAGCCCTAATCTTTATCCTCATCTAGGTACATTTTTTTCCTTGGGAAATCTATAATGCTAGTAATAATCTGTATTTATTTATTTTTTTAATTCAAATCCACCTGTTCTATTACACGTTACAAGGTCGCAAAGGAAAGGAGCTGTTTGCTGCAGGGTCCTGCACGTTTGGTTGATGTGCTCCTCTTGCTGTGTCAATCAAGAAGTTCCACTGAATAAATTCAGCTCTCTTGGAAAAACAGCTTAAGAGCACTTAAAGTGTAAGGGTAGTAAAGTAAACAGTCTACTAATCCTCCAAATGCAAATAAAGGCTCAACATCCAAACAGCCTTTTTCTCCAGGCAATTATATGGCAAATGCACACACAGGCCTTTGAAGTGCCAGCTCTTATGACATTTTATTTGCATAACAAATCTCTCAATAAACTTTTCTTTGCACAGACTACAGTAAAGCACGGTGTATGGCTGCGTGATTTGTACTCTAGCACCCCAATCATTCTGTAGATTTACCCATCCTGGAGTCCACCCAGCACTTACTTATTCCAGCTCTACCTGATTTTCACGGAGCTTCAGAGTAGCATCCATAGGACTTGCCCGGAGCTGGAACCCCACTGCTCCAAACTGGTGAGCTGTGAAATCTGTCACACTTTACAAGCACTCATACAAAACATTCCAACTGCAACCATCTGAAACAGCAGCAGAGGAACCAGTCAATTCTATCAGCTGCAAGGAATTATTAAAATGAGTGATCCTGGTAGGTTTTGGGCATATAAATCCAAGTTTATTCCCCAGCCTATTAGAAGATACAAGTCATGCCACTTCCAGAGTTGTATGTGACATTACCAAGGAGTTATACTCAGCTAAATCAAGCTTGCTTTAATAAGTTCTTCCAGGAGAAAAGTGAGCTTTAATCAAATGAGCAGAAAAGCCTTACCAAAGAGCCTCTGGTACTTTCAATTATTTCAAACTTAATATATGACAAGTTTTCCTATTGAAACTTTTCTTTGAATAACAAAACTAGAAGTTATTTTACAGTGGTTGATGATTCATGAGATTGCAGCTAAATAAAAATGTCACCACTGGTTTGGTTCAGTGTAACCTCAACTTTTTCATGACCACCATGACCAGAATATTATGCACACCACACTGAAGACAACAGAGAGACTATCAGCAATTTCAGTAGCCTTTTCATCAACTCTTTACCAAATTTACTCACACTGTGTGTATCCTGGTGCCATTGCTCAGAGTCAGAAACAGGGACAGGGCAAGGTTTGACATGGTCTGTCAGTCCCTGCTGTGAAAGATGCTGGATGCTTCCCTGGTGGTTCTGAAGAACCATATTTCATAGTATTTCTATGCTCTTTAAAGATGTTAAAACATCTTAATTTTAAATTGCTACATGGTTCATCTCTTCATACCTCAAATGTGCATAGTTGATACTCTTTGGGGGAGTAAATGAGGAAACTTCCTTTAATTAATTGCATTCAAGAGTCTGAGTAAATTGCAGCTAAAGAAGTTCCTATAATTTCATAGCAGTAGTGCTTTTTCACTTCAGTTATGTTAATATTATATTCAGATGTAGAAACAATACTTGCATTTTACAATAGAAGTTGAAATTTCATTTTCCCTCTACAACCAGGTTACCTGCACAGAGCAGAGTAGGCTGGAAATAGCAGCACCAAGAGATAAAGCAGGGAAAGAAAAAAGGACAAAACCAGTTTTATCCTCTCTGAAAATATAAGATTAAAATAGAAAAAGAGAAAGCAGCAGAGACAGCTTTCAACTTCTGATTGCCTTTGTACAAGAGCATAAACTTCCATAAAACATTGGGACCAGCACCACAGCTCACAAGCAGCGAGGAAGACAACAGATTCCCTCCTCTATCCCAGCTTTCCCTTACTAGCATAAGGGTGCCCATGACAGGGAAGGGACAATCTGCCCAACATTTCATTCTGAGACTATGGGAAGCCAGCAGAGAGGAAACTCTTGACCCTCCCAGAGCAAGATGAGAAGGGAACTCTGATCCTCCCACACTCTCATCACTGGGAGTTGGCTCCTAGATCTCACTGCAAAGGCAGAGGAGCTCAACATCTCTTGCTGCTCCCTCTCACTAAAGACTTAAATTCTGCATTTCAGATTTAACATGGCACACTTGTATTTATAGATTCCCAGAGAAAGGTTTACAATTTACAACTGCACAGGACTGCAGCAAGAAGCGATCTAAAACTGTCTTCAAGTGAATGGCACAGATTTAAGACTGAAAGTTAACAAAATCTGACAGACATTCCTAAGTGTTGAAAAGTTTGGCAATTGCTATATGAAGTTTTAAGATGAAACGAATTATGGTTTCTATAAAGAATTAAGTTATTGAAGGAGTGTTCTTAGATAATGGAATGGACTACAAACTGTTTGAACAGGGTAGTCTGACTGCTCCTGGTTCAGCACTGAAAAAGAAAACTTCTCAGATAACCAGATCAAAGGCTGTGTCTCTCAATGCTTTCGACAATCATGTCAGTCTGAGAATGACCACTGATCTTCCTCTATCCTCAAGTCTGCCTTTCTCTCATTAAAAGAATTCTCAGCTACATAAAAACATTTTTCAGAGGACAAAACTACAGAGAACATGCAGCAAGTGATCAGTGTCATGCACAGAGGAAGTGAAGAAACAGAAACTAAGCTTGTTACAATGACAAGTTTTACAAAATTTAACAAGCAAGGGCTAAAAACTTAGACTTTGCTGGTTCCAGCTGGTCACATCTGTTGGAACCAATATCAAAAATCATGTAAAAACCAGGAGTTGTAGCAGAGATTCAAAATAATTCTCCTGGATTTTTCCCAGCCCCAAAGTGGGGCATTTGGAATCATGTGGAGGGCTGGGATAATTTTTACTTGTCTCATATCCAAGCCACAAACCTAATGAAGGTTTAGTTTTCCCATTTAGAATTTCCATAGCTGGGTATTTTCAGGACACTCCATTTGTAGAAGCCTTTTGGTATAAAACCCTGTAAAAAGTTAAATAATTTGAGATCCACTATTACCCTGCCACCAGCTTAGTAACAGTAGTAGGCCCGAGGTTTTTGTCTTACAGTAAAGGTTATAAAACAGAAACAGCAAGTTCTTGTTTAGAGCTACAACAGTGCCTTGCTAAAGCTTAACATGATTTACAGGAGATCTCAGAATCACTTTCCACATCTTGATAAGTGGGAATACAAAGCAACAGAGCCTGCAAGAAAACACCAGAGTCAGTCACTCCCAGCTCCTAGAACAGACATTACACTGGTTACATCAACCTCTAACAGCCATTAAATGAAACTGCTAATTAAACATCTCAAAACTCTGACAATAAGGAACAAAACTCTGACAATAGGAAATGCTGTCTGGATTGTTAAATTTTTTTGTACTTCAGACTTCAGTTTTTAAACCAGGTGATGCTTATATCGGCAACACCTTGCTCCATCTCAACCAGGCAGAACAGAAAACAGCAACCCATCCTCCCCAGCTGCCATGCCCTCCTACTTTTCCATCCATGACAAGCAGAATTATACCAGCTTGACTGCCATGGACTCACTGTAGCATGCAGTGACATTCCCACTTGGTACCCAGCATTCAATTAGTCATTCAGAGATGCTGAATTTGTGGCAGCAAGGTCAAAAGCCACCTTTTAGCAGGTATTAGTCAATTTGGCATGAGAACTGAGCAAAGATGCCAAGAAACCATAGAGATAAATTGTCAAATGAGAAATTGGACAGGGGGAAAAGCCCATTAAAGTTCTTGCTGGGGAGAGCATAGCAGAGCCCAGTATTCCTCGTGTGAGCATCAGAAGCAGGCCTGTAAAAGGATTTGCAAAGCATGTGGTTTGTCAGTGTTTGTCAATAGATGCCTCACTGTTACCAGGAGAGCCAGGCAAGCCCCAGGCTGTGCTCTGAGGGTGTGTCCTGCACTCAGCACAAGAATTCCCAGTTCCTCAAGCATCCTGAGCCTGTCCTGGACAACAGCAGTCACCACTTCTACCAGAGTAAGTGGGTGATAGAAAAGCAGAGGGCATGGCATTCATTCTGGATTGTAAGGAAGAATTGGAATGAACTCTTGACCCAGAGCTGCCTTTGGATCTTTATTCTTTCAAGCATTAGACCCTTTTTGCTGTATAAATGATATTCTTATTGAATACATGCCCTCCTCCCCCCAATCCTCTTTGCTATGTTCTAACCTCTTTCACACCAGTTCCTGAACATCCAGATAACTTTTGTCCAAGTGTACCTCTGCCTTGGCACTAGGAATTGCAAGGGGAAGAGGACGCTCTCTATAGCGGGAAAAGTTGTGAAAAGCGTCTTTCCTCAAGAACCTCTTCTAACAAAATAATCAAGAGGAGACAGACTAAAGATTGCAACATCCTGAGTACTTGAAGAGGCAGGTATCTAAACCTGTGGGTAACAGGGCTGTGACAGAGAGCTCTGCCAGCACTGCACAACACTCCAAAGGCTCAATAAATCAGAATACAGGCTGTATAATCACTGGTATTTTTCATCCAGCAGCTGGCTGTGCAGCAGCAGAGGCACCACCATCATCACTGTTGAAGTCCAGCTTCACTTGTTTCTGCAGATCAGCAGCACACAGCCTAATTAGCTGTTTTCAGAAGCATGAAGTGACTGGAAAAGCATGGATGACCAGAACCACCTCTTTACTTGGCACTTTTAGTGTTGGCTTTGCTACAACTGCTGTGTGTGGCTGTGTCTGACCATTATTGTGCACCTGAATAGTGTCATCATCATCATTCTCTCCAAGAACAAATCCATTGCAGCCTGTGATGTTTGCTTAACCCCTGCACTAAAAGGGCAAAAGGTGCTGCATTCCCACTGCACCAAAACAGTCAGAGAGTCAGCCTTCCTATTTTCAGCGGAAAAAAAAAAATCTCAGTTAACAGAGGAAACAAGGAGATCACCAAATCCTTCTAAATGTTCCTTCAGGTCTGTTGAATCAAGTTAAGACCTTCTTACTGCTCTCCCAAGAGCACCTGCCACAACCAACAGAGTTATCATACATTGCACTGTTCCTTAAATGCTTTCTTGTCCCTGTCTGCATGCCTCCTCTGATATGGGCCTGCACCTGGTGCCAAAGCTGCACCTGCCAGCATGCACATCCCAAGGGTCCTGTGGCTTTAACCGAGCCCATTGTTTTCCAGGTGCCAGGATTTGTCCCTTTCTGCTGCTAGAACAGATATATCCCTCGAGGAACACAGACCAACAGAGAATGCAAATGGAAGAAGCTTTTTGGAGTAATAGTAAAATCATGCATTTTGTATGGTGAGAAACAAATATTTGAATATCAACATTTAATTTTCTAAATTAAAAATATGCTGAGAAAACAAGACCCTTTCATAAGGCAAGTTCTAAAGCATAGTGTTGTTCCTTCTCTCACTGAGGAGATATTGGGTGCATAACTGCACTATGGATGGTGCTGATCATTTTTCTTAAACTCTTTTCTGCATAGATCCAGTTACTCAGAGCTAGATGCTGCTGCTGAGGGCACTAAAAAAAAGCACTCAAGCTGATGGTCCAAGCTGAGTTACAAATAATATGCTGCTAAAAATTCAAATCTCTACAAGGGTACCCATAACTTGTATTTCACTTGTGGATTTCAGCAGTGCTTTCCCAGGAAGAACCATCTGAACATGCGAGGATTTCATAGGAGTTTCTGTAGAATTATCCTTAAAAAGACACAGACTTCTGATTTGTAAACAGAACACTCCAGCAAAGATCAGTTGTCTCCACTTTCCTTGCTCACAAAGCACATTGTTGCTTCTGAATAAGATATTTGGATCTATCTGTTAATAAATAACTGGCAGCTTGCAGAAGACAAGCTGTGGGATTTGACATCATTTTGCCACTTGAGTTATTCATCCCATGTCTCACTTGCCCATATTCATTGAAGTTGTAAGTTAATGCAGGCTGACAGCATTAAAGCAGCCTGGCCTCCAGTATATCAGCCAGAGATGCATCCTGTGTCATAAAACAGAATAAAGTGTCATGCCTCTAAGTGCCATGGTATAACATGCAAACAGCAAAAAATAAAAAAAAAAAATAGCCCTCACAGATCCCATTTTTGCACCAGATTTAAAGTGTTGCTTCAAAATATCTTCTCTTTTTATCTGTGCTATAAGAGGTGGCAGGGTCAAAAAAACCCACACTGCAAAGGTTTACCTAGTGAAATCATTAAAATGCACAAGGTGTTTGTGTAATAATTGCAAGAAGAAAGTTAAATTATGCTCACTTGGTCTCTCCTCATACAGTTCAGAGGCCTGCAAACCAATTAGCAAACTCTTACTTCTTTTCTATTCATTAACTGAATCCTTCCAGTGAGGTATTTGCCCAGTTCTCACAAAAAGGGAAACAAAACAAAGAGTGTAGAGAGTTCTGTTAACATTCTCATCCAGCACAACCAGCCTCTTGGGTCTTTCACTACAGACTAATCCCTCCTCTTTCACAACTTGCATGCAGATGGGGACACTCCAAAGTCCCCAGTGAAGGAGTTTAGAGGTCTGTTACAACCCAGGCTTCCAATTTGATGCTCACAGGGGCTTGAAAAATAAATGAAACAGCAGCTTAGGTTACTCACATTACAGAACTTGTCAAAATCAGGCACACAGCTTCATGATACTGGCAGAAGAAAGAAGCAGATTCCTAATTTAGATGCTTTCATTTGCCTACTAAAGGCTGAATTACCATTGGAAAGCCCAGGTATCTAACTTAGGCTCTTAAATCTGGATGGAATGAATACATTTCCTTCTCCAATTTCGCTCTCAAAGCTGCCTTTTATTCACTAATTGGTGCATGTCAGAAGGGAGCAAAACAGGAAACAGCATTAGGAAATCTGCCTGTGAATTCATGCAAGTGTCATGAGCACATTCAAGAGACTCAGGTGCAGAGTCAATACCTTGAATGTTTCATGCTAAGCTTGCTCAGATTGATCTAATGCCTTGACAGGTTCTCTGGGGTTTACATCAGTGTTTGTTATTTACACAAACAGCGGGAGGATTCCCCAGGTCAGGGTCAATCCATGCTTAAATCCAGAAGCAAAAATCTCATGCCCCAGGCATCCAGCCTAAGACACAACAAATAATTCAGAGGGGAGTGGAAGACAGTCCCAATTAGTGTTGCTTGCCAACAACTAGTGAAGTTACTGATTCCTTACAACACAGAAGAACTTTAAAGGACAGTTAAATGAGGATAATAGAGTGCTCCTGCAAATGGCTGCAGGTAGTTCCTCCTGGTTCAGAGTGGCAGCATAGGAGAAAAAATTTGAATCACTGTTCTCATCATGGGTAGAAGAGAGAACTGACATTTCAATAAATGGCAGATATTATAAAGGGCCATAAAAGTGCACATACCCAATGAAAACCCTGCCTCTTCCTCCAAATAAGAAATACAAGAACTACTTTAAAAAGATAAATATACTGGGTGTCTGATACAGAATGTCTAGATTCTGCTGTAACACAAGAAAACAAGCAAATGCCAGAATTATAAATATCTCCACAGCTGACTTAATGACATTAAAACTTTCATTTAACAAAGCAAATAAACCTCTTGAGAACACAGGCACAATTCAAGCCCAACTCACTTGCTACAGCCAAATTCATGAAGTTTAGAATTGCTTTAATAGTGGGACCAAAAAGGTCTCCTTTTCTCTGTTACACCTGTACACTGAAAGAACTTTTTTTTTTCAGAAAATAAATATCATGGCAAGTATCAAGTAGGATGCCCTCCACAGTAGCAGTCCTCTTACTGGGGCACAGATGCAGCAAAATAGAAAGCCTGTATTAGCTTGCTGATACAGAAAGCCACGTTCAAAGCCCATCAACTGTAAGCTGCATGATGAGACAAGCTACCAACAGCACTTGGGAAATTATTGAAGCTGCAATCGATACATTTTGCCATCAAAAACCAGAATGAATTACAGGGAATGAAACACATCAGGAGAAATACAGTATAGGAAAATTTCCCACCTATTTATCAGATATCAAACTCCTACTTGCAGTTTGTGGTTGTGCCAGGGAGTTATTTCCCTTGCAATGCACAGATTTTATTCTTCTCATTTTGAAAGGGTACAATAAGACCACAAGCCAATTCAGCTTGCAACATAAATATGTCCATAAGGAGAAAGGAGAGCATTTGGCAAGAAGGACATTTTAAATAACAAGACCACCACAGACTCACAGAATACTCAAGGTTGGAAGGGTACTCTGGAGGTCAATTAGTCCAGCCTGCTCAAAACTTCAAAGTCAGACCACATCCTTCAGGACCTCCTCCAGGGGAGTTTTGAAGTGTCAAAATATCTTTCTCTCTCTAATTGAGAGGCACAGCAATATCTTCACCAAAGGTATCCCAAAGGAAGTGAATTGAAATCTTACAAGGGACAGTTTTGCTTACTGTGGTTAAAATAGATTAGAAAAGCAGACATAAAAATGTTCTGGATATGATTACCCTCGGCACGTGTGCAAGGGTACATCTACACCAAATAAATCTTTGCCATCTTAACCAATCTGAGATAAAAGGTAAAGCACCTGCTGCCTTTTATGGTCTTATTGGCTACAAGGGACTGAAAAGGTCCCATTAACTTTCGGATTCATAGCTCCAGGAGCCCCAGAGATGCCCATGGTACTGTTTCCTACACAGGGACCATTGGACACACAGAGCATAAATCAAAAGTCCTCATGGTGTGTAAATGCTTAGAGGCAGCTGGTTCTATACAAAGCTCTTGGGTTAGCTCCCAGTAATGTACCCTGGAACTTCTGGGAATTAACACAGGGCAGAGACCATTTTAAACAGGCGTTCTGCATGCAGGGGAAGACAGTTTAATAAAACAGACAAAAAGAGCACAATAGTCAGTCAGTGCTAGGGCAGTCCCAAACATGTATGACAACAGCTTGTCACCTCAAGAGGATGCAGGACAAAGTTCCTTCTATTTGAGATACTGAACACTTAATTTTGACCTATTCCTTCTCATCCAAGCAATCCATCTTTTCAAGTGATAGGGGACGATGACAAGGTAATGGGTTTGTATCCTCTCATTCTCTTGTCTAATACCAAGAGCACTCACTCATTCTCCATCCACTTCGTTCTCTGTCCAAAGATGACACAAATCTTCACTTTTGGCTCTTTCTCAGGAGGAGAACCTCATTTGCCCACAGTGAGCAGACCCACTGCCAGCACAACCTCCAGAGGAGCATTTCAGGAAAGTGCACAGGGGAGTCCCAAAGCAGAGGAAACTCCACAGAAAAAGCTTTCAGAAACCCACAGATCATGGGGCCAGGAGCATCAGTGGCCAAGACCCCCCCATCCACATAAGGACCAGGAGCACCAACCAGTCCCACAGGCCACAGCAAAGCAGTTGATGCAAAAAGGGAGTGCACTTAAGGACAAGGTCTAGGGCTGGACTTGGCTGTGCTGGGTAAAGGTTTGGACTTGACCTTAAAGGTCTTTCCAGCATAAACAATTCTCAGACTCCAATTTGTTGATGCAGAATGCAAACTCCCCTGGTTCCAGCTGTAACCTGGTGACAATTTGTTGCATTTGCTGCTTGAAAGAGCATCATGTTCCAGACAGCACTGGCTCAGGTCTGGTTCCAAGGGAATATCTGTGCACACAACTAAGCCAAGATCCTGTAAGTACTTAGATATTATTCCAGCTACCCAATGCACACACAAAAAAAAAAAAAAACCCAAAAAAACCCACCTTTCTATTTCACAGATGCATTAAAAATTGCAGTATCTAGGTCAGTTTTTGGAGCACTTCCAAGCTTTTTGAATAGATTACACTCAAAATTATTGGGCAATTAATGGAGATTAATTGGATTTAGTAAGAAGTAAAATGTCATCATTTTATTTTTTACGTAACACTTATGGTGAAATCCTGACATTACTGAGGCCAAGAGAGTTTTACAAACAGCCCCCTGAGAGCCTGAATGTCATCCTTAATGATTTATAATTCAAAATTACTGATATTTAGCATCCTCCAGCACAAGGCTATGATTATAAATTATTTACACTTGAACATCCATACTGCATAATGTGTTTAAAATCAACTTACAGGTAAAGAACCTGAATCATCCAGTGAAATTGTCATCTCACTGTAACAGAAAATTGGGAATTTTTCTAGTTAGCCATGCACAGAATGAATCAAAAATCATGCCTACACAGTCAAAAGTCTACTTGTTCTGCAGCACAGATGTACAGACTCATGGTAGGCACAGATCAACATGCTGGATGGGTGACTTTTAATCACTGCTGGAAATACACAAACATCAAAAGAAACTCAATGCCCCAAGACAGAAATAAACTTCATTGGGCTCATATCCTTAAACAGTCCGCTGGTGTCCTCACTTGGAAGTGAAAAGGAAAAGCAGACATTGAGCACCATAGTTAACCATTTGCATTCCTCAGGGATCCTCATCGTACAGAGTGAAAAAATCTATTCAAGTGTCAAATATTGACATTATTCCACCCTTAAAGTGATATTCTGTACAGGTAGATTACACACGACTGGATAAAAGGATTTCTAGAATATTGGTGCCCTAAATACAATTCACATCTCAGAGGAACCCAGAAAGGACCATCAAAAGAGAAGGAAAAGATGCTAGTGGCACATGTATGGCTTTGATGCTCTGCAATATTCTGAGATCTTATTCTGCTTCTACATAAATCCCAACAACGACTCCAGAAAGACCAGAATCTGCTACAGGCAACACTAAAGTCAGATTACTTGGCAAACCTCTCTGCTTCTTATAGGGGCAAGATTTAAAAGGAACAGTTTATAGAGACATAGCACAGGAAATAATGCTTGATTGTGTACACTCAGTTCTCCCATAAACCACATTCCCATCACTGGGTGTGTCTGAAATGAGAATTGCTCATCCACTGCACGTTAGAAAAGCCAGCTGAGTTCCCAGGGTCAAGGGGAGTCTCAGCAGGTGCAGCTGATGCTGCATCATTTTCTCACCCTCAAAGAGCAAACAGATGTGATGGATGCCCCGGGACAGTGAGAGATTTCTGAAATGTGACACTGCAGAGTGGGCCCCAGGGAGGCATCACAGGCACAGCCCAAACTGCAGAAGCCCAAAGGCACCTCTGCTCTGTCTGCTCTCTGCTCCACATGCCAATGCAGCCCCCACATTTCCTGAGAACACCAAGACAGAACCAGACAGGAAAAGCAGCAGGTGAACTGCTGTCACCTCATTTTCACTCAGGTTTGAGGGCTTATTGGTTGGTTTATTTTCCTTTCAGTGTTCAAGCACCAGTAATAGATTTCTATGTATATCACCACAGTCAAAGCACTGGGTAACTTTCCTCAGAGGAATGGGAATTGGAAAAAAAAAAAACAAAAAAACACAACAATATGAACACAATTATAACACGTCATAAACTTTTAATGGGATGCACTTCACTACCAAGACACAGTGTAGTTAAGGAATATCAGTCATTTTAGGATTTCTTCTAAAGTTTTTTCTTTCATTCCAATAGAAAACAAAATCTTTTTAGAAACACAGCTGTTTTCCTAGTCAACATTTTATGCAGACCTGTTCTATTTGCTCAGGTTTTGAACAATATCCTAATTTTCACTCATTCTTTCTCCTGAACAGATCTATTGCATAGTGCATCTACTCCAAAACTAGTACTTCCAGGAAAATTAACTATAACAGCTATGGATAAAATCATGTTTTGTTTATATTTCAGGTACTAAACAGCTGCTACTAGATATTGCTACCAGATGTTTTAGAATTATATGCAACATTATGCTCAATCTTAACTTTTACAAAATTGCAAGCTAATAAAAGATGACATTGCTGTACTCAAGTGATTTATTAAAGGAAAAATCATTAAGCTTCTCTTAAGCTTCACACCCCACTACCCCAAATAACTCGTCATTATATACATCTGTGAACAGATGCAAATGTCTGTAGCATTTTGAGGTTCCAGTATTATCCCATATACCAGTTCTATATCCAGATGCCTTTAACAGCCCTGTGCACATCTGTCCACCTGAACCTGAAAGTGTGATGACTGTTCTTTTCATGCTTGAAATACCTGCAGGATGACACAAATCTGGGTTTCACACAGTTCCCACAAAGAGCAGCTTTTTCTGCCACACAAATGAGCTCTTACACAGCCTAGGAAACAATTTACACTTTGAGGACACTTGGAATATAAACCCTGGGATTGCTGAGCAACAGAACTTGCAAAGATCTGGTGTGTTACATTAAATTTAGTTTACACTTCACTTGTCAAATAAACTTAAATTGGAACATTTGCTGTGTGATATTCAGGGGAATAGGGAGTGACTTTTTAAAAAAGTCTTATAACCTGATAGTAATCAAAGTACAGGTGTTATTTTGTACAAGCTCCCTAACTGAAGCCACAGAGCAGCAACAGCCCATGTAGCCAACAACCTCTCCAATCCACAATCACAATAAACATGAGTAACATCAAACAGGAGCCACAGTAATTACAGACCTGAGCACTGTCACAGGTTCTTCCATGCTAACAGAGCCAGGCACAAATACAGGAAACCTAACTAGCTCCTTTCAATCTTCTAACAGGACAATACACACATTAACTGGTCTGCAGAGTACTTTAAAACTTTGCGTAAACCTGCGCCTAGGCCAGCAAATAAAACATTCCACCTAATTTTCCCCTCAGATGTAGCAGCAGCAGGTCCTCACCAAGCAAAGCAAATTGCCACAACCTGAAGCCTGAAACAGAGCCCATTAGAGGGGAAGACACAGGGAAAAGGTGTTGAACTGTGTCCTAAAGCAGGAGCAGGTTCTCTTAAGTCAGGGAAATCCCTCCTGGGACAACAGGGGGAAGAGAAATACAAGTGTAGAATGGCTTTATCCAAGTTTTAGTGGTTAAACAGCTTATCCTGGAGCAGGAACATGTGCATGTGTTACTTCATCTTATTACTTCAGCTTATCCCACTGTGGAGAGAAAAAACAAGCTAAACACAAGAAGAGAAAAGAAAAAGAGAAATAGTGAGGGAGATGAGCCAGAAATTATTGTTTATAACTTTAGATAGCAAATCCCCAGTTAATGTATACTAGTCTAGTTCCACTGAGGCCACAGTAGCCACACAATTTACACAGCTGAGCATCTGGCTCTAAATATTGAACTATTCACAATTCTAGTGTGCATCCTTGCATAGCAGAGCTTCTCTGACTAATCACACTAGAGGTAACCACATCTTAAGTGTGTAGTTCTAAATGGAGCAATATTACCATTAATAACAGTGCCTAATTAAGACATCTATAATGGTTTTAATGAGAAAAATTTCAAGTCCTTCTGGAATTTTTCCAGTCAAATTAATTCAGAGGACTTTAGACGTTATTACAAGCAATGTTACAGGAATGAAAATTAGGTCTAAATTAGGACATGTCACTGTACTTAAAAGCAGGAGAAAAAAAAAAGGAAACACATTCCATTTTCTGCTTTACACACCATTCTCTGCTATAACATTGCACCACAGGGGAAAATAAAAAACACCATTTTGTGGTTTGCTCAAAGTTGCCCTGCATATAGTTATACCTGATGTATCTCTAAGGTCTGCTCATATTTTGACATTTTGCTTTAAGGCTCTTTTTAAATATCACATCAGTATTCTCTTGAGAGCGAGTATTTCCAGAATCTTAAAGTGACAATTCCTGTTGGGTAGATAGAGGCCCAAATCCTTGTGGATATAGTTCATATGAACTATGCTTGTCCAAAGAAATCCTTCTATGAAGCTCCATGTTTAGGCAGGGAAGTACTTGTGGTTAAAAAACTATCAGCTCCAGCCTGCCAAAACCACACAGGAAGGAAGGTTCGACATGGTCCTGAATGAAGCTCTTGAGGATAACAACCAGATATTCCAAAAGCTATCAAACCTGGAGAGTTTTTATTTTTACATTCCATAGACCAGTTCTTCAAACTACTCCATGCACATTTCTGGTCTGCAGCTGCTGTTGCTTTATCATTGCTCACATTGTAAAAATTTAGCAAGCATAAACCCATGAGTCTAGAGCACATCTGGATCAGGTTACCTCGAAGCTGTAAAGGTACTCAGTCCTTGCTCTTCAAAACAGCTTATTGGAGCTCTTGCTTTCATAGCACTGATGTGAGATTGAGTGTGTTCAAAAATACACACAGGTTCAAAACCTGAGAGCAAGGGTTTGGACTGGGCTCTGACTGAATTTTATACAAGTATATCAGACACAGAGGCATTTGAGGTGAATCCCAAAAGTTCAGAAGCTTCAATCTTAAGGCATGAACACGAGTTTAAAAATGTGACTTACAAACCAAGTATTACCTTTAAGAATAAAAAAAAAAAAAAAAAATAAACCCAAAAAAAACCTTGTAGGTCAACAAAACACAGGCTTTTGCCTGCCCTACACTGTGTGTATGATCCTACATATTTTCACATACATAGATTCACAAAACATGGATATGCACACACTTAACCTTCTCCTCACTGTGGTACTTAATACCTTCACATTTCTCCACTCTGCCACGAAATGCTTCCCTCAGATCATTCTGATTCAAAAAAAACAACTTTGAGTTCTGCAATTCATTATGTCTTAATAAAGACAAACACAACAGTATGTGTTTCAGGCTGGTCTGTTAATTAGGTGGCTTGTCCTTGAGACAGAGATTGCACAAAAGGCTTTTTTTAATGCATTGTACTAACACTGAGGATGTTGTCAGGCTTAGATAATTCTTTGAATGGGCTTGCAGCTTACAATGATTAAAGTTATGATAATAGCAAGGACATTCAGACATATACAAGTTCCCGAATAGCTCAGGGAGGTTTATCCTCCTTCAAATCATAGTGTTGTTTACTGCATCCCAGCTTAATTGAATTCAAAGACTCATAGAAGAAAGAAAATCTGATTTCTATCTTCCATTAAAACCACAATATATTAAATGCAGAAAACAAACAAAGCATTTATCTGTTATTAATACTTGACAGGTAAACCTCTCGGACTTTAAAAAACGACATCACAATTATTGCTCTCAAGTATAATGCCAAAATGATGAAAAACTTTAAAAAGCAAGGATTTCTTTTCAAGATCTCATCACTCAAATGCTGCATTACACCTAAAACAAGTCTAAGAAAAAAGTGCTAGGATAGAACTAATATACATGTGGATGCCATAATGCAATTTTGTATTTAAATCGTAGCACTCGTACTGGCTATCACTGTTTTCTTACCAAGTGTTTCACATAGAGGAATCTGATCAAGTATCATTCAAACAACTAACTGTTAGCTGTCAGGTTTAGTTTGAGTTGTGTTATAAAGAAAAAACTAAATCCACTTGCAGCGGTCAGCTGCCAGTTGTTTTATGTAGGACTTCCAGCAAGCGCTTCACTGGGGACACGAAGGATCGTCACATCTCCCTTTTGGGCTGCACAGATGTTACACATAGAAAGGAAAGCACAAGCTTGGTCACATGGGGAGGTTTGGGCAGGTCTCACTGCTTCCCTCCTCGGACTAGCTCAGAGTAAAGCCACAAGCACAGGGAAAGAGTACAAGTGTCACTCCAAGCCATCTGAGGAGCAGCCAGTGCCTGCCCTAGGATTTCACAAAGAGCGGTTGACTGCTCTGGAGTAGGTAGATGAACCCATTTTCCAGTGAGGGAAAACTGTAGTAATTTGTTCGTTCATGCAGAAGGAGAGAAGCATTCCTAGGAGACCACCTCCACTTCTTTTCTTTGATCACAGCAAACTGCAGACAGCGCACGGAGAGAATGGGAACCTAATTCTTTCAGAGAGTTTAATGCACAATAGAAACACAGATCCAGCAATTGTCACATGTTCCAGCAGGATATTTGACATTGCTTCTCTAAGAATACCAACAATTTCATGTCTTAATTCCCCAAGGTCCTTTGCCTCTCAGGATGACAAAGAAGGATGAACTTGAAATGAAGGACAGCCTGATGACTTCTGTGAGTCTGAGCAAGATGGGGTTCATCCAGCAATGGCAAAGAGCAGCTGAGAGTAATCTGTTATCCATCTACCAGGACTCACATGGATCCTCACACAAAATATGTTTTTCAGTGCCTGATTATCATGATTTAGAGGGCAGAGGGGAGGAGATACAATAAATACAAGAAGAATAAAAACTTATTGCGAGATAAATCTTTTCTGCTTTTATTCTCAGATTTGTAAGCATACAATTTGCTTTAAATGCTCACAAGCAAGTTAATTTAAGTTGCCAAGCAAAGAAAATGACAGAGTACTTCTGGAAAAGAAAAGAAACCTCAGGGAAAGAAGATCATATTCTGTAAAACCCATTGATTCTAACCTTATTTTTCTTTAAGTAAAGTATTGATGCTGATGATGTATTTCAGATTATTGAACAAGAACAAAATGACAACAGTCAGGCTTCCCCTTTGGGTGAACTCATTCTGTTAACCACAATTCTCCAAGTGCACTGAAAATACCTCTTCACTGCCACAAGAAGTCTGCAACCTATCTTTTAAGATGAGGACTACATTCTGGCAGTACTGCACAAATAGAGCGATGTATTGCTCATTAAGATTCAAATTAATTACTATAATTAAAGTGATTAGTTCAAATAAACAGATTGAGTACAAGACTGTTTCCAAGATCCTCCACAAGGCATGCTGCTCCGGGTTCTCACTACCAGGGCAAATGTGGACTGATGGGTGGTTTGGGAATCCTGAGCTGTGACTGCAGGCAAAGCCTACTTGATAAAGACTTCCTGTAAGACTTTTCACAGGCTCCTTCTTTGGTTTGCACTTGTTTCCCCTGCTCTTCAGTGATATTATCATCTAATTTCAGTGAGAAATCAGGAAAATAAAACCAGTGATATAGTAGCATACAGGAAGTGAGGTCCCTTCAGTATATCATGTTAATCACAGCCCCCAGCGATGCAATTCTGCCTTGAAAGACACATCCAGGTGCTTGTAACGGTAATAAACAGCTGTAAAATGCAATTCAGAAGAGCCACTTGGAACACAAGTCACCTATCTGTCCCCATATTTGCATTACCCTTCACTGCATGGCTTCATGCAATTCCCATGCAGCTCTGTACTTGCAAGGAGCAGGTGTTCCACTTAATCCAAATCCCAGGAGACAAGAAGTGTCCAACATCTCCTGGAACTCAGCTCACCTGCCCAGAGCTCTGATTTCAGTTGTAATCTAACAAAAGCTCATTGCTTAACTTCTCACTCTTCTAAATGCTGGCATCTTTTGACTAAAAATTTACTCATCACAGTTTTTTATGCATCAATTTCTGCCACTCTGCAGCCAACATATCAAAATCTCTGTCTGATCTCCAGCAGTCCATGAAAATCTTATATTAAATGCTGCAGTTGGAGATGTACTGCTGGTACCTTGCTGGGTGCACTAGACAGCAACAAGAAATAAATGGCTAATGTAAGGAAGAGCATTAACTTAGTTCCATAGAGCATTTAGAGATTTCTTTTATTTTCCTTTTTCTCTTGGTTCATAAAATAATTTAAAACTTTGGAAGTTCTTGAAAAGCAGAGTTATTTTTTCCACCAGTAAAACCAATTCTAGGGCAAAGATATACTCAGAAACTGCAGAAACCCTGGAGATCTGACTGCAGGACAGTCTGTCAGGCAGCAACTGACTCCTTTAAAGAAAACTGAGTTACTGCTTTATGTTATAATACATTTTGTTTTATAGTACACAAAAGATTTTTTAGTACACCAGTGTTTCCAAGTCCCTTCCAGAGGCATACTCATTAGATCTTAAGAATCTCTGGACAGGAAAAGCTCAGAGAGGACAGAGTCTTGGGTTCCCAGACTGATGCTGCTATTCTGAGATCTTGACACAGGTCAATTCACAGACAGAC
Source organism: Phainopepla nitens (assembly GCA_013400175.1). Lineage (NCBI taxonomy): Eukaryota > Metazoa > Chordata > Aves > Passeriformes > Bombycillidae > Phainopepla > Phainopepla nitens. Next base: position 1,457,370 of record VXBQ01007379.1, read on the forward strand.
GAGATTAAGATTCTTCATTTCCAATATACTTTTCTCTGTTATAAGCATAATGCAGCATTGAACATGTCAGGCGCTACTCTTGGTGGCAAAAAACAGTTAATGCTTTCCAAAGTGCAGTTACCCACAAGACCACTGTGACATTTCAGGAGTCAAGAGGAGCTATTATTAGCTGTGTCTAATAATATTGCAGGTTCCCACCCATGGAATCTGTGTCCAGTCCTCCACTGAGTTGGCAGCTTTTGGCAATATCACTGCCACATGATTTGAACCAGGCAAGTCTCAAAAAAACTGCCATAGCACTGTACAGCCAGCTTGAAAATACCCTCACTGCTCTAGGGAGATGAGTTATCCCTTTGGAATTGGTTTTTGGAACAGCAAACTAATGAATCACTAACAATTCTAAAGTAGACAGAATGTATTGCAACACAGCATGCAGTGCTGCAGAGCCGAAGGAAATCTGTTTACAGTGCTTCAGCAGACACTTGAAATCAAGATGTTCAACAAGGATGAGGCTGTTAAGAGAGAATTGAGGCTCCAAGTGCTGAAGCTCCAAGGGAAGTTACCCCCACCAGGACCAGCAGCCATTCCTTGGTGCCAGGGATGGGCTCTGGCCCAGAATAGCAAAGGCAAGGCACAGCTCCAAGGAGGGAGTCCACATGGAAACAGGGCAAGGGATGGAGCAAGGAACCCTGTTCTCCTGGGCCTGTTGGTACCTGTCCTTCAGTGCTAACAGAGATCAGAAACCACTTCTGTCATTCACACACACTCAGTGCCAGCCTCCCCCCAGCCACAGCTACCTGGAAACCTTGTCACTATGATTTATGTGATATTTGCTCATGGTACAGGGTGGACACCAAACTTTGTATTCAAACAAAGGTCAGCCTGATGCATATGGTTGGTGGGATGGGAAAAGGCACTGCTTCACAGCTCAGATTCTTAGTGCAGCAGCACAGTCTGAAAAGAGAAGCTAAAACACAGAAACAACATCAAAGTCCACACAGAGTTTGCTGGGCTAGGAGAAAACCAAAGCTCAAAATCCACTTCGAACTAAGGACACTCAAAGCCACAGCTTTGAGTGAACTCACTGCCCTGCTTTTTCCCAGCCAAAGCTGGGCTGTTACACAAATATGATGCTTTGGCCAAAAGGCCAGAAATGTAGTCCCAAAAGTATACAGAATGGAACATAACTTTGAAGGGAACAGTTAAAGCTTTGTCTGGAAAAGACAGAAATTTCAATGCACTGGTGCTGCTTATCCAGTGACTAGATATATATTTTACAGCAGAGAATTACTCAATAAGACAGAATAGCAGTTTATCCCTTCCTTTTCTACCCCTCTAAGTCCACAAATTCTACAGCCCTCCCAGTCCACCAGCCTTGTTTCAGCATGAAGCCTTGCCAATAGCACTGAACAAAACCAGAGAGAGTTTTCTTTACAGGTGCTAAGGAAACTGATCAGATAGGTTATCCATTCGCATAAAAATATGGAAAAAGGGGCAATTTAAAAGAAAAATTGATCATTACTTAAGCAGATTCCTCAAGATTCATTGTTAGAGAAATTCATGTAAACACAACCACAGGAGGTGACTGCACAATGAGCCAAGGAATAAGAAAGTGGGATAAGGGAAAAGTGTTTCTCTCCACTGCACAAGAGCTGACCAGCATATGACAGGCAGCAGGGTAGTACAAATAAATCAAAGATGAACTATCATTTATAGCTAAGAAGCTTCAGACCAAAAAACCATCCAAATTCCACTGCAATGACTGGAAAGTAGTTTTAGAAATATCAAAAATAGCTGTAGCAATGCCAGATCAGAGCCCTACCCTGCTGCTGCATAGTCTTCCTGCCCTTCCCCAAAGAGGTTCAGGATCAAAATTTAAGCTGGTCACCTCATTTAAAACCTACCCAGAAACCCAGAACCTGGCACACAATTCTGTAAACACTGTACATCTCTGGCTTGTAGGCTGGGAGAGATGGACTGCACATACCTCCTCTGCTTGTAAAGCAAAGGAATGTGCTCACAAATCAACCACAGTTTTATGAGGAAAAGAAGGGAGGATCTTCAGTTCCCATCATATTTGGAGCGTTATTCAGAGCTGCGCATCCTCCCCAGGAGCACTGAGGCCGTGGGGAGTGGCAGTGTCACAGGGCTGATGGGCCTCAACCACACTTCTATTTCCATCCCCTACCCTTCCAAGAGGGATTCAGTGAGACTGAGCTCTGCAGCCCTGGCTGAGCAGGGCCGTGATACCACAGAGCACCCACAGGGTTGCTCCCTTTTTAAAGGGGCTCACAGCAGTGACACAAGGTGGCTGAATCCAAGCTATGGCTGCAGCTGGCTGAGGATTTTGGCAGAAACTTCCCACAGATGCCTGAGCCTTAGTTCTGTGTCAGTGCCACTGATTTAAAGTGACACTTCCAGGGAAACTTTACACTTGGAATGCAGACGTCTGCCCAGCAGGCAAGTCAGTCAAGACCAGAGTGCCAATTACACAAGCATAGTGTACCAAACAGTAAAGATTTTTGCATGCAGCAGACATCAGGCCAAGCCCTGACCTGTGGAAATCAAAGTTGACCTGTACCTCTACACCAATAGCAGGCGAACATACACAGTGGAACAGGAGGAACAACACTGGAGCTCAGGCCTGGAGGCCTCTGTGCTACCCAGGCTCCCAAAGCAGAAATCAGAATGCTGGTCTGCTTGCAGTCATTACACATGTACAAGGAAAAACTGCCAAGTAACTATTTTTCTATTTTTGTTTTCTATTCAATATTTTGAAAGGTCAAATGTATTTGCACTCTGCTGTGTTACCTTTATCAGTGCTTAAATTCAAGCCCTGCCAGACGAATCACAAGTCGTACAAACGCCCCAGAAGTACAATGTCAGAAGCAGATCCATTGTACATGAATTGTATTCTCAGTTGTCAGGGGAGGATTGTTTCTGTTTGAAGCATGGAAGGACCTGCAGAAAACTAACAGCTAGTTTGCAAATGTGCCTGAAAACAAGTTCTCTTCCTTTTAATCTCTTGCTCTTTAGCTGGCCTCCAAGAGTTGTCAGAAAAAGCAGAGAAAAGGGATAAATCTGTGAAACCATATATTAGCAGAAGTGGTAGGAGAAGGGAAGTCATAATATCTGGCAAAGCTTTGGAGTGTTACTCTTTCCTAACATCTGCCCCTTTTCAGCAAGACATAGCCCAGCTGTTCCTGGTAGCTGCCTTGCTGCATATTTATTGCTAGAAAACCATGATAGAGTTGTACTTCCCCTCTGAGGTTCTCTGACCCTTTCCCACTTTTCCATTTTCTTTGGGACATACTCACGTCCATCAGTAAACAGTTAAAATCCTGCTGGTGCCACACAGGGGACGTGTGGCAAGTCACCCTCCTGATGCACATAAACCAGCTTCAGATAGTTGAAGAAGTGACATGCAAACAGTTCCAAAAGAAACTGTAAAGTGCTGTCCTGCAATGAAGGCTGCTTTGGCTTCATAATTTATATCCAGTTGTCTTCTGTTGTCTCCACTCCCATTCCTTCCCCATCCAATCAGTCAATTAGAGGAAGAGATGTCCTATGTTTATTTCATCTGTGTGATAACAAGGCTCCCAGAGAGTCAGTAGAATGGATTTAATGAATAAGACAACGTCAAAGTAATAGGGACAAATGTTGTTCATCAAGACATAGAACAAATAATAATAAAGCCCCACCAAAATATAAAATGTAGAAGAGAGGAGTGTTCTGTGGCAGCTAATGAATGCTGGAAAAGGATAAAGAGTTTTACAAAGGATTAAATTTCCTGCCTCTCATAAGCCAGCATGCTGATATACACAAATGTGCATAAAACAATATCACCATTTCCTGGTGCCAACAACTTCAGACGTAGATATGAGCAAGAGCTCTGAATACAGGTGTCACCCTAAGCTCTGAGGAAAGAGCATGTCAATGAAGATGTGGAAATCAGGCAAAATCAGACTGTGCTCCATCCCTGTATACATCTGTTGACTGTACCACAAATATAAAAGGCTGCTTTCCAAATTCTAACGGCTGCAAAAAGTGACAGAACACTGAATACCATTTCATTTTTCTTCTTCTCTTGGTTTTGCTTTCCCTTCCATTTTTATGCTTTAAGGTTGGCTCTTCTTTCTTGTACTCCTCATTCAACCAGTGAAAAGGAGAAGAAATTCAGCAGCTATATCAGCATGTTTATTAACAAATTACTACCCCAGCACTTCTGGTCCCAGGAGATCACCAACCTAACACCATTACTGGGGGCGATAAATTAAATTCTCTTTTTCACATGTGCAGAAAGAACTAGATTGCTCTAAGGGACTGAGGGACAGAGGAATAGGGTGGTATGAGCATACCAGGAAAAGCACAAGGTTTGGGCCAGATGCACAAGTACTGACATCACAACATTTAGAGTTCCCTACCGCATTAGCCAAGGGTTAGAACTTAACACTGCACTAACTCAGGGGAATCTTCAGATTACCCAATGAAAATATGACCCATGTGAAATGTTAAAGGAAAGCAACTCCTTAAGTGTGTCTGGTTCTCTTTCTAGTGAAAAAAAATCTCTATCCTCTTCTCTTCTATCACCAAAAGAAAAACCTTTATAACCACCAAGAATAGGGATGGACTTTCCAGCAGAGCCTGTTGAACCCCATCTAAGTTAAACCACAGTAGCAAAAATTATTCACAGTAGTAAAAATTTCACCCTTTCCTCCAACACTAGTAGTTCTGGAGAAAAGTTTGAGTATAAAAACTAAAAATACTCAGACTATCTGAATTATTTTAAACAGATGGAGGAGAAAAGAGAAAAAAGTAATTTGAACAAGGAAATTACAGGAATGCTGATGCTTCCAGTCAGCCTGGAGGTAAGGTAGAGAGAACCATTCATGCTGTGCACGATGGCTTTTTATTCCTACATTTCCCAGCTAGACGCCACAAACACACAGCATGCAGAAATCAGAAGTCAAGAATAAGTTGGAGAAACAATTCTGTTCAGGTTCAACATGAGTTATTGCAGGCAAGCAAGTCAGTTTGTTTTACACAAACTCCTTCATCCACCCCATAATCAATGTTTAGCTCCCATGCACAGCAAGAAGCAGATTCTGTGCTTGTGTGTCTTTGACTCCTGAAGGAGGAAAAAGCTTTGAAAATTCTATTATTGGGAAGCAAGTGCAAGACTGAATCCTCATTTCAGAGAGACAAACACACAGGAAGAACCAGCTGTTCCACAGAATAAGATTTTGGCTTTCAACAGTCCATATAAATCCACAGTCTCATGTTTTGGGCAGGTACCAAATGGTGCATCCATGTGTCCTAGTCCTCCCAAGAATTCAAACATTTGGGTGCATCTCCCTAACAGTGACACTTTAGGTCAGCAACATCCCACTTCCAGAAACTAAACATGGAGGGGAAACAGCCGCGACCAGCAGCTCATCTCCTGCCAGAGCAGCCCAAGCTTTTGGCAGCTCTGCCTCCTCCAAACTGAGGAAAGGAAGGAAGACAGGAACCTCTGTCAGTGAGCAGATGGTGGGAGAAATATTCTGCCACTGAGACTGTGTCTCCTGTTGCAGTGGAAAATGCAGAACCTCTGTCCTACCCAAGTGGAGCTGGTTGTGCATTATCTGTCCCTATTTGCTACCCCAAACTGCTGTGGTCTGGAACCTTGAGTGTAAATAGAACTGCCAGCCTCATCCTCCTCCTCTGCTCCACCTGATCATTGTGCCAGCAGCCATCACAAACACCAGCTGTGAGCAAGCACGCTCCACTTCCTTATGCCTAAAGAAGTCTGTGCAGCTATGATTATATTTTATCTTATTAGTTTCCTCTCTATGCAAGTAACTACTGTATTGAGATAGGCAGTTCCTTGGCAAATCACAACTAATTACACTCTTGAAATTTGAGCTGCATTATTAAAATACTACTGAAAACACCACCCTCTGATTGGCCTAAAGACTGAATTTATTCTGGGCTCCCTCCAATCCGAATTAATCTTTCTGGAGTACAATGAAGTGTCACCACTGAATCAACAGCAGCAGCCCAAGTGACAGCAGCCGACACCATTACTCACCTAAGATAACAGACCTCGAGTCATTGAAACAGGCACATGTTGGAGGCTGTCTCCCATTTCAGAATAATGTTCCTGTCGTAACTGAGCAGTTATTTTAGGGAAGCAAGGATAAATTCATTACCATTTGTAGGGTGCTCAGATATCAGAGCAATAGAAGCCGTGTAAGCAACCTGGTACGTGCGCAGTAGGGATGCACATGGCACTGACACCAACCATCCTTCACCCAGATAACAGAAGGAGGGGCAATGCCATCAATCCACATCCACTGGAGGCTTGGAGGTGTGAGCAGCAGCGCTTTGCTATTGCAAACACACAAAACTGAAGTTGAGAGATGTGCAAGACCAGAAGTAATTTCCACAAGAGACAAAATTTCACAATTTATCCTCAGCATCCTTATCTTACTTCATAGTAACACATGATATGTGAACTTATCAGCTGCTCTTTCTCCAGATTACAATAATCAATACCCTCACCACATAAAGTACCACACTTCTGCATTGATAACTAAACCACAGAGATCAACAGTTGGGGAAAACCATTGGTGACATTTAACACTGGAGACTGCATTCTTATTTATTATTTTTAAATGAAACACTGCCGTTTAAAAAAATTAGAACAATTATTTCAAAACTAGATGTCAGAAGCATATCCATTCCCAAAAAGCAGGGAATGTGGGTGCAAGCAAGGTGTGCTCCCCATTACTCCAGGCCTTCCTGACCATCCCCACAGCTTTGTTCCACCAAATAATGACTCTTGCAATGACGTTGCCACATTCCACACAGAATTAGATCCTGAAGCCCAAGAGCAAGACAGAGAATAGATTGAGTGTTCAAGGCCAGGCTGGACAGGGCTTGGAGGAGCCTGGTCTAGTGGGAGGTGTTGCTGCTCATGGCAGAAGGGTCATAAATGATACAATTATCATTTTATGATCCATTATTAAAGAAAGATGATCAAATATGCACCTGACCAGTTTAGTGTTCAGGTCAGAGTTGTGTATCAGTAAATTGACAGGAATATCAATATCCATAAGTCAAGATTCGTAGAGTTCAGAGTCCAGTTAGCTCAATCTGATCATGAATTATGAAAACAAATATTTTAGAAAACAATTTCACTTTGCTTGGCACAAAAACACAACCTCCGGGTAGCAAGCTAACAAATATGCCCAGAAATGAAAAAGGATTTTTATGTATTTTTCTATTTAGATATCATTCTCATTTATCTTTACCCACAGGTCTTTCATTTTGCATTTCACTTGGATAATACCCAAAAATTCCTGGCAGTTGCAAGACCAGTTATCTTGGCAGAAGGTCAAGCTGAACACCTTTTAATTTGGCAGGTTATTTAACTGTACAGATCACCTCAAACCCACAGCTGAGATATCCATTCTTGCTGCAAAGTGCAGTTGGAGTTGCTCAGCTTCCTCTGACAGAGCTCTGAAACAATGAGTTTAATGGAGAAGGAAATGCCCCTCCAATTCTGATGCCTAATTCCATCTCCTTTCACTCAGGGAGCAAAGTACCAGATGCTCTGGATTTCCTGCTTTGTCAACTCCAGAGCGGTGCTACGTTCAATTCTCACATTTTGTTAGAGCTGTTTGCTGTCTGACAAAATGCAGCTCCTCAGGGACAGCACAGGGCTGTCTCAGGAGAAGTGAGCAAGAGTACCTTATTTGGCCGCAGAGCGACTCAAAGCAAGAAAGTTTGTCTATGGGGAAATGCAAGATCCTGGGGACACTATTTCTGGGATTTTCTCTGCTCCCAAGCAGTTACCAACAGTTGGTTGAAAATTTTAATGTAATTAGACACAAGAACACTTTAGCAGGCTAAGGAAGGGGAAACTTTACATGATCCTCCCCTGCCTCTATCCTTATATGCTGTCTCTACAAGCTGTGGATCATATCTAAGCTGCCTGAAATAGGAATATCTCCCTTTACACAGTGACTCCATGGACAACTGCCAGCTTTTGTTTTACACTTGTGGGTTCAAAATCCCCTGTGTTTAACTCCAGGACTCACTATTGACAACTTGCACAGAAGCACAATTCCAAGTTATGCCAAGAAGATGAGAAGAAAAAGGCTGAGTGCCTATAAAGTAGATGAGCCAATTATCAGCATGATAAGTGCTTTGTAACATGTTTGGTATTTTTTGCTCCATAGCAGTTTGATCAAAACTCAATGTGTCAACACTTTTATGGATTGATTTGAAGCAGTATAAGCAGTTATCTGTGCTCTTTCTACGTGTGCCACGGCTGTGTTTCTGCCCGTGTGGCAGCCAGCCATTAAGGCAGAGAATCAGGACTCCCTCAGCTGCATCTCCAGCCAAGTTTGTCAACCTGGCCTTGGAGCAGGAAAGGAGCTCTCACACCCAGCCCAGGGAAGGGAGAGGGGTAACAAACAGCCCCCAGCACACAAATAGTAACAGCTGAGGTAACCCGAGCTTACGGGTACAGATATTTCCAGTGAGCATCTCCTATCCTAAATTCCAGTTGTTTGTATAAATATTTCTTTGTGTACAGCCACATTAACAGTGCTGTGACATCCTAATGGCCTAGAGCCTGAGGTTTGCAGCATTTTGAGTCCTTGTTACACACAAGATCCACAAGGTCCATCTGCCATGATTACTCAAAATTCTAAAATGCCTGTGAACCTCTAGAAACCCATTTGCTTTCTGTACTGTTAACACAGCCTTCATACACACAATAATTATTTGCTCTTCATTACATACCAGGCTGCAAAGTCCTTGGGAATTAAATATTAACTTTTAGAAATACAGACATTGTCATTACTAAAAAGGAATTAAGCATTAGTTGTTCACAGCAAAAGAATGAAATAATTTAGACTGAAATAGATAGCTATTATTAGTGGTTTGCTAGAGTTTTTTTATTTATTTAAATAATAGTTTTGGGAGTAGAACCTTTATCTCTTGGAGTCTAAGGAATTCTAGGTAATAAAATCTAATTAATTTCAGGGAGCTGTGTATGGTGTCCAATTTTGAGACATTTCAAAAGCTTGAAGATGGATGTTCAGTTCCCTTAGAACAAGGCCCATAAAGATACCAAATTCGACATCCATACACGGACATTCATAGATATCAGAAGTTATTTAAACACCTTAATCAGCTTTTCCAAGTGGTTAGAGATACTGAAAACTGCTGTATGCTGAAAAGATTCACCCCACTCTTAATACCATTTTAGTCTGTCCATAGAACTGTTTCAACCAGCTCCATTGAACCAAATCTTAAAATTCTTCTTTTTTTCCTCTAGCCAAGAAAATTAATAGTGCAAAACAGTAGAATATTGGATAAGATAGGAGCAGAATGAGTCCCCTTCATATGAAACAGTAAGGCTTTCAAAGAATTAGATTCTTTTGACAGAGAATACAGTCCACATCACACACAAAAAAAAAAATTTAAAAAAGCAGTAGCGGGCAAATTTCCAAGACCTCTGAATAATGAAACAGTGACTAATAAAGTAAGTCTCATTTTTCTCTCCTCTTTGACATTTAATATCCTCCTGATTTGTGTACACTAACATCGTGCTAGCTGCAAGACACGTGAAGTGACAGAAAACCACAGCTTCCCATCTGGGCTGGTCCCATCCATCTGGTGATTAGGGCAGGGCACAGTGCAACCATATGGCCATGATCAAGAACCCACTAATATCATCCAGAGCTAAGTGGGAAATGCAATAGCCCACTTAGTCTCCTAAGGATGATAAATGTCTCTCATTCTGTTTCTCCTCCCCGGTGGTCATTGTAGATTTGTCTTTTTGCCTGCACAGATGAACCTCTAGTTAGAACCACAGAATATGTGGGATTGCAAGGGACTCAAAAGGATCATGGAGTCCAACTCCTGTTCTGCACAGAACCATCCTCCACAGTCACTCCATGTACCCAAGAGCATTGTCCAAAGTCTTGCTGAGCTCTCTCAGGCTCAGTGGTGCGACCACTGCCCTGGGGAACCTATTTCACCCTCTGGGCGAGAAATTTTTCCTAATATCAAACCTAAACCTCCCATGACGCAACTTCAGGCCACGCCAGGGTCCTGTCACTGGTCACACAGAGCAGAGATCAGTGTCTGCTCCTCTTCTCCTCGCAAGGAAGTTGTGACTGCAGTGAGGTCTCCCCTCAGTCTCCTCTTCTCCAGGCTGAACAAGCCAAGTGCCCTCAGACACTCCTCACATCGCCTTCCCTCAAGGCCCTTCACCATCTTCATTGCCCTGCTTTGGACACTCTCTAAGAGTTTAATGTCTTTGTTACATTGGGGTGACCAAAACCGCCCTCAGCACTCGGGGTGAGGCCGCCCCAGTGGAGAACAGAGCAGGACAATCCCCTCCCTTTCCCAGCCTGATGCTTCCAGGACATGGTTGTCTCTGCTGGCTGGAACACCACTGATACACATCAAAACAGTGAACTTTGCCCCTGTAACTGCCCATGAAACAATAAAAACAACCTGCTAATCTGACTTTTGTATTCAAAGTCCTACATGAATTCCCTGTCCTCCAGAGAGGTTTATGCTGTCATAGGAACTCAAACCTGAGGCCAAATTCCTGACAGGAAGCACAGCTGGTGCAACCCAGCAGCTGAAGATTAGACATGCAACTCCAGCAGTGATGCAGGAAGAGTGGAACACTGAGAGCTCTGTTATCTGGTTTTCTTTTGCATATAAATAGAATGGGAAGAGCCTGTTTAGCTTGGGACAAACAGGAAGAAAAGGAAGGCAGAACTTCACAACTCCTTGAAGGGGCGCCACTGTTGCCATCTACATGGTTCTGATAGTCCCTGTTGCACTGGTCTACTGAGACAGCTTCTAGGAATACTAATTTCTTAGCTGCCAAGTCACTAAAAGCCAAGTCAACAACTCCCAGTGGATCACAGCACAAATATTACATGTGCTAAGAAAACCTTTTTGAAGGTTTTGATGCTCAGAAACAGAAAGCAGGTCCCAACATATCACCTAAGCTAGGTCTTAGATTGAAGGATTGAGTCTCAGGGGGTACTCAAGGTGGGATTTAGTGGCCATAACCACAGAAGCATTTTCATGTTTTCACTTGCCCACTATAACAAACCTCCCTTGCTTAGCAGTAAGGACTGTGGTCAGGTTCTGTGTAAGGATATATTTAGAGGTTGGAGCTGTAGCCAAAAGCCATCCTAATTCGGTAGTGCCAACCTTCCCTCCAAGGCAACATTTGAGAAATAGGACAGCACAACTGCTGGAATGGCTCTGTGTTTTGGGAGACACCATCCTGTGAATGGGATATGCAACTGGAAGAAGTTTTTTGACTGCATAGCAAAAAATGATGGCCTGAAACTGTGGGGAGCAAGTGTCAGCCTGCTCACAAAGTGCTCATCAGTAGGAATAACTATACAGAGTAATTGACAATTGAGTTTCTCTAACATTTTTGCAACTCTGATACAGCACAAGAACCACAGGACTTCTCCTCTAGAACTCTCAGATAGTGAGACCTACAGCAACACGATAGAACAGGGACATACTTGGTGAGAATTTGGGCATAATCTGCAATGTTATAACAGCACACTTGTGTGAGCAAGACTTGTCTTTTTTTTCCTGAAGATGCTGAATTTCTTTTGCTTTCAATATCTGGGTGCTGCCTTTCAAGCTGTGCATGGAGCCCTCTTCTGGAGAAATTTGAACAAACCAAAGCTTAAGAATGCAGCAGTGAGGGCTCTGCATTAGGGGAAAGAGTTTGAGGACTAATTTTCTCTATTCACTCTAATGACAAGCTTGTAAAATCCACACATTTTTCCAATTTACTTAGTTGCAACCCAGTGAAACATGACAGTTATTGTTAAAATTATCAAAAATATGGGGATTTGTCCTCACCTTGTAAGCCTTACTTACAAATTTTGAGTCATCTCTCTGCATGAAATGCATAACATAGAAAAGGAAGCCTGTGAACAACTTTTGTCTCAAAACAAATATTTTGTACATAGGTTTTAGAAAATATCCTTTGGGGAAAATATAATACATGCAGATTTTTAAATCTATCAGATCAGAGTATGCATTTACTGTACACTGTACAGTGAACTGCATAAGCTACCAGAGTATATTTAGTTTTTATTGTCAGCTTCAGATCAATAAAGCTATACTATTATAGTTATGCTTTGGAGTTCTAAATGTGAGTCTGAATTAAAGCATTACTTGAAACATCTCTCTCAGTTATTCCAGCTAATGCTCAGTTTCTCTCTTGGTGAAAACAGAACAGTTGGTAGCAGTGTAGACTAAATCTTTGCAAATGGAAAAATTACTTTATTGCCCACCTGTTTACCACAGTTTTTGCATACATACTTAATGGGCTGCTTTGATATGAAAAAGTGATTCTCCATCTTCATCCTTTTAGTGCCTCAAAAGGCAATTTTTTTGTACTTTAAAAATGCAGTTGAATTAGAGGCAGACCAAAAACACACAAAACCCAAGTTACTAATTTTAGAAATGGTCTTTTCACTAAAAATAAACCATTTACAGTTCTCGAACTTTTTTCTCTACACTACAACCTTTGTTATCATTACTTTGAGACTAATGTATCACTATCTTCTGCTTCCACAGAAAGATTACTAGATTGCTCCTGCTTAGAAAGAATTCTATCAAACTTGATCCTTTCTAGTTCCACTAACATTGCATTATATGAGACATTGTTGCTACTCCTAAGGGAGAAAAAAAGAAAACTTGCAGAAAAAGATTCCCAAATGTGTTACAACCACTACACAAGCAGATGGTTACATTTGTTTAATATGTTGTTTCTCACATTCTTCTGTTTACTTTTCCTGTCACATGAAAGTTGTGCATGTGGGGCATCAAAGAGAAAAGCCAAACAGCATTTCAGTAAATCCCATTTCTTTCCCTAGCATGGCACCCACTCCAATTCATACTTTAACCTGCCAATACTCAACAACCTAGACCTGAAGACAGAATTATATACACTTCCATATTACAGTCTGATTCATTCCCCAATTCAGTAGCTCTTAGACATGATCTAGAAAGTAAACTTGGAGATGCGTCAGCTCACATGGTGGAGAGAGACATGGCCAGATAGGGCTGTACATGCTGATAAAGAAGGTGGAGTGCAATTTGAGCACTTAAGCTGGAAGCAAGGCTAAAGCACCACAAGCTCAGCCCTGCAGTACAGCAGAACTCAGCTCAGCCCAGCCTGGGAAGAAACTCTGAAGTATCACTGAAAGTTATCAATAAAGTGCACAGGTGTTTTTGGAATAAGGTGTCTGCACCTTGTCAGATTTTAAGAAGTCATTAATGTTAAGAAAATGCCAGCTATGTTTAATAGGCCCTAGAAATCCATCTTCTTGTATCACATACATACTGCTTTGCTACAAGCAACCACTAAAGAAAATCCAAACTCAAGCTGATTAATTCAGCAGTGTGTTAGAGAGGCTGTACAAAATTTAAAAAAACCTGAAAATAGAGAGAAAGCCAAGCAAAGCAGATGGGAGGTCTCAAAGCCAAGATGAGAGAGCACCAGTTCAGTACATCCATAGGTTACCTTTTCACTGCCTGTGCCCTCTCCCCCAGTCCCCCTGCTCCCCGAGCAGTGCCTCCCACTGCCAGCCCAGCTGCCTGCCCAGGCTGGATCTCAGCCCACTTGTGACAACTTCTCTTCCCCAGGAGCCCTCTGGGTTTCCTCAGCCCTCCCTAAGCAGCAGCTTGGCCACTGTCCTGAGCCAGTCCCGGCAGAGCCAGAGGCTGCCCTCGGACAGTGCCAGGGAGCCCCAGCCCAGGCTGGCAGAGTGGCACTGCCAGGAACTCTCCATGTGGCAGCAGCACACGCTGCTCGGCACCAAACCTATGGCCCAAGGCAGCTGCCTTCATTTGTTGCACTGCCCGGAGCAGGATTGCGATCCCGAACCCACCCAAATGCCTTTGTGCTTGCTCACTCCCAATCCCCAGGCACCGAGCCTCCCGCTGTCCCACAGCCCCAGCCACCCACGTCCCTGTTCCGACTCCTGCTCAGGTGACACCAGGACCTGGATGTCCTAACCTTGATCCCCAGCATGTGTGCAGTCAGTTCACCCTACTGCCTCCTCCCCACACACCGTGGGGCTGCTCTCAGCAGGAAAGCTCTCCCAGTGGTGATCCCTCTCCGTTTTTCTCCTTACTGCCCTGTTTGGGATTAGCAGAACAAACGCCTGCTGGAGATTGCAGTTACACAAACACGGGGCTTCAAGCTCAGCGTCCCGAGCTCTCATTTGACACTAAACCCTACCACCCCTCTAAGGGTTAACAAAACCGCTCGATCGCAAGTCAAAAAGGAATTAACTTTCATCCCTGCTCAGTGCAGAGGCTCTCAGCCCACTGTCACTAAATGCAAGTTTACAGAGCTCGTAAGACAAAAGGAGGGAGAATGCAGTGAAGCTGGACAACAACAAAGGATTTCCAAACCTGCTCTGAGCTGCCCAAAAGTGAGCCTGTAACAGCAGCGAGAGGAAAAGAGAGTGACCGAGAGGTGCTGAGAAGTGAAAGCCCAGCGAGTCCCTCTGCTTTGACAGGCAGCAGCAGCGGGGCTTCAGCAGCTCCGTGTTTTTAAGGCTGGGTGTTTTTTCCTCTGCTTTCTGGCAGAGGGGGATCTATTACATTTAATAAGAGAAAGGCTACATAGCAAGTCACTAACGGAGCATTACATATCTATCAGGAGAGCACGGGGAAGGGAGCCTTTTGCAAGGTCTGATTTTATTTTTCCTCCATATTCCCCCCCTCCAATTCCTGTATTTTTTTTAAAAAAGCAATAAATAACGTGAGCTGCCTGTAACAGCCTATAAACCTACTACCCAGCACAAGCCACAGAGGAAAGAGGCAAATCAAAGTTGCAGCATTTGATATGACAGAAAATATCGCCGCTGCAGCTGCAACCGAGACACTTGAAAGATTCCCCCCACCATCCTTCCTGAAGGGAAACAAAAAAACGCTATATATCACACGGCAAATTGGTTGTAATTGTAAGTCAGGGAACTATGAGATCCTACATTCCTAGCAACTGGCTTAGAGCAAAGATCCTGCATCTTTAAACAGTAATTCAAGCAATGCATAATTACTCAGAAATCAGAGCTGAATTACAAATACTTTCAAATCCAAATGCACAAAAGCAGAAAGATGAAAGAAAGCAAGGAAAAGGCACACATTTCTTACCTGGGACAGCAGAAAAGACAGAGTAAGTTGAGTTTTGTGCTGCATTTTGCCAGACTAGAAGGTACCAGAGGCTTTTTCATTCATGCACTCGGCTGCACTGAGCATATTTTCACTGTGAAACAGCCTTTGAGAAGAGACTCTGCCTTGAGAGCCAGCCAACTTCCCAAATAGATCAGCAGCATCATCACTAAAGCATTGGATAGAGTCTGATGACCAGAACCAATGGCTTTACAAGGATGATTTCTTCACAAAGCATCCCCATTTTGCATCACACATTTTGGGCAAGCACCTCTACAAACACAGCACCTTTAGAAAGCATTTTGCTTTGGTGTATTTCTGTGTTTAGTTTCAGTCTAGCATCATGCTTTACAGATCTCAACAGTATTTTCCCTTTTAGAGAATGGCATTCCACAGAGAGAAATAAGAGCAACTCTGAGCACCACTGCAAAGAGATTCTCTTTATTAAAATGTTAATAAGGTAAACTTATTTTCAATAATTCAAAAAAAAAAAATTATCTCTGCAGTTTTGGTTACTTCCAAGCCTTAGGAGGAGAACACAGTGAATTTTTTCAGTGCAGAAGAAATACAGGTTATATTTCGTGTTTTCCCCTCAATCCCACAAATCACAATGAAGACAGATCCATTCTAGACTGCAGAAAAAATGCATTATAAGGCAATAGATTTTATTAACTGCTCAGGTAACGGCAGAATTTGCTTTTAATTCAACAAACTAGAATCTAGGGCAGAGTTTTGAAGGTGCACGTCCTTCAATTAGCAAAAGTTTTCCTGTTTGAAAGAGGGGACCTGATGTCTCAAGGATCTGCTTTCTCTGGATTGGTTACGTTGCAGCCCAGCAAGCAGTACAGGCAGATGGACCAAAGATTAGGAATTAATTCCCCTGACTGCATTTCCAACTCCACCTCTCTTGCCACTCCCCAGTATCACAACACTCCAGTCCTTTTCTGAGTTGTCTCCTGGCAGTCACCAGGGTTACTTAGCAGTACCCTTCCCCCATTTGTAGAAGGATCAAAAATCTCCTCAGCTCTCATCAGTGATGTTTTTCTCTCACTTGCTCATCCAGCAGAACCAGCTGCCATCACTTTCTGCTCTGCCCCACCACGGGTGGCTGCTGTGCTGGTGGAGATGAGAAGAAACATGGGGAGGGAAAGGCAGGTAGGCAGATACGAAGGGATAAAGGAGCTGCCAACCACTTTGAGCTCCCCAGCATCAGCAGGAGCTTCCAGCTGTGAGTAATGTTGTTTGATGCAACCACTGCTAGTCTACTGCTCAGAGCTTACATCTTCCTTTACATACCCACAGGACCAAAACTGAGGGAAAACACTGTCCTTCCAAAAACCCTCACAGGCAGCAATAACTCTGTTCCAGTACCTCCATTACACGAGTTTAAATTAATACTCAAGTAAGAATAGAATCCAAACAAAACCCAGCAGGAACTACCAGTAGCAATAATAATGCTCTGCATAACCACAAACGGTTCACTACTTAACATAAAAAGAAAAAAAAGCAGGTAGGTTTCTTTTTTTTTTTCATCCCTTTTTTTTTTAATTATTTTTTTTAGGCAGAAAGCCAGTTTAGCAGGGAAAAAAAGAAAAATCTTACAGCTCTTTATGACTAGAAATACATGACTGACCACCTCCCATTTCTCTTTCAGGGAGCCAGTTTGCCACCAAGTATAATTCCCAGCCTCAAGAGGAGCACCTAGGAATCTATAAGCCAGGCTGGGTGGGGTTTATAGGGCATATCCCACAGAAAACAGCACCAGCCATTCCACAGTGTGCACAGCTTCTGGATGGGGCACTGGGATTTGGACCTTCTTAATCCCACCAACAGGGGCCAAAGAGCTGAGTGAGTTACCAGACCAACCAGAAGTAGGTGGTGGCTGAAAGGAACAAAGGCATATCTGCATCCTGCTTTACAGGAAAGGGACTCATTTAAAAAAAATAGAAGTCAAGTCATGGGGTAGATGATTCACTGCAAGATAATGCAACATGAGATTTGAGCCAACACGAGCAGTTATTTTCTGTACAAGGCACAACATGGGTATGGGGCCATCCCCATACAAGGGCAGAGGGGGAACAAGGAGTTTGAGGTGTTCCAAATGGTCCTGCAGGAGCATGGCCATCCCTGCAGCCATGGCACCCCTCCACATCCTCAGGGGCCAGGCACCACAGCCTGGTGCACAGCAGGTCCTGCCTCCCCCAGGGGCTCTCCCAGCCAAAAGAAGTCACATACCACAGCTTTTTACCTCCAGAAACAGCCAAGATCCTCTAGCAACAATTAATGAGAAAATAATTTAAAAAAAAAAAAAAATTTTAAAAAAAATTTGTTCCACAGAGCTGGTTCTTCCTCCTGCTACAGCAGGTCCCTTGTGCTTTGGCCTCTACTCGAAGCTGCTCTCACTTATCCCCTAAAAGGGTAATTATTGATTCCTGGAGGGGTGATAACTATTCCTACAAGGGTAGTTAACCATTCCTGGAGGGCTAATTAACAATTCCTGGAGGGGTTAACCCTTCACAGACCGCTGCCAAGCCCTGGCACAACATGGTGCCCAAGCGTGAGGGCGGCTGTGCCCACGGGCAGCGCTCACCACAGGGTCTGGCCACACTGGGAAGTGGCCTTTTGGCACTGCTCACCTGAGGAGAATTCCAGCACACCACAGCCCTGGCTGCTGGGGGTTATGGGGTTAACTGGGGACCCCAGCAGAGAGAGGTGGGCAGCTGCTGCAATCAGGGGCCCAGGAGAAGGGTTTCACCACTTGCAGGTGTGTCCCCAGCTCAGCTGTGTCTTCTGGGGTTATGAACAGAGTCTTCTCTGCTAATTAGCTTATTAATGAAGAGCTGGTAGGCTATTAATTAGAAATTAATAGTTGGTGCCTCTGTCTCAGCTTTAGGTAATGGGAGGAAGTTCAAACTCTACAAAACTTTACTGAGGAGCTGGACAGGAGGCAAGACTGCAGGTGATGGAGGGTGGTCTCTCTCTAAACCCCAGCTTGAGGCAATTTTGCTGCAAATGAAATAAAGCTGAGGTGCCACGGAGCAACAGTAACAGAAATAACAGCCTCAGGTTTAAAGCATAGTTAATGAGAGGGTCCAGACCTCCACTTTTAACTGTGCTTCTCTTCCCTGCCAACACAAAATATGTAGTAAAGTTTAGGCAGTGACTGAGAGGGTCTTGGTTTGTTACAAAAGAAGCTCCTGCCAAGACCTTTTCTGATCCAAAATCATGTTAACTGATGGGTGTAATATGGTCTGTAGTCTTTAGACACAAAATGCCTTCTTTTTTCACTTGTAAAATCTGGAGCAACTTGACACATCAGCTCAGTCCCTCTCCATGACATTCTCTGGCCACAGGGGCCAATGCTGAGCTGAGGCTAATGTGAACAGCAGTAATTGCCTGCAACACACAAGGAGTTTTCAGAGATAGACCCATTAGCAGATGAGGGAGTGACTATATGCTGCCAGAAATGCCTTTTGACCTTCAGAAGATTTGCCCTATTTTGTAAAAGCTGAGGATCAGCTGCTATGAATCTATCAGAACAAGCGAACTTTAATTTCCCATTAAAATGGGTCACATGAGAAACCTAGATGTGAGAGAGAGGGACTAATTTCCCCTGCTACAGTACTGGCAATCTACACTCCTGGCTGCTTCACCATGTTGCCTTTTCTTTAAGAATGGGAAAAGGTTTTAGCCCTGGGCAACAACTGAGGGTGTGACAGTAGGACAAGAAGTTGTAGTAAATGCATCTGGATTGAGCTGGAATCCTTGGAGGAGTGAAATCCAATCTTCCTGCCTGAGGTTCTCCAGCAGGAAAAAGTGAAGCCACTGGCTGCAATAATGTTTTATTCTGGAGCATAGATATTCGGAAATCTGCAACACAGCTGGTTCAGTGAGAGCTGAGGAATGCATTTCCAGGTACTCTAATTTTCTGCTTGGCAGTTCTATCAAAATAGGTTTGGGTATGGATTTCCAGTCTTAGTGCAGCTGAAGTTTCTTTGGGAAAGATTCACAAAAACACCAAAAAAAGCAGGGTTCAGTTTGAATTTGAGTCCACAGCTTTTGATTTTGTACTCAGCCCAGGGCCTCTCTAATACTCTAAGTTCCTACAAGTCCTTCTTACCTGAAGGACTTATTGGCAACAGGAAGTTTGGCATTAGTTCAGCTTCCTATAAAACCTGTGGGACTTCTGAATGCTTTGTCTACTGCTTCCCTACATCCCAGCCCCAGTTCTGGGTAGCAAAAGGGTTTTGTTTTCATACTTGCTAAGACACAAGTCATAGGCAACTAGAACAAACTGATACTTCAGTGGAAAGAAATAGGGTGTGTTCCATCGTCAGAACAGGATTAAAAATGGTTAGGCAAACAGGAATTTTACATCTTAGAAAAATCCTTTAGAGACCATCACACCCTTTTCTGTAAAAGAAATAACAATAATAATCAAAGAAAATCCTGTTCTTGTGAACACAGGATTCAGTTTTTCAGTTTTTAAAGGAATAAAGCCTATTATTGTTAGGGTTTTGCATGTTTTTGGATTCCTGAGCCCTTTAAGCATAAATAAAATTTATGTTGAACTTCTAAAACTGAGCTATTGTGAATCATTCTAGAGTAACAATTTGCAGAAGTGTACATCTAAATTTCTAATCCTTACTTGAACCAGAAGCAAACTGTTCTTTAATTCAACCTTCACCTGAACCAAGATGGGGAAGGAGTGAGATGAGCCTTAGGTATGTGGTGGGTTGGGTTCTCCACAGTATCTTCTTTATGGGAAAAAAAGTTTGGTTTTATTCCCTTTCTCCCTCTGGGCCCCTTGGTGGAAGAAGATCTTGCTCCTCAGCTGACTTCCAGCATCTAAGAGTTTCCTGGAATGGTGCAGGTATTATCCCATGTCTGTTATGAGCTTGTGCCTTTCAGCTGAATCACAGCAATTGAGCTTGTCCTGTGAGCCTGTCCCAACTGCAAAACTCCCAGGTACCATGGCTTAGTGACAGCCTGAAGTAATTCAGCCACTTGTAATCCTACACCCCTATCCATGGGCAGGCTGTCAAATTCTGCCTCTTATTCACCCTCTTTTCAGTAATCCAAAGGCATTGGAATGGGCTGCCCAGGGAGGCGAAGTCACTGTCCCTGGAGGTAAAAAGACTGCATGTGGCACTTATTGCCATTGTTTAGTTGATAAGGTGGTTTTAGGTCATAGGCTGGACTTGGTGATCTCAAAGGTCTTTTCCAACCTAGCTGATTCTGTGATCTCACTGTCCATCCCCATAGGTGTCCTCCCCAAAGCACAGGGGTATAGAAAAATATTCTTGCAGTGTTCCAGAAGGAAAACTGAGGCACAAAGGGATCTGATGAAGATCATAAAGGTGGTCAAACCCAGAGCTGTAAATTGCTAAATGCCTCAGGCTCTGGCTCTTTTGTGTATTGAAGGAACCTGTGGCCTTCCTGGGGGACCGGAACCTTCCTCTGTTATTGTGCAAAACCCAGACTGAACCAGAGCTTAATTCAGCATCTCTTCCTTGGCTGGGCTATCTGTTCCCATTCCCCACATGTACCTCTCCCTCCTTGTTTGAACACCACTGCTCCTTTGCCCTCTCTCCTACACATGATTGTATCTGGCCTGAATACAGGTGTTCTGGAAGCAATTACAGCTTCGAGCAAGGAGAATATGATGCATGGCAGCTCATTACTTGTTTGCCATTATTATGGGAATGACTCCTTGTTTCCCTTCTGACCTCACCTATTGTCTAGGAAATGAATGGATATAGGAGTGAGAAAATTTGTTTTGGCAATGGGATCTGTATTTTCCAAGGCTCGGTAATATTGAATTCTGCCCAGAAATACAAATCAGAATAATTAACCAAACAAATGCACAAAAGATCTTATCATTCCTTATTTTGGTAGCAACTATACTAACTCAAAGTCATTATTTAAAATTCACTGTGCAAGTTTATTAGAAAAGTTACTCTTTTATACATTAAGAAAAAATAACATTTCCACAGGAAATGGGAGAAAAGGCGAGTTATCACTGTCAGAAGTTCTTCTAAGACATATCCAAACTCAAGATATTCATCATGAGTAATGGGAAAGTTAATACTGCAGGAATAAATTAACCACAGAATTTTAATGGCTTTATTGTGTGACAGTTTCTAAAGCCCAACCAAATATCAGCTAGGAAATTCAAATGTGAGAGATATGCTCTTAAATCTCACAGTTATGGATTTTTTTAAAAAATCCCTTCTTAAGATATAAGGGTCATTTAAAATATTCTACCATTGAATATACAGCTTACTTATGGGTAGAACATTTCACCATTCTTACCCAGCCACAAGCCAGCTTAATCTTTCATCTTTTCACAGAGGAACAGCAGATACATAAGTATATTGTAGGGGGAATAAAATAGTTGAGAGAGAGAGGGAGAATATGTCAGTCTCTGAGTATCTCTGTGCACAGGACTTGAGCTGACACATCAGCCCAGAGCTGTTAAATCTCCTGACTTTGGGCATAGCTGCTTGCACTGGAGGTGTTAAGAGAGTGGGGCACTGCTCTCTTTCATGTCATTTTCAGCTGCTTTTTTTTTTGCTCTGGCCAGTTTGGCTCTGTATTTCTCATGCCATTATTATAAAAATATGTTTGCAAAGCCCCTCCATCAGAATCGTGATTGTATTTGCCCCAGGCAAGGCAACAACTGCTTGGTCTTGGTTTAGAGCCTGGGTCAGGTGCCAGAGGGCTGCCCCAGCAGGAGGACATGGCTGTAGGAAAAGAGACCTGAGCAAAACTTCCCTCAGAAAATGAAAAGGCACATCTGAGCAGCCTGGTCTAGGGGAAGGTGTCCCATCTTAAGGTCCCCTCCAGCCCAAACCATTCTGTGATTCCCTGATTTTACAGCCTGACTCTGAAGAACAGGCCGGGCAGTCCCAGCTCTGCAACAGGGCCCGGCTGAGGGTGAGCTCCTTGTCCCACTGAGCTCAAATTGCCATCGACTGCAGCAGCATCAGGATTTCACCCTCCATCCTTAAGCTCCTTCTTCCCCATTTACATTCACAGCCTTTCCTCTATGCAACAGTCATGGCTTTTAGGCAGATAAATATCTTACATGCTTCTCAAGGGTGTCATACGCTATTTAGTGTTTTCCCCCTGGTATCAGCACCTGTTAAGCATGGAAATAAAGTGATTAGTCTTACATGTTTGGCTTCAAAAATTGATTTTAGGATACATCTCCTTATCATTGGTAGATTTCCCAACTCAAAACAATGATATTGTCTTCAATGATAAATTTTCTCAGTCTTGAAAAGTAGGAATTGCATTGAGAAATTTTCTGGATATCCCTTTCTCAAGGAATTTTTTATACCTATCAAACCATTTATGACAAAGCTCTCTGATATTATGTAGCCTTAGAGGAAATTTGTCTCTGCAGATCTAGACATGACTTAAGAAAAAAAAAATCCTTGTGATGCAGGGGTGGAAAAATTAACATTTGAAAATTGAATGTTCTTTTAATAACCAGAAAGCTGTTTTGTTTGGGTGTTTTAGGTCTGAAAATAACCTGGAATTTTAATCAGGATAATTACGTTGGATAAAACGTAGCACTCAACGTGAATCAGGGGACCCTTTCTGCCCTCCTGCATCCAGAAAGTGCATTGGGCTTGATGCATCTTCAAGTTTTGGTCCTTAAGGAAGAATCTTTCTCAAACAAACCACTCTGCATACACCAAAAACATCTGATTCTTACACTGCTTCTTTACATGCCTTTGAAATACTGTATATTATGCATGAATTCTTGGTTCATCATGTATCTTGAGATCTCTTTGTATTTCATTGTTTGTCTTCAATTTTGTATCTTGCTTATGTAAAATTCATTAAGCCTTTGTAAATATGAGGAAAAAACCTCTTCCCTTTGTTGTCTCCCTTGGGATGCTAGAAGGTTACCTTGCCTCATGCTCATCTGTAATCTCTCTCTTGGGTTTAGCTTTTACTGTGTGCAGTACTCCAAGAAAGACGAAATCAAGGATGTTTTACTAGGCTTAGCCTCAACGCGAAACAAACAATTCCTTTTGAATTGATGGAAATCTTCTAACACTAGAACAAAATATTCTTGTATTACCTTGCCTTGGTCAGGTTGTGACCATAAAATTACCTGCTTTTTGCTGGCTGGGCCTCTCAGAGGAGGAGCAAACAGTTTGCAGTGGGTCATTTTGGGGCTCTGAGGCATCACTTCACCCTCATTCTGAGGTCCCTTGTCAGCTGCTCAATGATAGAGTAGGAGTGGGAAATTTGCTTTCTTTTAATCAGGAATGAAGGAGGGATGGAATGCTCTGAGAATGACCCACATCCACTAAATTCCCTTTTTTTTTTTTTTTTTCCCTATTTAAAGTCAAAATAGGACTTGCGTAAATCCAAGAAACCCTACTGGCCATGCTTGGTAAACAACTAGTTCTGCATGGTCTGGTGCCTGCCATGCAGCAGATCTTTGGTCTCCTGGGAGCTGCAATCCACTGACATTTATTACAGCAGCTTTGGGCATGTTCACTTTAAGCTGAACCCAGCACTGACAAGCCAGTAGATCAAAGAAGCCACAGTCAGCTCCACAATACCTTTTTTCCCCTCATCCTATAGTTAACAACATCAGATCAGGAAATCCCCTGAGCTGCAGATAGTTGGAAGCTGGAAAAGCACTCAGGGGAAAGATCATGAGAATGGCTTGTTCCTGCTCCTCCTTAGGCATCTGTTTATGGCCACTGTTGCTGTGGGTCTCTCAGACACCAGGGTTAATGCATTCCTAAAAGATGACAAAAGAATTCCTGAGAAGGCAAAGGGGCAGAGCAGAGGGAAGGGAGGTGGGGGCTGTTGGTGTGGTGGTACCTGTACAGGAGCAGTGATGGTGGCAAAGGTTGGCACCTCAGGGATCAGCAGTGCAGACAGCAGTCCCTCCCCTTGGAAGAGCAGGAGGTGTAGGCTGACACATCTCACTCTGCTGGCAGCCATCATTTTACCCTTTTCCTTCTTTTTAATCAGGAAATGCATCCTCCTTCCCATCAGGGCAGTTGGTGGAGGCAGCTGATGCACGGGGGGAAGGCAGAGGGTCTGTGCAGCTGCAGGGCAGGGGCTGTGCTGTGCCAAGGGGAAGCCGTGTTCCTGTCAGGATGCTGTTAGCTCAGGCAGTGCAGGTGAGATGGATGGAGCCAGTGCAGCTGTTCTGGTGTTAGACACTCAACAGAGCTTAGCAAGGAAAAGGAAAATCCAAATAAATAAGAATCATTCTGTAGTACTTGAAGTATTCTAGAGAAATAGAGATATTTTCTAAGTAGCTATTTTTGTCCTCATTTGGAGAATAAAAGGAACATTTTCTTTAGACAGCTGTTTAAATCTAGGGAAGCCAAACCTGTTTTCTGAGAGATTCCTCACAATGATCAAAGTCTGGTTCCAAAAATGGGCCAAGGTGAGCTCCTGAAGCCCAAGTACCACACCCTGTGTAGCAGCGCTGGCCAGCTGCTGCCCAAGGGAAATCAGTGCATTGCAGTTTGGGGATGCAGCAAAGATAATAAGATGCTGAGAGGTGCCAGTTTTCCACTTTTCAGCAAGTTTCAAAGAGATTCAACAGCACCAAGGCAACAAGAGCTCTTAGAAAGCTCTGGTGAAAGTGTCTCAAGTGCAGATCCTGGAATGGCCTGGGTGGGTGGCACATGGGAACAGCGTTCCTGAGGTCCAGCTGCTCTGGGAGCAAAGGCAGTGAGCTGTTTGTCACATCTGTACCACCCTTCCCTGGAGCCCAGCACATCCAGGGTGCTGCAAGGACATTCCATAATAAAACATCAGCTCCAGGCTTTGGCTCCATGCCTGGCACCCAGAGAGATGTGAACTTTTTGTGCTGTGGCAAAGGAAACATTGGGTTTTTTAAGCTTTTTTTCCTCTTTTCTTGTAATCCTTCTTGCTAAGTAAAGAGGGATTAAACTAAAAATTCAGACCAGAATGCACAAACTAAAATACTGCTTTATTTTAGGAAGGGGGATTTTGGGAATGCTGACTCAGCTACTGGAATCAGCGCTTCCCTGATTGCCCTCAGTCTGAGACCAAAATATAAGTATTTAAGTAAGATACAACAAAATGAAGGGTGCGGATGAGTTTTTTAACCAGTGAGTAGGGGGTGCACCTGAGGGAAGAAAGCTGGTTCAGTGGAAGCAATTATTAATAATAATTATCAACAATTAACTCTTTCCGTCTATTGAACCCTGAAAACCAGAGATATACAGTAATAGCAATCAAATGTTATTAAACATGCCAAGTGTCTGAAGAGGTAATCATATACAATCAAGCTTCAATAGGAAGAAATAAAATTTACTTATGATTAGATCCAAGTCAAAACAGTGAAAACAGATGCAAAAAGAGTGAGTAAACTCAGCAGAAAAAAGTCCTCAGGATATCTACTTATATGGAAATTTAATGGAGTATAATAAATAAGTAAGTTGACTAGAAAGTGATAAAAGCTGGTCTCTGAAGGAAGCAGTCAGGTTGTATATTCTGTGGGAAATGTCATTATTTATCTATCTAACACCATTTCAAAGCTTGTAGTTATAATATTGCCAGGGAGCCATCAGCCTGAAAGTAGAAAACAGTAATTGCTGAAGAACTTCCTGAGAAACAGCTTTTAAGCCTGGAAAGCTGAGAAGAGATGGGTTTAATCACAAATCAAGTTAAGGAAGAAAATAATGAAACAGAATTCCAGTGTAGACAGAATACTGTTTCAACATTTAAAAACAGTGGCAAAGAAGAGCTGCAGAGAACATTTCAGCTTTATACTTTATTCAAAAGATGTCAGCACATAAATTAGGAGCCTTAGTCTACCATGACAGGATATTGGATCACTAGCAGAGAAAAAGAAAACACGAGTAATATTTTCTGCTTAATAAAGTGGGTGAATATAGAGGGATCTGTTGATCAGTAACTTTCAGGCAACTTTAGGTAGGTGTCTTTGTACAAGTATGCAGCCACCTAACATAGGAGTTGATCCAGGTTTTTGTAGCTTTCAGCTGAAATGGAAGAGAAAATGGAGCTGAATCCTGGCTTCTCATAACCTCTTTTTCCAACTGGTTAAGAAAATAAAGCATATTTCTCCCTAAAATCTCTGTCTCACTGTGAACTCTTTTTCATGGTGTCATTACTTGATGATGATGCAAAAACAGAAGTGTAACATTGTAATCCTTCAACCAAAGCCTTCAGTTCTGACCTAATATTGCTGGAATAATGGACAGATTTAAAATATTGGGGCTTGGGGAATCAATTTTCCAGTGGAGTGCCAGAGTAACCTGCCAGCTCCGTGTGAGCTGGTGTGACAGTATCCAAAATCACCATCTCCTGCTGCCATCCCTCCTCAGCACCCTCCAATCCTGCAGCACAAATAAACTGGCTTTGCACTGCCTGCTGCTGCTGCTTTATGCAAAACCCTTGCAGACCATAAACCTCGTAACAAGAACAGACAAAACGGATTTGTACACTGAGGAAAAAGCCCTGGAGGTCTGGCTGTGCCTGCTGGTGACACTTGCCCTAACTGGAAACTGCGTTTCTATTGATTAATCACAGAAGAGCAAGGAGGCAGAGTGCTAATACATCCTGAGGGCATTGATTAAAGGAGTCAATGCTGTCACATATTTATGCCAGATTTTCTTTCTTGGCACACCTCTTATTTTACGGTTCTGTGGTTACACAAGAGCCTGGTGAGACTCTGCTTCTTCCAAGACCCACTGCTGAGCAGGATTTCACCTGAGTTCCTGTGGTTTCACGGGTTTTAGCAGTGAGTTCAGTCGAGCTTAGCTCCTTACTCTCCCAGTTTGTAGGGGATTTATCCCAAACCATTTCTTCCACACCAATAAATACATTAACCTCATCCAGCAAGTAAGACGCCGTTGGAGACGACAGGTTGTCTTGTTCCTTCCTCTTTGCCACGAAACAAGCAGCATGAAAACACATTCAGGCTGATACATTTTTCAGGCCTTTTACAATATGTACGCAGCTGGTTCAGTTGACAGGACTATCCAAGTATTATAAAACATCCAAACATCACATCTTTATCTCCATCCTGGACTAGCAGGCTAAAATATTTTTATTCCCCACCAGAGAACTGGAGCATTTGTCTCCAGGTACGTTCTCTGCAGGCACTCTCTCTTACTCTGAATTTTCTTCAGGCAATTCATAACTGTGGCATAAATGGCCAGTTCATAGCATTGACCATTTCTCACGTGGGGAATGCAGATGCAGACGACCTGGTTTCGCGGAATATTTTGTTTCTTTTTCCACAGAAACTAAAAGGTCTCCTATTCGACCTATACATTTCACACATACAAAGATAATTCTTCATCAGGGGAGTTCAGGTAAGAGACAAAGTTTGCTGGAGGTTTCAGTAGGGACTGCGCCACATCTGATGGTTTGCATTTTTTGAGGCGATTCCCTTGACAGCCAGATGAACTGAACCAGACAGACAATGTACAATAGCACCATCTGGTGACTCCCAATAATCTCACTGTTGCCCCAATTGCCAAAGACAGGATCCACTAAAAAAAGAAAGAAAAATGTGGATATAAATATCTGTAAAAAGGAGAAGGATTCAGTAAGAAATCATTTTAAGTTACAGAGCCAGTCGTCTCCATATGTGTGCAATTTTTGTACTGCATGAAGTAGTAACAGCAAAAAGAGATGGTTCATAGAGGATTTGGGGAATCTGGTTTTAGCTAATAACTGTGTGATTTTCCATCCCACAGTCAAGCAAATTCTAGCATTGAACAAAATATTCAAAAATCAACCCAAGCCCCAGAAAAACCATATTTGTTATTATTTAATAACCAAATATTTTGCACCTGTACAACTCAAATGGGATCATCTTTCTGCTTTCATTGTGACATGTTTGGGATGAAGATTGTGTCCTGAATCTGCCTCTGAGTGGAAGGGGCTGATCTGGGAATGTTGTTCTGAAGGTTCTCTGGGAGACAATGCTGCAATCATAAATCTTGGTGAAATAATTACAGAAATATTTTCTTTCTGAACATCAGCAAGGAAGATATCCTTAAAGGATTTAATAGAGTTCACAAATTGTTTATCTTCGTTTCTTCCTTGCTGGCATAGCCCAGTCTCTGAGCTGAATTTTGCAAACACCCAGCCCAGATTTCTGCTGTGAATGTGATGTGATTAGAGACAACATCCAGGCAACAAGAGGATGCTTGGGTAAATCTATCCCCTGAAACAGAAAAGATGATGTAAGAGCACAGGAGAGGCATTGCAAAGTCCAGGAGCTTCCCTACAAGGTTGTGTGGTTGGTCATCACCTAGAAACGAATTGCAGGAGAAATATTGAAGAAAAAAGTTCAACTCACTGTGCCTACAGCTGTGTTTATTTTTTCTAAAAGAATCTGGAGCAGTTGAGCACAATAACATTTTCTGCAGAGTTAAAGCCAAAGGAGAAGGCTTGGGAATTTAAGCAGCAGTCCCGGACCTGATGAGAAGTCACTGGAGAGTGAAGCCAGTAATTACAAGGTCATTGTACATCTCAGGGGTCTAAATGATACCCTTAATGCATTTTTGTGCTGCACATGGATCCCAAAAGATTTCCATTACTCCACATACGTCACCTGGGACATGTGTTTGGTGCTGTGCCATGAATTCTTCACTGACAGCACCACGTGATTTTGCATTGGCTTGAAACAGTCTTCTCAGGTGCTCTTTTTTGTATTCAGTTTTGTTGAAGGATGCATATGAAGGGACAATCTTGCTGCAGATTTTTCATTTAGGTATGTCTCAAAACTGTGAGGAACTCATTTTGAGCTGTCTTCTGTGGCTAAGAATAAATTATTGTCCTTTTGATTTATTATATATGTACCTGGTATTGCAATGACCTGCAGCCAGCAGGAGCTCAGACTTTGACTGGAATACAACATACATTAGTTTTCTCTATTCATGAAGAGTGAACAATCTGCTCCTCTGCTATATGTATATTCATATTCATATTTTTTTAGTGAGGAGAGAAATTGGAAATATCCAGAGAATGGGATAGGGAACTATTGACCGAATGCCAAACATCTTTCCAAATCAAAATAAAGAGCTAATAATCCTCGTTGTGCCTGTCAGCTGTAGCCAGGTTAATGGCATGATGATAAAAATACGCAAGCAATTTCACAAATTGGCAGTAGCACACTATGGAACTCATAATGCCCCACTTGTGGCTGGCCTTTCCTGCTGATTTTTCCATTTTTTGGGGCAGCAGAGATTTTTCTGTGTTGTTTGCCATGTGAAATAGGAATTCCAGAGATTGGCTGTGGCTTAGTGCACTCTGTACAGCTGATAGATATGTGTGTGTGTGTGAAAGAAGATTTGCACATCATTACATCCTCCAAGGGCTTGAGCCATCCAAATCCTTTAGGCTGTGCCAGTTCCCTCTTTTCCGGGGAAAAGCAGACAGAAAATGCTCAAATGTGCAGATGTAGGAGATTTCTTCAAGAACACAGTGCTTTGTTTTTATTCCATAGTGTCATCCTCTGGTGAGCTCTTGACTTCTTGTCTGGGATCCATGAAGCATCATTTTGACTACAGAGAGACATTTCAGGATGATTTATTGCACCAAAACCATCGCCACGAGCAGAGGAATATATTCTGGCTCCCATTTTCTGTCTGGTCCCATGTGTGTTGCTATCCCTCATGCTCCTCTGCTCGATGCACAGGGGGATGAGTCCGTGGGTGTAAATATGTATTATTTGTTTGTTAAGCTGAGAGTGAGGTCTGACCCAGATGATTTGCAGTGTTGCCCACATCCTCCTGTTGGATGTGTGCAGAGAGGGAAGGGGCATTATCTACTTCTCTGCAACACACAGTGAGATTGGAGGAGAAAGCCCAGCAAGTCCTTGTCAATCCAAAGCACCAGCCTCCACTTCCTGCCTCTCCCAAGACACATTCCCAGTGTCACATCAGTGCTGGGGTGTTGGAACAGGGATTCACAGTCAGTAGATTGCTGCTCCTCACATGTTGGGTTCAGGACAGGCCTGGCAGTGCTGCAGTGGCTGTTTCTGCTGCCATTTCTATCTTTTTGTTCTGTTAGAAGTCATTTGAAAATCCCCTCCTGACTCAGCTTGCATCTTTAGATACTTAAATATTTAAACAGGCACTGGATACTGCTCCCAGGAGAGTTTTGTTCCCTCCCCTTCTGGGCCTCAATGTATTTCCTGTCATTTTTAAGTGGTATATTGATGTCCTCGGAAATCCCAAACATGCTTATGACTGGAAGGGGACAATGCCTTGTTCTGATGATTCATGGAAGGTACTAACATCTACAGCCAAAAAATAGGGTCCTCAACTAATATATGTTCCAGCTCATTTTAGTTCTTCAATTTTTAAATCATTTTTGCTAGGTATTTTTTTAAAAGCAGAGATTTAAATTTTAAGGGGGGAAGTAAAGAAGCAAATATCAGTTTATTCTTGGCATAGTTTTCTTGTCATACCCTAAATCCTTAAAAATGAGGATTTCTCTGTGTCCAGAGATAGAGTCCTATCACACACAGTTTCTCAGGCTTATGAGCTATTCACTGGAAGTCAAAAGTTTATTGAAGGGGAGCTGCAATGTAAAGTTGTTTCCTCTGAAGTATTATTAACATTTGACAAACAGTGATAGATGTTCCTAAAACATCTTGGAGAGGCAAAGGAATAATTCAGCCAACAGTTCTACTGATTTTGCTCTTTGATATATCCCCTCATAAAAAAAATGTCCTCTGATGGATATTTTTTTTCCAGAATAGAATGCTGTATCTGAAAAGGGGAAGCAAAATATTTCCTGC
The DNA here is from genome assembly GCA_013400175.1 of Phainopepla nitens. Taxonomy (NCBI): domain Eukaryota; kingdom Metazoa; phylum Chordata; class Aves; order Passeriformes; family Bombycillidae; genus Phainopepla; species Phainopepla nitens. The sequence continues at coordinate 1,488,412 of VXBQ01007379.1, forward strand.
AGTATTTTCACACTGATGAAAAGCTTGCAAGAAGGAAAAGGTCACTGCACTAGGATCCAATGAAATAATTAATATGAAATAATTAATAACTAAGACACAATAGAGAAGAAATATTGGCTGGGTTCTGCCTGAAACACCCAGTGCTGACTTATGGGTTCCTTTCCTCATATAAAAAGTAACATTTGAAAGTTGATTTTTGAGGAAATCCCCAGCTGGCTTTAAATTGTTCCTTATAAAAGCTACCAAGTAAAAAAATTTGATCACTCTTTTTCCTTTGTGTAACATCCTTTTCTAACTCTCAGTTCTGCTGATGACTTTGGGCAGCTAAAGTTTTTATATGAGACTGTTCTAAAACTCTTTTTGCATGAGCATTTCCCTCAGCTTCAATCCCCGTTCTCTTTCTCTTGAATTATTCAGCAGCACAGATAACTTATTGGCATGAATCTGTCACCTTTGTCAGGAGTTTATCTACCTCTTTTCTCAGATAATCCCCTATGACTAGCTAATCTTTCCTTTTGACTTACATCCCATGAACCTTTGAACTCTTATTTTTTGTTGTTGCTACAGCCCTAACCACTTCAATCTCTGCTGAGTATCTTATATTTATTTCAAGGACCAAAACTGTTCATAAAATGTTAATGGTGTCTATCTTATTTCCCCGTAATGCTAGAATAACTGTGATGTTCTGTGGGCTTGTCTACCCCAAGAAAGCAGTGCAGAGCAAAGCAAGGGATGAATTTACAGCTGCTCACTCCTCTCACAGACATTTTAAGGGCATACTGAGTAGAGGATGAGTTCTTACACTATTAAACGTGGAGTAAGCCACCGTGAACTCAAATGTTCATGGGGCTTTAGAAAGTAGCAACTAGGGCAGAGAAAAATCCATAATAGCTCCCTACCTCCTGTACTAGAGAAGTTCTGTATTCCTAAGCAGCTTCTTCCCTGTCTCTAAGAAGGATTTTCTTGTGGTTATAGCAGTGTGGAGGAGAGTCGTGTTCAGGTACTCCGTGCATCTCCTGGTGGGCAGACATCAAAGCACTCAGTATAAAATGGTTGAAAATATCCTTTCGAATTAGTACTTCTTTAAATTGGAAGCTTGGCTTGCAGAGAACTAATGTGCATATTAATTAATTCATTCTTCCACTTCCTTTGAAAAACCTATTCTTGTGAGGGCAGGAAAAGAAAAGACATGCAGGAATATTTTCATTGTTTTTTGTTGTTACCCAAAACACTGAGGTTTTTAGCTGCAGCTCAAAATTTCCCATGAGAATTTTGTCCAAATTTAAATATTTTTCATTTTCAGCTGTAATTTTAATTAAAAGGTCACATTTTCCAAAGAGCTCAAGCTTTACCATCTCTCTGCCTCAGTTCTCTGTCTGTCATTTGGGATTATAATTCTTTTCTATCTTTCTTTGTCTCCAGTCTATTTAGATTATAAAATACCTCTTACTGTGTGTTGATCCACTGCCGAGCAGAATGGGATCCTGAGCTTGGCTGGGATACAAAGTTGCTAATATAATGCAAATCAATACTAATAAATGAGCATCAACCAACTTTCCTTTTCACCTTTTACATTTCAGATGTTTCAGTCAATATGCTCTTGAAATTATTGCTGGACTTTCTCTACTCTTATGTATCTATTTATCATCTAAAATCATCTTTAAACACCCACCATGATCGATGTCTCCTTAGAGTACAGCCTTATAATTATTTTTCTGTCCCCTGCTGTATCACCTTATACTTCCATTCTAAAAAGTGTATCACCCATTTACTTGCACATAAGCCTAATTAATTTTGTCAAATTACTTTTAATTTGTTGGCTTTGTTCCATCACATTTGTTGCCCTTCTTCCCTGTTGCTAATAAATTCATTCTCTTCTCAAAATACACCTGCTGCCAAGTTTACACATGTAATATGAAAAGCAGTCCCTAAATCATTCTTGATGGGATCAGTCCCACTGCTTCAGCCACCCTTTCAAAATGCGGCCAGTGACTTTTTCCTTGTCACTCAGCAGCCTTTTCTGGAGCCAAATGAACAGCTTTCCCCACTTACCAGGTACACTGACTTTGTACATTAATCCACTGAGTGGTGTGGCATTTAAATTTGCATATTTTATATCATCTGCTTCACCTGTGTCTGCTGATTTGCTCTCGTGCTCAGCGGTGCCGCGCTCGCGGCTCAGGGGGCGCGGGGCTGAGCTCGCTGAGTTCAGCTGCACGGCCCCAGGGCTGTCCTGTGGGGCAGCCCTGAATTTTCCCTGCACACAGCAAAGGGAGGGACAGCACTGCACCAAGAGAAAATGAACCAAAAAATCCTAAGGATGCTGAATATTTAGGGAAAAGTTTGCTTTCCCTGGTTGCCAGAGAAGGAGGGAACGGGAGGGTTAAAAGTGCTGTGATGAATTAAATGAAAGAAAGCAAGACATGACACAAACCGTGCTCCAACGCTGAGCAGACTTTCAAATAGAGTATTTTAAAGGTAATTTGAGAGGAATTTCATCGTTGTACATTTGTCAAGATGCCACAGCAGGTTGACCTTCCCATGCTGCTGAAGAGATCTGCACTCGAAGGGCCTGATATCTCATGAGCTCATCCAATATCTCAGGTAGCTCTTGAGATTGACAGGCCTTTTTTGCAGCCATAAAACTAAGCTTGAGCATCTTTATTCTTTGGTGCTATCAGGTCTGGCCTTCTGAGTTTCTTCCAGCAGAAATAGAGAGTTTTCACAGGGGAAAACTGGAACAAAGATAGGTAGTAATCTTTCTAAAAGAGAGCATCAATTAATAAAGTCTCCTGGATTTGCTCCAGGTCCAGCTTTGCAGGAATGTCTTTGGAAGCACTGCCATCTATGAGCAGTCAGGACTCCCCAGGCAGCGCAAGATCATTCAGTGTGTGAATTATAGACTTCGGCCTTGAAAGTATAAATGATGGTCGGGAACAAGAGGGCAGATACAGAGTTGTAATCATTCCAGTTTCAAAGTTAACTCAGCACTATATTGCTTCACTACAGTGCAGGAAATCAGCAAAGAGATCTGATTCATCCTTGATGGAAGTTCCTTGACATGCCCTGGTTGTTAAAACAGACTTCCTGTAGCTCCTTCATGCTGTTTCAACAACAAACATTTGAGCAGCTCCCACAGCACACAGACCTCAGGAAAGCCGAGGGATTTATATCATAAACTCGTGCTTAGAAAGAGCTGAGTCTGAGATGATTAAATGTCCCAACACACCAGATAAATGCACTTACCTAATCAGTTCATCAACCTTTATTAATAAACTGAAATGGTGCTAGACCATAGTGCAGAAGGCAACATTTGGTCTGAATTTAGGCAACCATTAAAATGCAGCTACCTGGGTGCAGCAGTTCCTGCCTGGAATAAGGCAGAAGCCATTCCTATAGCAGTCAGAAAATTTCTAAAAGTTTATACTCCATAAACACCTGCACGGAAATTTGCAAGATCAGAGCAAAATCTGCATGTACAGTAAATACAAATCACAAACAACATGAATATTAGACAGATCAGTAGGCAATGGGACAGGCTCACCAGTCACCCCTAGAAAAGGACTGAGATGTGCATGGACATAGATATACAATATAGATATATTTAAGAATGTATTAAAAGTACCATTTAGTTCCTACAAATCTGGAAGTGTAGTCAACAATGAGGGGTAATTGTAGTCTACTGACCTGTAGCCCCTGCAGCTACTCACAGAACCACAGTGCTGATTATTTCTCAGAAATGCTCTCTGGGGTTGTAAAATGTATTTTGTTAATACAGCGATGGTGGAGCTTGGGGTCATGGGGAGAGTGAATAGTGGGCTTTGTAATGAGCCTTAGAAAGAGAAGGGCTCTGAGAGCTTCATCTCTGTGTGTCCTGGAACACAGAGCAGTATCTTCTCTCAGTGTTTCTGCCCTGCTGTCAGACTGAACACCAATGTGCACGCACACACACAAACCAGCGCACTCTAAAAATCCCTTTAAACACTGGCTCTCCCTCTTAATAATCCCTCCCCTTTGTGAAGAGTCTCACATTGGGATAATCTCATTATGGTGTATCTCCTTGACAGGTTAATCTTCTCAGTTACCTCTTGAAGATTTTGTCGTCTTTTAATCTAGAATACAATCGGATAACATCTACAGATCGATATCTTCTTTGTATCATGTTCCAAAGGCTATGAGAGCTGTTCTTCCATGCAGTTCAAATGCCTCATTAAAGATTTCTCACACTGTAAAACCCTTCCAGAGATATCGTGCCTTCATTTGCTATACACTCAGTATAATGTTCCTTAATTCACTCCAGTGTTTTAATGTCTGTCACAGCGACTGTTCCTTCCTTAAAGTCAATATATTTCCTTAAAATAAACTTAGCAGCTCCTACACATTTTCAACAAGTAGTATATTAATTTGAACAAGCTTTAAGTGAATCATATCAGAACTTTTCTTATGATGCTTTGTCATATTTACTGCACACTTCAACATGAATATGGTATCTTCTCGTTTGTTAACTTTATGTCTCTGGTGACAGTAAATTAAAATGATCTGTTGAACTCTGATTTTCTCTTTTTGCCTACACTTCCTAACATAATTACTTTTTATCATTTTATTGACTTTTTTTTTTCCTCCAGTAGAATGTTTCGCATATATTAAGCTCTTTGAGATTATATTAAGAAAAGATTGTGAGAGTACCTGTTGAACATTCTTGGCTTTGTGCGTATTTTTAATCAACAAGATTTCTCATACGTTCACAGAATTTTTTTTTTCTTCTTTTCTAAACAGCATAAGAGAACTATATGGGCCAGGAGGTTCATTACCATTCCCAAATGCTGATTTCTCTGTTGATGAATTCTACTCACCAAAAAGCAGAGAATAAATGTGCTAGATATTTCTTTCTATGGCAAATATCATAATGACAGAAAGAAAGAATAGATAATGTTAGAAAGACAAACTGAATAAACTTTCCAAGGATATATGAAGAATTAAGACTAGCAGTGAAAGAATGTTTCACTCAGAAAGGAGAAAAAAACACAAATAATCATTTGCCATTTCACTCTTTGGTAAGCTTCAGTGATTAAGGGTCTGAAAATATACCTGGTCTCAATTTACACAGCAAGGTGTTTATTAGTTTGTCAGATCTCACATAGGCAGAAGCTAATTTGCTCATAGGGTATTCTGTAATTATACCACTGAGTAGTTGTTTAAGGGATCCAGTTTTAATTTCTTCCTCTTTGATATAGTCATTTAATTACAACACAGCACGATTGATTAATTGCATGTACAATATTTTTTTCTGAGAATTCACCTACAAAACACAGTAGCATATTAGAATGTGCATGGCAAAAAGCTGCAGGATTTAGTTTACGAGGCCAGAAGAGCACATACAGAAAACAGACCTGGGTTTTTAGGCAGAAATACAGCACATGTTGCACGGGTGAGGTGATGCCATGTTAAGTTCCCCACATCCTTCTCTATTAAATACATGATGGGGGTGGGAGTCTTCAGTGTCTCTGTTTGCCCATTTGTCAGAGCTCTCCTAATGGCCCTGATCCACAACTCAGTGAATTCCATGAAAAGATTTCTATTGACTTAGGAAGCCTTTGGACTTGGCCGGTTACGAGCTCATCTTTCTTTCTGATCTTTGAGCTACCTCCAGCCTTTGAGGGCAGTTCAGAGCAGTGATAATTGAATCAGCATGGGCTCCTCACCTCTACTCCCTGCCTGGGTGAGGCTGGCCTTGCCCAGAGAGCTGGAGGCAATCAGAACCTGTCAGATGATGCCCAGATTGCCTTGTTACCTTTTTCTCAATAATCTTCCCAGTAAACACAGAGGTTAGAGACAGGCTAATAGCCAGTGAGACAGTTGGTGTCAGCAGAAATCTGGTTCAGTGAGGGTCTAAACAACCAGCTAAGCACAGGAGAGACAACAGGATACAGGCATTGCAGCACAAACACAAAACCTTTTGGGTTTTTGGGAGCCCTCAGGAATCTGCTCAGCCTCGTGCTAGGTCAGAGGCTGTCAGTAACAAGAGCAGGTTGGCCTGTGTGCAGCCTTGCCTTGATGCTCCAGGATTTCTGAGCATCTCAGCTGGTGCTGGATGCTGCAATGCACTCCAGGCCCTCAAGAGACCATCCCACCAGCCCAAGCACACAAGACTCTTTTTGGGGAGGTGAGTCAGACGGATTGGATTGCATGAGTGGGACTCCAGGGCACAGTCATGGTCATTCTGAGGGGCAGATCCAGCTCTGTGTCCTTTCCTCTGTGCAGCTAAGGAGGGAGGAAGGTGTGGAGTGGCAGTCTTGGTCTCAAACTCCTGAATTTTCCAGAGCCCCTTTCAGGTCTCAGTATCCTTTTGAGCATCTTGGCCTTCAAGCCCTACTTTCTCAAGGCATTTACTGCAATGATCAGTAAAACCACAAAGGAATGTTCTTTACCTCACCATGAAAAGGTTGAGCTTTAAATCTAATGAAATTTAATTACAGCATTAACACTGCACAGATACTGATTTTAATTCAGAACACCAGAGTCAGAGGGAGCATCCCAAGAATTAACTCTGTCCTAACTTACTCTTGCTTTATGTGGTAGATTTTCTTTGTAGACAAGAGGGAAATATTCTAGCACTAAATTCACAGGGAAGATGCTGCTTTGATATATGCCTGAACAGTGCACCCAGCAGGGTTCAAACAGCCTGACATTCAAAATTAATGCTACAAGTATGACCCTAAAACCATCTGGACTTCTGAAGTAGTGGGCCATTAACTTTTACAGGGTCAACCTCTTCACTCTTACATCAATTTAATTAGTGCACAGCATAAGATATAAGAGTAAATATCACATGGACAAGCACAATACTCATTGTTGGCTTCAAAGAAATAAACTTTCTGATGAGCTGCAAAACATTAAAAAAGCCACCTACACATTGCCCACACATACCCATGGCAACAAACATGCATCAACACTGAGCAGAAAAAAGCTGAACCTTTCCAAGTTTTAATATTCATCATCTGAGGCCAGTGTGATTGCATTTGCATGTCTTTGCTGCTTTCTTTCCCCCCAAGGACAAAATGAGGGGGGGAAAAAGTGTAGAAATGAAACAGAAAGTGCTTTGAAGCTTCTGAATGGTTTGATCATACGTCCAAAACGAATCAACAGTTACTTAGTGCAAGTGTGTGCCTGTTACAGGACATTGCTTATGCCCTCTGAAAATAAATCAAGATGGACATTAATCAATATGTGAGTGTGCACAGAAAAGCAACTGGTGGCACTGCAGCCGTGCCTGTTACCTTCTAGGACAAGTGATCTGCCACCAAATGGACAAAAAGTGTGATAAATTCAATGCAATTAAGATTCTTTTCCACTCTCTTGAAAGAGGAAGGTCTTTGCTATTCATATATCTATTATTTTTCAGTGGTAAACCAAAACATCTGGTAAATGATTACTCTAAAGTGCTATAAAACATAGCCTACATTCCTTTCCATACATGTGTATTGACATTCTTTTCCTGGCATGGGCTCAGATTTACTTCTTGGATGCAGTAAGTTTTATATTTCCTTCTGCTTTTTTCATCCTATTTGCCTGGCATCGACCCAACACTCTGGACCTTCTCTTCAGATTGTTTTTACAGCAGCAGAAAGGGGCTCGACTTCCAAGAAGCCCAACCCTCCCTGCGAAACACCAAATGATTTCTGCTCAGTGAGATGAGAACATCCAATATCCTGCAGAACCTGTCAGTGTGAATGGGTCTCAGGGCAACATCCAAAGGGTTATGAGCTTTTGTTGTTGTGTGGTTTTTCTTTTGTAATGGGTTGTGAAATGGGTCCTGACATTGTTTCAGCTGTGACATTGTAGCTTGAATTGGAACCACTGGCCTATGAGATCCTCCATTAATGTCAGCTCCACAGCCTCCCTTTCCTGCTCTCCCCTGCACAATTTTATGAACTCGCCCACCCTGTTTGAGAGAAGACACAATGTGCAGATGTGGCAATAAAAGTGATTAGCAGTGTGGAGAGGCTCCTGCTTAGAGGGAGACAGGAACAGAGCAGACCACATAACGTGGAGGCAAGAGAAACCCTCTGTAAGGGACAGAGGGAGACAAACAAAGTCAAGGGGATAGGGGAAAATGCATCTGCTACTGATATTTGCCCTCTCACTTAATGGAGTCACAATCAATTGATCTGAAAGGCAACAAATTAAAAGCTGATGCAAAATAAAAGAAAGCACAGTGTGATCCATAGCAGCACTAACCAAAATGAAATATCACTGAGGACAAAAGCTAAATTCAATCAGAAACCAGATTAGATATGCAAACAATGTGAAAGTGGATAGTTACACTGCAGAGAAACACAATTGATTTCATTCATATCAAGCAAAAATTACTGTGATATAGGTCATAAGTCAACTGCCACTAATAAGGTTTAGAAGAATTTTCCCTGGGATCATTTTCCTCTGGACTAGGCAGACTAAAGAGCCAATAACTTCTGTGCTCTTCCAGCAATTACAGCCAGGCTTTTCACTGCAGATATATGGTTATGTTGGAGGGTAGAACAAAGTTTGCATATATACTCTATATCCAAGACAATGTCTGGAAACAAATAGGTCTGTGCACAGTGGAACCAATGAAGCTCCATGCAAGTGTCTTAAATCACAGCTGCTGTGTGAATTCCCTTTTAATACCACTTTTTTCATCAAGTACAAAAGGATTTTTAATGTCTGTTTCTCTGAAGAGCTAAACATCACAGGGAAAATATTCCTGACCACTGGTAACCCTGATCTCAATGGGAATATTAATTGTCTGTTCACCCTGTTTACCTATAGAAGACTTACAGGATCTTAACAGCTATCAGATTAGCCAATGGGTATAAAATGGGTATAAAAATATTTAAAAGAGACCAATAGCTCAAAATACACACAGAGCACGCTGTAGTTGCATAAGCACTACCTTGAGAAATCAGGACAGAAACATTTATATGGGAAGTGCGCTCCAGCCCAGCCGCTTGCCTCCCCCACACTCCCCCAAAAATCATTCAGGAACAGCAGATTGCAAAGAGCAATCACACCAGCCACAGGTTGGCAATCACATCTTCTCCAAACAGCAATCATGGCTCATACTGATGGACAACAACATGTGAGAAACTGTCATTTTGATATTTAAAATCTGTGGTGTGTAAAACACTGTCAGTCTCAGCTGGTGGAATCCGAGTTACTGGCGAAGAATCTACAGAAATAACAGGACCTCAAATGGACCCTACAAGTCAAAATGTTTATTTTTTCACAACTTTTCAACATTATTTGTCTATGCTGCAGGGTGTACAACTCATTTATTTACCTGACACTCTATTTCAGTAAATAACATTTGCTCTTAGGACTTGAAAATTGTATTTTTTCTCCCAACCTCTTCTTACCAAGTATTGGGGACAAAACGGTTTAATCTTGCCCTAGGGTCTAAGAGCCGAAAGCAAAGTTGTCTGGGGCCACTTCTGTGGGAAAAAAGGCTTTGATGGCAGTATCCCCCCTGTCCTGTCCCTGTGCACAACCCTGCTGTAATGCTGGTAGTGTGACCAGTGATGCTGGAGAGGGAGTAAGAGCTTGACCCAGTCAAATTTTATGGTTTCCCAGCTGACAGTGAGAAATTACTTCCTGTGTTCCCAGTGCCAAAGAATGACTTAACTGGAAAAATTGGATTTTTTTTCCTTTTTCCTTTTTCTTTTTTTTTTTTTAAGACCAGCAGAAAGAGAGAGTCCTGATGGTTTTATGAGGAGAACAGAACAGCAAAAATTGTAATGGATTGTCCAGCACAAAATGTCCATGGGATGAATGAGGCCCTTAAAACATCATGGCTGGGGCTGACATACTGCCAGGCTTTTGAGCAGTTTCAAGACTTTGCTTTCAATTTGAACTTTAAATCGATTGCCCCCTCAATTTCAAAACTGAATTTCAGAGCATGGGGGACAATACACCCTTTTGATTTCAGAGAGGGTTTTTTTAAGTGCATACATAATTTGGGAGACCAAAGGCTCTCCCTTCCAATGACACATCCAGTAGGGTTTCCTTCTGGAAACTGAGGTGCAATGCTGACAGTGAGAAACCATAAATTGAATGTGTTCTACCGTACAATACTCAGAAGAAAGAAACCTAGTGATTATACAGAGAGTGGAAAAGCCACAGAAATTACCATGAAACAAAACAAAAATATTACAGTACAGGTGTAACCAACTACATCAGAAGGTGCAGCATGTTGTTGCAAACCAAATTCTGTTCTCTTCATCTTCTGAGAGAAGTGTGCAGGCACTGACCTGTCATGTTTAGTGATGGAGGAGGTACAGTCACTACGTGGATTGACAAAACCTGATCCAGCAATCTGCAGGTTTAGAAGGGGCTAATGGGAATGCCATGCATTCAGCAAAAGGTGGGACACCTTTTTATTCCAGCTGGAGTTTCTCCATTAATCTCCACAGCCTTTGGAGCAGGAACTAAGAGTGCTTCTGCACAGTCCTGTCTAAAACAGGTACAGAGCCAGCTATCAGGGGACATTGTTTGTCATATTTCGTTGTGAAGAATTAAGTTATTTTTGAAGCCAAAATTGTTGGGTTTTTTTTTCATAACCAACACCAAGGAGGACTCAGAGAACCTGCACCTTTTGTCTGATCTTGGTGCTGGTTAGTGATGATGCAGCCCAGCTTCTGGGAGCCTCAGCACTGCTTTCAGTGCAGCAGCAGCAGCAGCAGAACCCCTATGAGCCAGGACAGGAGCCCGTTCCTTCTGCTCCTCCCTCGTGCCACACGTCACCAGCTGTGGGCAATGCCAAGGAAAACCAGCCTCTGGCTTCTCTGCCAGAACAGGCACATCTCAGAGGTGTGCCAGTCATGCCGCACAGCCACAGCTGAAACTTCTGCAAAAGTGCCATCTACAACAGTTGTTGCTTTTGTTTGCATTTTATTGCCACTAAGCCAGTCAGTGTCCTTCAGCTGCCACAAAACTTGAGCTGATTTGGCTCTCCTTTAGAGAAATTAGCAAGAATTCAAACTGCATTTTTGTGCTAAAATCAAAAATCTGTCTGGGTGGCTTTACAGGGCCTTTTTTGTGCTTTTTGTTTAATTACTTGGAGATATTCTGACACAGCCCTGTCCTGAGTAGAGTTGGTTTGTAGCAATGCATGAGTTTCAGGAAAACATTCAGCCTTTCAATGATGAAGAGCTTTGCTTCTATTGGAGGGAAAGCTGATCTGGAGTGCAGACCCATCTGTTCCTTAATAACATTTAGAGGCAATATTCCATTTCTACCTGGAAGGCAAGCCTGGAGACAGAAAATAATCATTTTTTATGAGATATTTAGATAACTATCAGAGACTCCTGCTTCTTACAATCAGCGGTGTCTGCTACTGCTATTCCTCATGTTTTAGCGGTTTGGACTTGTGACAGAAAATTCATCTTTGGGAGGATACATCTGTGAGTGCCACAGCATATAAGATTGATCAACTTCTGTTATTGCTTTGCTATGTTCAGTTCTTTCTCTGGATGTATATCTAGCCAGAGAGATAGGTGGTCAATTTTCTCCTTTTTTTTTAGATCACTGATTACTTCCTCCTCTTAAGGCATAAAAAGAAGACAATAGTTTACAAGGAGATTTCACACAACCCAGAACTTGTATTGAAGAAAATGGTGGAGTGTCTGCAAGCATCCATAGGAGGTCTCCTGGAAAAAAAGTGGGCTGCCAACTCTGCAGAGATTTTTGCACTGTAAATCTGAATTCTTAGGTTCTAAATAAATATGAGGCTCATTCCACTGAATGACAAGGATAGAAAAGTAATCACTGCTAGAAAGGGAAAAGTAAAATTCTGTTGTTTTATGGTGCCTTTCAGGAGAGGATTTTACTCATGTTAATGAGGCCCTGTAACATAATAGCAATATTGAATTTCTTATGGAGGATGGATTCAGGATTTCTAGAGAAGTGTGGCAGAAATTCAGAGTGCTGAGGGCAAGAGTGGAGCTTGGGTAACAGTTTGGCAGCCCATACTTGTGGTCTTTTAAACCAGCCATTAAATCACCCTGATCTAAGGGAAGGAAAAGAGCAGCTTCCTGAGGCTCCACGGCAGGGCTGTGCCTTCCAGCCTCCCCTCTGCTCTGAGGACTGGGCAAAAGGAGTGGGGAAAAGACCATGGCTGTTCAACCTCACTCTAATTAATCTTCTGAAGGGACTGAAGTCCTACCTGGTTTAGAATCTCAGCTCTGCAACACATCAGGAGCAGGCAGCACCATGCAGGACAGATACCAGAATTAACACTGGAAATGACCACCAGCCACCAGAATTAACACTGGGAATTACCACCAGTCACCAGAATTAACATTGGGAATTATCACCAGTGACCAGAATTAACACTGGGATTTCCACCAGTGACCTGAATTAGCACTGGATTACCTCCAGAGAGCCACCAGAATTAACACTGGGATTTCCACCAGTGACCTGAATTAGCACTGGATTACCTCCAGACAGCCACCAGAATTAACATACAAAGGAAAGAAATGCTTGCCTGGCTGGGGTGAAGCTTTGTGAGGTCCTTCTGGTACAAACCAGTACCAAAGGGGATGGAGGCTGCAGATCCCAGCACTCCCAAAAGCTCCAGTCCTTTGCACTGCACCGAGCTGGGCTGATTTGTTTCCAGCAATATCTTCATTACAGGAAGGTGTATTAACAGTTATTTGATTTTCCCTTTCCCAAAGCACAGTTAGCTGAGGGACACTGCAAGGTGTAATTGCTCGTGCCAATATCTCTTTTGCCTGCAGATTTCACTCACGCAGTTCATTCTTCTCTCCTTTCTCCTCCTCCTCCCCAGCTGACAGTGCCAGCATGCCCTTGCTGCACTCTACAAACAGTATGAGCCTAATTATGGATTTTTTCAGACTGGATCTTAGCGAGTTTAAGTGAAAACCAAAATATTTAGTTTCTACTAATTAATGAAGACAACAGAGCACACATCCGTTGTACGTCAATTAGCAACATATGGTGAAAGGCTTGCAAAATAATTAAATGATCTAACAATAAAGAGATGAAATAATTTAGCAATTTCTCCCTCTCAGTAGCTAAATATGTTACATGATGCTTCTTTCACAGATTTTCCAAGCAGATTGTGGAGCACCTGCAAGCACGTAAGTGCTGCTTTATCAGGACAAGCAGCAGGTAGATTTTCTATATAAACCATTGTAGTTTGATTTCTTTTGGTCAGTTAGAATTGTATTTAGGAAAAAAATAGAAGTGTCAGACAGCTCCACAGGGTTTGCTAAGGTTTTTTTTTAATTAATTTTTGGGGTAGTTATTGTTAGTTTTGGTTGGTGTAGGGTTTTTTTTCTAAAAAAATTATAGAGGAGAAAGTAGAATGTTTCCTTATAAACTTAAACCTTTCCACCTACTTTTTTTGTGCACCAACCAAACACTGGGGGTTTTGTACACTCAGGAGCAGCAGAGGGAAATGGGAAGGGGTTGGGATGTACTCCCCTGTTGCAGCCCCTCTGCTTTTGCAAGCAAGCTCTGCTTCCCAGAAAATGTGCATATCTTTCAAATTCTCACTTCTGAACCCGGCCCACAAACCCGAGAGAGGCAAATTTTTTCACTAACACTTCTGACAATCTGACCATTTATTTAAATGTGAAATATAAATTAAGACTTGTATTGAGATCTGGCTTAAAAGCCTGGCATAGCTTTGTTACATGAAACCTTTATGAGGCTCACACTATGAGCTATCTGCAGAAAAATCTCCCTATTACTACAGATAGCTGTTCTCCTTGGAGGTAATATATGTACATCCTCAGATCCTGGTTTTCTAAGGTTATAAAAATCCACCACTCCAAAGCACAGCAGCAAATCCAGTACTTGAAAACATACTTTACTGTTGATGATGATGAAAAATTGTATTCACTGTCTTCAGCAGCAAAACTGCTGCTTGATGCAGTTAGCCCAGATGCCTAAATTGTAAAGTGAGTTTATTTGCCTGCACAAAAACCTGCAGGATGATGCTAAGGGACTGGGCAGAAGGACATATGTGGATCACTGGGCCCCCGGAGATCAGGAGGAAGAGAAGAAAACTGCAGTAGAAAAGAAGGATGGGTGTGCAAATGGCCATCTTTAGCTGTGTTTTTGTGACAGCTCATGGCATGGGGATTAATAGGGGGGAGGTATCACCAGGGAGTGCACAAAACCACAAAACCATGAATATAATAAAAGAAGTTTTACATCTAAACTTTTCAAAGTCTTAAAAGGAAAGAAAAAAGTAGTAGAGAGGGGCATCACTGCCATAAAAAAAAGCTAAAGGTGTCCATTCCCCACCCAGCCCCAGAACTGCACATCTCACCATGCCTCTCCTCTCAAGCCATGCCCACAGCTGTCACAGCAGGTCCCTCCTCTGTCCTTGAACTGAATCCCACTTGGCAGGGGCAAGACAGGATTTCAGAGGAACCCAGGCTATTCCCAAAAGTATGCCAGGGGGAAGGAAAGCAGAAGAGGAAGCGTAGTGCAGGAAAACAATAGAAAAACTCAGCATCCTGGAAAAGTGTGAGATTATAAAAATAATAAAGTGATAAACCAACTGTTCTTCTTTGGGGTCAGTCATAAGAAGCTGTGGGATGAAGCAGAGGTAACCTGGAGTGGAAAATACCAATAACTTCAGTTATGACTTCTATGAAGTGAACATTATCCATTAAATGGGAATTATCTCCTCTTTTTTCATAGTTATGGACAGATTCCAAGGTGAGGCAGAGCAAGTGCTGGGAGAAAAAAGATCTAGCCACTGCACAACATGTACAGCATGGCTCAGACCTTAAATTCCAGAGGAGGCAGGAAATGTGGAAGCAGAGGAATGGCCCAGAAAGGAGAGGTGGAGGAGAAGAAGGGGTGGTGCCACAAAGCCTCTGATCTGGGCTCCAGGGGCAGCCACCACCAGGCAGTTCCACATGGGCAGGAGAGTTCAGCATCTGGGAGCAGAAGGGACTTCAGCATCGCTGGCAACGTGACCCGTGAGCACCAGTGAGCTGTTCCTGGGGCACAGAAATCCATCACAGAACTGCTCCCGAGTGGAGAGAAAGCCAGCCAGCCATTCCTGCTGCTCAAGGTCAGGTCCAGACAGGGAATATAATGCTGTCCTTGACTGCACTGCAAAAAAGAAAAATTACTTTGGTGCCTTGTCACAGAGTTCAACCGTTTCCAATCAGTAATCATAGTACAAAATCATGCCTGGTTTGTGTTGTGAGGAGTGAGCCCAAGTGGATTTTTTTGGCCTATGCATTGAAAACTAAGCTGAAAACAACTCATTTATATAGGCCACCAATCACTTATTTAATTATAACTTTCACTCTACCCGTACAGTGATAAAAGGATCTTTAACTTGTACCAATAACATAAAGCAAATCTGGATTCTTTTAGCTCATACAAGAGATTAAACATTCCTCTTTAAGCATTGTGATTTCTCTCTTCTTTCTTGTAGAGTCAGAAATAAAAATTTCATCTCCTCTTTGTTGTACCATGAAATCTCCCTTTTCTAATGAGTGTATGAACCAGTCATTTCGCTCTTAATAGGCCACTTACTGAATTTGATGGAGGAGATAATTAAATGTGACAGATATTCAGATGCATCTATCTTAAAACTAGCACTCAAAGATTATAAAAACCATAACATTCTCTTAATGAAATATGGCTGAACATGAGAAAAACACATTTCAATGTATCTGAAAACAACTGCAAAATTTAGAGATAAACACTGTTAACACTTGATAAGCCTGCATGGTTTTGATATGTACCACAGACATAACGGCAGCAAACAAATACCCTTTTTGAAGAAGATGAAAGCTGGAGATATATTTGTTTGGCTTCCAAACAAGAGAGAATGAGTATGAAAGTCCAAGAGAATATACACAGTATAACTACTGAAGCAAGAAAGAGGCTTTTTATAACTTGTGAAGAAAATGCCAAGGAAAAATCATTTAAATAAACCTTTTCAAAACTTCAGCACTGAATTTCAGTGGCCATTAGTCAGGCCTTGTGTTCCTGGGATTGTGTTAAAAGCCTGGACTATGATAAAATATATTGAGAAACCAACTGGATCAATAATTCCAAGGATTTTCTCCATTGAACCTCAGCCCTGCTCTATTCACCCAGCTGGGTTCTTGGCACTTCAATTTAGTCCATTTAACTAAGGGACAAGAAGATGTTATGGAAGGTGGAGAACTAATTGTAACAGCATTCAGAAACCAGGAAAATGATTCCTAGGGTTTGTGGGATAACAGATGCAGCCAGGTGCACTGCCAGGGAGCCACTGCTATGCAGCCAGGACCCAAATCCAGGGCAGGGGGAAGGAGCACCAGGGCAGGGCAGAGCTCCCACTTCTCACCTGGCAGAGCTCCATTTGTGGAATAGCTGCTCTGGAAAAGTTTAAACAGTTAAACCTTCATGACAGGTGAAAGATACTGGAAGAGGAAAGAGAAATTTCAAAAAAGAGAAGCTCAGTGAAAGGGATATGAAGAGGAAGGCTGCTGTGGGGAAGATGGGGCAGCAGGCAGGGACATTTGGACACCTCACTGCCAGTCTCAGACATGGAAAACATGGCCTTCAAGCTATGGAGATCCATGTGTTGAACAGCTGGACAGGGTAGTGCTGTGAGATCATCTGAGACCCCAACCCAGTGATGGATTTCCACTTTAAATTTTATGCTCTTTTAAAGGTATGTGCTTGCCTTCCTGTGGGGAAGGAACTGGTTTAAGTATTGCTGATTGTTGTTCTGTCTAGCTGTATTTCATGTTGCTATGGTTTGACTGCTTGAATTTGGAAAGCATGCCAGGATCCAAATTATCTGACAGGGAATAACCTCCTTTTCCTGCTTAGGCACAATTCTTCCTCAGATACCTGCAGAATCTCTACTCCCTCCTTAAGTTTATTTACAAGGGATCCCTTGTTTGCACAGTATTTAGACTTGAAATTATCAGAGGGAAATAAAAAAGTCACATAATTTCAGGGCTATAAAACCTGTTTCTAGCACAGATAAACTCTCCTCTTTCTCCTCTGCCTCTCAGGATGTTGATCCTTTTAGGAACCTTTCTTGAATTAGATATTTCGATGAGCAGCTTCCAGTGGAGAAAAGTACTTATCCCACAGTTTTGTATCAAGAGCCAGACACGAGGTTCCAAGGCAATGCTGGAGCTGTGTGATGCAAGTGGTTGGGCCATTCCCTCTCATATGATTGGTGCCATTAGAACCCAAAACTTGGGCTCATAACCAGAAAGAGGCATTTTGGAGAGTGTGATGCCTGGTGGCTGCAGGCTTTGTTCCAGAAGCAGAGTTCACAGAGTTGAGCGAGATGCCTGAATTCCCTCTGGGGTGAAGGGAGAGGATTAAGTGCCTCAGAATGAGATTCAAAGCAGGCAGTAAGTAAAGCAGGGAACTCTTAAGCCTGCCTTAGGAAATACTAAAGAGAGGGGTGTATTTGAAATCCTCCACAGATCCAAGGTTTAGAACTGACCCACATCCACGAGATAAGAGATGCTGTGAAAAGGGGATTCAGAGCCCATAGCTCCATTCCAGAATTAATCTGTCAACTTTGAGTAAAAGACTTCTGCTTGTTGTTAATGCCAAGGTTAGAAGGCAGATGGGGCAGGAAGTGGAGGCTGTAACCACAGTCTACTTTTAGAGCAGCAAAAACCTGTGTCTGAGTTCCTTCGTGAGTTCGAGAGGAAAAACCACATCCTTTTCTTTCCAGAAGGGCACACATAAATCTCAGGAACCACTTTCCCTTTCTCCTTTTGGAGTAGCAGAGCAGCAAATAACAGTGGGGCTGGAGATGGGGAAGGGACACCAGGGGAGGGGTGGCAGGCAAAATGAGCACGGCAATCCCTTCCCCACCGACCTGCAAAGCGAGGAGCCCCAGCTGCCTGCAAGGACACAGAGCTTTGTGCCTCACACACCTCTGTCATGTAAGAGGAATACAGCAGGTGTAGAGGTAAGGGGAAACCGTGCTTTGATCATGAACAAAATTTATTTCAGGCCACACAGGAGGAGAGAGGCCATGGGGCAAGAGGGAGAAGGTGGTGGAGAGGAGGCAGCCATGGCAGCTGCAGGCAAATGTGCTCTTGTTGTCAAGCTTGCATCTCACACTGGGAAAGCCTTTGGATGAAGCACTTAAAAGAGCAGCCTCTAGCTATTAGCTGAAGATTTTATTAATTTCCATGTATGTGCCCTTGCAGAAGGTTGAATTTCTTTCCATCTCCTTCAGCCCTGGTGTCCTACAGCCCTCTTCCTACATTCCGTGTAGGCAGCACTTTCCAACGTGTGTCTCTAGGGAATACAGTCCACACGCTTCTCCTCCTTGTGTCTGTATCATTAATAGGAAAATTCAGCAGGACCCATGGCAGGCATGATTTTCAGTCTCCCTCCTCCCCTCATGTCTGCTTTTATTCAGACAAATCAGCACCACTTCAAAGCTCCCCACTTTCCCAGCATCCAGAACACCTTATCCTGCCTGCTTCAGAGACACTGGGATAAATCAGATCCGCTGCATTTCCTCGCCTTGCTTAATCTATTGCTTTTGGGGATTTGTTTTCAAACAAAATATCAGGATAGTTTGACATGGACTATTTTTAGCAAAGCTTAGTTGCATTTTCTGTTTCCCACTCAACAAAATGGTTTTTTCCACCCTGATTAGCTCTGAACCTCACGCAGAGGCTGTTCCAGTAATGGGGAAGCTTTGGGGTTTGCTGTGACAAAGACACATGTTTACTTAAGCATCATAATTCTTTCTCCTTGGTAGCAACCCAAATCACCCTGCATACCAAACCTGACTGAACAACCAGTGGTTTGCTGTCCTGGGTTAAATAAAAGCACCTCCTGTTTCCTCCATGATATTTTTTTTTGCTTTTCTGGACTTGTCCAGGTTTGAGCAGTAAATTACCAGACCTGCCGTTTGTTTTGCCATTTTCCTCAGAAGTCTGGGATGGAAATTATCTAGTCCTCCTCTCATGGATGCATTAAGATTTTTTCTTTAAAAAATCTTAAAAACGCAAACAAACAGTAATGGGCAAAAATAAGGCTTTTTGGTCTTGTTGAGTGAAGGGATTTTTTTCCTTTCAAGATACTTATATGAGGAGGTTAATGTGTCACTATAAAAGAAATGTAGCACTCTGCTGTTCTCTCATGGAATACATTACTTAAATTCTCTCTATGAATTTACATCTTTTTTCCTGAGATGTAGTTTGGCATTTAGTAGGAAATGAATCTTAAATATTTTGAAAGTGTAATTTAACATCTCAGCAAAACCCTCAATTGTGATTGGTGCTTTATAGAAATTTTAAAGGCTAGCTGAAGCTGACTTTAGAAAGAATAGAGAATTACATTTTTAGATGGTGCTTTAGCTGCAGGTGATTCTCCTATAGTATTTAGATACCTTATTTATCCAATTGTAAACTTGGGATATACTTTTTATATTTTTTTAGAGTGATTTTTATTTTGAGTGACTTTTCATTCTTTGTGTAAATATCATATATACATATATACATGTAAAAAGTTATATGCAACCAAAAATTGCCTTTTAACTCAACAATAGCAAAAAAATCCGTAAAAAAATCCTGATACTCTAGAAAGAGAGATAAATATGGTTTATAATTCATCTATGTCTTTTATAATTTCTGGAGACACATCTAAACCATTCAGATCAACTCCACAAGACTTGGGACAGAACTGGTGTTGAACTCATCTTTCTGTTCTGCTCCCATCCAATTTCTTCAGGAATAACCTGCCCTTCTGCTTATATCAATTTTACATCAGTTTAAATAGATGCTCACACCCATCAATTCTGTTTTACATGGATTTAAGTCAGAAATTAAGGTTGTTCTGAGTGTACAGCTGGCAAGCCCAAAACATTCACGAGGCAAAAAAAGCAGTTTTACCCGGCAAAGAGCCATTAGTGAGTGTCCCCAAGCCCATGTGCACAAAAAAAAATGTCCCCTGTGATACCTGTCTTTTTACAGCACCAGTTTGTCCTGTGATGGACTTAAAAGCACCACTTTTAAGTGGAAAAGTCCAGCTGTGGGAGCAGCTTCCAGAGGAGTTCGTGCCCTGGGGCACCCTGTCAGATTTGCCTGAACTCTCCCATGCTTGGCACCTGCTGGTGGCTGTTTCCGTTCTATGTGATCACTGTTTTTCCTCCTAAATGCTGATCCAAAACCCATCAGTGGAAATCTTTCCTCCAGCCCCAAATCAGCAGCGTTTCCTTTCTTTGGGAGTGCCTGTTTCACACGCTGGGTTTGGTGACGTGTTGAGCGCGCACTGGAAGGGGTTCTATTTTATCACTAATGAATTGTTTTACTTTGCCATTCATTAACATCCTAATGGTCATTCAACTCTTGTCTGAACACAAGGGGGAAAAAAAAGCCTGAAAACATACAAGAATGCTCATTTTGTAAATTGAAACCTGTGTGTGTGTGTGTGTGTGTGTGTAACTCTGGTGACAGTGCTGGTCCATCCCAATGTGCAATACCTCTTAAATGCAGTCGCACAGACTAATGCACATTATAGGAGAAAATATCATCATTTTCAGTATCATCTTGTTGTGGCCAGTGCTGAATAGGATCATCTGACTACACTGCAGCATCTTTTATTTGGTAGGATAACCTCCTCTTGTTTTTCTTCTCCTGTTAGAGAAACAAATAAATCTTGAATGCCTCCGTTTACTGAGGATCCACTTATTTTCATTTTTTCTGTTTGTTTTTTGTTTGTTTGGTTTTTTTTTTAGTATTTCTCTGGATTATGTCTATTTTTACTTTTTCTTTTCTTGAAACAAGGCTGCCCAAATTAAGCACACACCATTTACAAGGTTACTGAGAGTTTTGTTCTCATCTTTCATAGTCTCACCCCTGGGTTGGTCTGTGTTTGCTGACTCAGGAAGTTTTCCTTTCCAGGATGGCTGCACCTCTATTTATTTCTTCTAATCAGGCTGAGTCAAACATATGCTCCTTTCTGCTGGAGCTCTCTCCTCTCTAAAATTGTTTTGGCTGAGGCTTTATTAGGTTGTTAGATCTATGCTGCTTGCCCTCTTGCTCAAATCTGCTTTTGGGCTTTTGTTTTTTATGCTTGTCTCCCATCAGTCCTTTTAAAATGAGTAACTGTCAGGGCTATGAGATTTATTTTTATTCTTGCCATCAGTTCCTGCTAACAGAATGACCTATTCCAGAGCATGTTCCTGTGCCTGACTTTCTTTTCTTTCCCTCCACGAGAAATAAGTGCTCACAAGAAAGTTTGGAGATTTGACACTGGGAGCAAGAGGCAAGTAGGAGATCCAAGAGTCCCCAGAAAAGGAGACACATCCAAAAGAATTGAATTTCAGCTGCAGACTGATCTGCGAGGCTATTCTGCAGCTGAAAATCAAAAGAAAACCTGGAGGTGGAGGGAAATGAAAGCAGTGTAGAGGGCAAGAGGAGTCTTTGTGCTTGGTATGGAGGTTTAAGCTTAATTTAAATCATAATTAGAAGTGGGATGCAGTGGGGAGAAGCAGACAATGAGAATACAGCAAAACAAAAGACTGACCAGGCTAAGTGTGAAGAGATATGAACAAGTTCTTTTAAAAATCAAAGGCAGAGCTGGTGTAAGCTTCAAAAATCCTCTTCTTTACATTCTGGTAGTTTAAAAAATTCTGTTCAAAATTAGAACAAAACCAACAAGCATATGACAATTTACATCAGAAGGAAAAATCCTGGAGAAATTATTTTGGAAAAATCAAAAAACTGTGTTATTTTGATGTTCCAGGGCAGCAGGGAACAGCCGGGCTGAGGGGAACAATCTGGGCTGGCAGAGGAGGGACAGACCCCAAAATCTGACAACCCTGGACTGAGCCAAGGCAAATCTGCTTGTACTTATCTGCACATGCATATTTTTTTTTTTAGATAGAAGTTACATCCCCACCTTGCAAAAGATAATATTGTATGGAGAGAGAAGATAGCAGGAGTTGTTAAAATAGATATTTTCTTTTCAACATGGAGTATTCCTCAAAGTTTTCTCTTGGATTTTTGCATTTTTTAATGGAAATTTGGCCCCAGATATTTTCAGAAATAATTTGAGCAACCAATGGCTGGCAGAACACACACTTGACATGTGTCTGTGCAGGCATGTGGCAGCTTATTGTGTTCCCAAGGACTGGGATCGTCACACTTAGCAAAAGATAGACTGTGATGGTCACTTGATATTTTCTTTTGAGTCCCTAGCCAATAATATTTTTTATTTATTTTTTATTTATATCTTTTTCGTACACACAATGAACATAAAATTTATAAAGAGCACTTACAACAGCACGAAGAATCTATTCTCTAAAGTGACTCTAAATATGTGGCACACACGTTTAGAGGAAATCAGTTACAATGATCTAATGAACCTAAAATCTGTCAATCTATTAAACTGTGAACAAAAAACTCTACACCCAGCACCTGTTTGTGTGAGCTCTCATATAAAAAGTATCTCTGTTAATGGGCAGCATTCCCAAATGGGAAACACTGGTTAGCAATGCAGGAAATTCAATTCTGAAACTGGTCACGTCATATTGTGCAATATATAACAATAGCAGCAACCAGAAGAGCCATTTTATCCCATGTTTTGACAGAGGTTTAATTCACAGCTGATTTACAACATGACCATGAAGACCTGAAAGTCCATGCACTGAGTATCAGCCTGGGGAGAACTTCACTTTTAATACTTTACATTAAATATAGTTTATTGTTGGCCCATTCTAAAGGGATGGAGCACCAAGGACAAAATAAAACAAAAGTTGGTGTCTTTTGGCAGTTTTGTGGCAGTTCTGAGCATCTTCTGAGCAGGAATCACAAATTATATCTACTGACAAGCTGAACTATTGTAAAATATAAATGAAGTGAGGAAAGTTTTGGTCCTGGCGTTGCCTTTCTTTGGTTTTCAAGGATTTTTTTTTTTAAGGATTTACAGTTTAAACCCTATGAGTAGTGCTTATGCCTCTTTTGAAGCTTGAAATGTGTCAGCTGAAGCCAGGCAATAATTTATAAAGCAATCTCACTGCTTCTGCACCTCTCCACCCCTTCCTCCCCAAGAATCCAGGTGTTGGCATCAGGCTGAGCAGCATCCTCAGGGCCTCAGGCACCCCCAGCACCCTGGGGCTGGTTAGAAATACCGTGAGGGTGCTACGGCAGCACATATTGCATCTGGGAAACCCCTAGAAATCAAACTCTGCTGAGAGGGTCCTCTGCACCCCCTCTGATGTCCCTCTCCTTCCAGCCGGTGACAGGGAGGGCGCGATCATTGCTGGCTGTTTTCATCCAGGTGATCTGCAAGTGATTCCCGGGTGGGGGAAGCAGCACTGTCTGCCACACACCCGGCATTGCAACACTCCCTTCACTCCCGTTAGAAGCAAAAACTTGGAGGAGTTAAAGCCCTCCAGCACAAGCAACATCATTTACATCCCTGGCGACCCATGGGGCTCTGATTTTTATATTTATGGCCAACTGCCTGAAGTCCATTCCTGGTTTGGTTTTAGTGCCTGACCATGGCTTGATTGCCCATTACTGAGGCAATCACTGAGTTCTTTGATTGAGTGAGCAGCATAGGTTAGAGGATGAAGAGATTCCTTTTGGCAATTACCAGTTGTGAAGTGTCTCTACGTTAAATACTTGATTCTAAAGTAAATTTATAATCCTTATTCTTTAGCCACTGCAAAAGAGGCTTCTACAGGTTCTTCCCATTAATTGCTATTTTTCATTTTTAGATGTAGACCTCAGCATTTCGAGCACAGCTTATGAAAGCCCAAGGAGTGGATATGCATGGATGACTAATCCCAGGAAACCTGCAATCCACAGCACAGGAGTGCTATCAGTAAATTCAAGTTTGGCCGCCCCTTAGTACCTGTGCCAGAAAAACACTGCTGTTGTACCCTCCAGGCCTGGTGGTGAGAAAATCGTAGAGTCATAGATCCAAAAACTAGCAGAGAGGAGCTCCAGCAGCATGGAAGGGCTCAGGATTGGGAGGGTTTGGCTTTGCCCTGTGTAGGATTCCAGCGCAGATCACACCCTTTGAGCACAGTGTAATTATGGGAGCTGCAGGGAAGACCCCAAACACTGAATTTTAGCTCTTTGCCTCTTGCTAACCCACTTCTTTCCTCTAGCCTCTCACCACCGACACAAAGGTATCAGCTGAGGGGGAAGATTTGGTTTTAAACCCCAGCACAGTGGTCACAACTGTGTAGCTGGTAAAGGAAGAGAAAATTGTTACCCACAGAGCCCTGACTCCAGGCTGCAGCCCTGCCTTGGTTTGCTCAGGACTGCTCCATTTTGCTCCCCACAGCCAAGTGGTAAAAGGAGGAACCCCTGCTGCCCTTGGAAAAGGAACCAGTGGGTAAAAGGCAGTACTGCCCCTTTCTGAGCAATAACTTGGAGCTGGAGCATCCTGCTGGAAAACAGGGATCCCTCTTCCTCCTGCAGTGGCTTTCAGGATTGAAGGTGGCGAAGGGAGGTGATATGTCCAAATTATTTTTGCATTTCATGTGTCATCCTCAGAAACAAGGAGTTACCTCTGAGGCAGGGACAGGTGTCTGGCAGCCTGGAGCAGGGGCAGAGCACGGTACATTTCGCATTTGGCTGCATGACCGAAAAGTGGCTTCTCACTTCTCTTTGTGTTTCACTCTCTGAAAGTTGTGTGGAAGAAATTAGAGCTGCCTGGGTAAGCTGTGATATTCTCACTGTAGCTTGAAATTCATCTAATGTTGACTCTTTCAGAGGAGCTTTGATGGAGAAAGGCAGTACCTTGGACCAGAGTGTTCACACTAAGCCCCTTGAAGATCAATGAGCCAGAATGATCAGACACTTCCAGTTACTTTTGGGGACTGCATTTATCTTACAAGCTGGCCTTAAAATTTGGTCTTCATACATTATTCAAAGTCCAGATGTACCTAGCCTTTATGCATTTCTTCTTGCCCATAAAGTCTCTTCATTGCTTTTATTGCCACTGTAATAATAAAGTGGCCTCTTTAATATGCACAGTACAGCCACCAAAGCTGTACTTACTAAGCAAATGTTTTGGATCAAGTCAGTTTGGCATAAAACAGATTCTGATGATTCCAAATGGAAACCTCTCTCCTGCAGGAGCTCCTAGGAGCTGGGAAATGCTGTATTGCATAACACACAGGCACCCTGTAACCCTGGGAAAACATTTCTGGAGTGTTGTTCCTCTCCATGTTGCAGCAAGGGTTTTTCTCTAACTTAACACGCCTAAAGTGCACTGTCAGGATGTGGATACACACAGCACAGGGCTACGTGATTTTCTCCCTCTGCTTGTTTGCTCTGCTGGATCAAAGCTTTTGGGAAAATATATAAATATTATTAGCCTACATAGGCATATGATGAATTAATGTGTATGTTTACATACATAAATGCATATATTTATATACACATACACATATTTTACTTAGTATTCCATGCCACTAATCCACATTTATAAGCTGTGAGGGGTTCCCAAATCTGGTCCACTGGGGTAGGCAGGCAAGGAAGACATGACCCATTAAAAGAGGCCACTGAATTTCTGTGGTATAATCCCAGCTCTGTTTTATTCATTTGCTGTTATCTTGCAGTGGTTCTTCTTTGTGCTTTCTTTGTTTTCTCCCTGCAGCTTCTTTATTTGCCAACACTGGGGAATTTTGCTTTTATGAAGTGTTTACAATGATTGCTTTAAGGCACATATTGAAGTACCTGAAACACTTTGGGTTTGTGATGTTTGAGTTAATATAGTATTGCTGTGCCATGTACAACATGTAAATATCTATGGTATAAGCATTTTAAAGCACTCAGAGCTGAAGTCTCATTTCCCCAAACATGTGTTGTCTTCAATACAGGTAGATTAGGATTAAGTATAAAATGGCTGAATAAATGAACACAGGGAAGTAAAAATTCCCTTCTCCCAAGAGAGCAGTTTAAGTCTGCCTGGAGAGCCTTAAATGTCCAGGTGGGCTGAGTTCAGGTGCTGTGCCAGCTCTCTGCACTGCGTGTTGTCTGGGTGTGGTGTGAGCGGGAGGCTTGGGAAGGCTCAGGTTGAATTCTTCACTCTTCTTTAATTCTGTGCGCCTCCACTGAGCTGGGAGAACTTCACCATTCCTGGTGAAAGTTGAGATAAATGCACTGGAAGCTGTGAAAGTCTGAAATAGGAGGTAGCAGGGCCGTGTCAGCTGAGGTGTGTTTTGTTGTGCTAATCGCTGGCTGCTGCAGTCTGCAGAGAGGAGAGAACTTCTCTGCTGAACAAGCATGACAGGGTCACGCAGGACTTGTGCACCTCAGGGACAAAGTTTCAGAAAGGAGCTTCAGTCTTTCATCAACAGTCTCTGCAGCTGAAAATCAAGCAAAATTGTTTCAAGAGCTCCAACGGTGCCATACAGATGGCTCTCTTGGGGGGAGCAGAGTGGCTGTTAGGCCATCACCAATGTAGGCTTATTGACCACAAAGTTGTGAAGACAATGAGCACGGAAAATGTAAGAGTGAAAATTAAAAACCTTTGGAAAAAGCCTTTGTGAACATGCAGGTTCTCAGAGGATGTTTCCCACCTCTCTATTGATCTGTCGCTGTAAGTCACAGTGACCGTCCTGCTCAGAAGAAAAGGATTGCTTCCCTCAGAATGTGTGGTGGACAAAGATTGTAATCATTGCTTCCTAACAACAGCAAAATCCATCCACAGCTCCGCTGCATGCAGCAGATCTCACAGCCCTGCCTGGGAAGGGTGCATCCCCAGCTGATTGCTGCTCTCTGCTTCATGAAGGTATTATCTACAGGCTCCATTTCCCCTAAGGGCCCCTCTTTGCCTCTGAGCAGGGCTTGGCCCAGGCAGGAGCAGAGGGAGCTGGGCACCTGGGAGGGGATGGGAGCCTTCCCAGAGCCACCCAGTGTAGTGGGAGCCCCACCAGCTCCATTTCCCACCCTGCTCCTCTCCAGGCTGGGGCTGTATTTATAGCAGCAGGGCTCTATTATGTGGCTGGTGCATTCTGCTGAGAATTACTCAGGCAGAGGAACGAGCCTCTGCCTCTGACTGGCATCAGAACTCTGTTCCAGCTCACACCGTGGCTCCAGGAGGGTGGAAACCCACTTGAAAAGCCATCCGGACTTCATTATTTATTAAAGCTGCGAAAACAAGTTGCCCGAGTCATAAATACATGGGTAGTGTCGGTTAATCCTGCAAAGGCAGCACTCTTATCACAATGACTTTGAGCACAAATAAATTGTTTCTGGGACCAAGAACACATTTACAAATGTGACTGAAGCTACTGGCAGTATTAAGATGAAGATGCAGTCGGTTTTAGATCATGGAATGAGTGATGCTGAGGATAGCCCTGAAATAGGCCCTTTTATTAGTGCTCAGTAACAGAAGTATTGTGCTCCAGATTTAATCAGGCATGAATAAAAAACAAAACAAAGTGTGTGTGCATGGTGGTGAAGTATTACATGAAATGAGTTGAGTGCATCCTTTGTGTGCTTGCACCGCCACTTTGGGGGATTGTTTTCCCAGCTCTGGTTTAGAAGTTATTCACCCTCTAGAAATTGGGAGGCTGAATTCCTTTCTGTTCTGCGTGGAGCTGTGCTTGTTTGCTGCTGTGCAGACACAGCAACAGCGTCACCGGGTAAGAGCAGGGATTAAGATGACGCAGAACCAGGATTGTTCCTCTAAAACTAAGGCACTGCCCTTCTGTGTGCAGTGTATAGTGTTAGTGTGTCACCTTGCTGCTATTTGCACTGATATCCCTGTTTGATGGATTACTACCTGTCTGCCATATGCTGCAAAGGAGTGAGAAACACCAGTTTGTATAAATTCAAGTTTATTGCTTCTCATGCCAGTGGCCTTGTTTATTTTACTTCTAAGGGATGAGGGTCTGGAAAGGGTCTGAAGAAAGGTTTCAAACCCTTTTGAAAAATACCTAATCTGCATCTATTCTTTTAGATCACACTCTAATCCCTTTGACTGTTGTGATTGCAACAGACTTCAGAAGGTTTTCCACCAATTATATTCTTATTTCTGGATGTCATCGGTAGAGCTTAGAAGGGTCTTTCTTGTCTTCCTCTCTTCCCACAATAAAGCAGCTGCACAGAAAACAGATGGCATAGAGTCAATCCAGTTGAAATTAATGGAGTCAGGCTCTCCACACAAATCTCTGCAATGAAAAAGGAGAGATTCTTTTTTTTTTCAGTGCATTGCGCACAAGATGTATGTTGTTTGTAAAGGAATTTAGTTCACGTAAGGGATAAAAAGCTGTAACCAGTGAAGGGGAAAGCCTGCTTTTTAAATCAAAACTCAACTACAAGTGCACAGGAGCAGTCACACTGTCTCAGTGGATGCCTTCATGTTTGGAATTGAAGGATGGAAGAATATTTGTATTCTGGCAAAGGTATGTTTAAACCATAACTGTGCATGCATTGTTACAACATACAGAGAAATTTTACATGCAGATTAATAACAAATTTATGACTGGACTAATTTGAACCCACATAAACCTCTAACACTGCAAATAATCCTTAAACCACTGATCAAAAGTGTGTGACTTCATGAATAGGCATTTGTACATTGGTGTTCACAGTCTCTGTCCATAAAAATCAAGTTGCACAGGGGAGCAGATTTACAAAGGTCTTTTCATGCCTACCAGGAATTCCAAAAACACTTAAGCAATTAGGCTCTGAATACCTTTATGGCTGGTACAAATTAGGTGACTAACTTATGCAGGTGCTTTGGTGAATCCCACTAGGCTCATCTATGCATAAATAGGTTCCTAAACAAGGCTGATATGTTTGCTCCGTGGTCCTTAAACCTTTCGATGACATATTTTGTTCCTTCCTCTGAGAAATAGAATTGTCTCCCTGCTGTGAGTAATCCACTTGTCAGGATCTAATGCTGCATCTCACAGCTGCTCCGTGCAGGTGGGGTCATGGCTGGTGTCGACCCAAGCCAGTTAATTCTCCTCCTCTTCCTCTTGCTGCTGCTTGGAAAAAAATCCAGAAGTGAATTGCATGTCTGCTAGAGCACACCTGTGCTTGGCACCCAGGAATTGCAGCCCGGGTTTCCAAGGATGGATCATTAAATAAATGCAGGACTGGAGTGCATGGTGTACCAGGCAGCTTGGGTGGTGCAGGGCTGTGTGAGGGAAGTGCTGGGTGGATGTGTTAGAGACTCCTCTCAGCACGAATGTGTCACAATCTGGATGTAGTAAATATATCTGTGTTGGGGCTGGAGTCTCACACTGTTGTGATGAGACAAAATGACAAGTGTACTCTAAGCAACAATCTTACATCTCTTCAACAAGAATGTAAAAGCTTCTTTCTATTCAGAATAATCAGGGATTTGGAAGGAGAAATGGCAGGTGTAGCACAATGAGGGTAAAAAGGAATTTCAAGAGGAATATGAGGTGCTCCTGATTAGCCCCGAAATGCAGCAGGTTTTGCACAAACAGAGCTGCCTCGGGATCACAGCAGAATCCTGTTGGTAAAGGTGTGAGCTCTTTACAAACAAAGCATCAGGAAACCTCACACAGTCCCCACTGCTGGAGTGACAGAGAGGCCCTGGGGCAGTCAGGGAGCCGCATTTTGGCATTCCAGGGAGCACGGCCTTTGTTTGTGCTACTTTTGGGCTCAGGCACTGACATTTCTGTTCCTGAGAAAGCCACGTCTGGTTAAGTGTTGCCATTTCAGGTGTGAGTGTTGTGTTGGCTGGGGAGGAGGGAGGAAAGGAAAACTTTTAAAAAATGAGCTTGTCAGAAAAGGGAAAACTACTCCAGCTGATACTTCAGGTGAAGTTTCACGATTGTCAGCCAAACCATCAGGCAGTTTACCCATATGCTTTTCTGTTTGAAACATTTTATTCTTTTCCACTTCCAGACTCAAACAGCCTTCAGGGATTTATAACATTTACTTAAAAACAGCAAACATTTTCAATTATTTCCACACTGTTCAGAGACCATAATTTACTTAATGCTATGAACAATCACATTTCTCGGGGACTGCTGTGAAATGTCACCTCTAAAGGATGGCTCCCTTGTTGGTAGCAGTAAAAGCCTGGGTTGTAGTTTTCATTTTTTATTTTGATTTAATTTTTAGAGAATTCAACTTTCACACCATGCATGAGTGACTAAATTCATTTCACTTGTCAGGGGAGAAAAATTTTCATAATTAAAATCTAAACCAAGGGTGGTCTTTTGCTGGTTGACCACATATTTTCTTCTCCTGTGTTTGGCTTTTGTTCTGGACAGTGTGGGGTTGGGATTTGGGTTTTTGTGTCCCTCCCAAGCTGAGGGTATTGAGATTGTTTAGGCTGGAGAAAAGAGGCTCAGGGGAGACCTTGTCACTCTGTGCAATGACCTCAGAGGACGTTGGAGAGATGTGGGGATTGCTCCTTTCTCCCAGTAACGAGAGAGAAAATGGCCTCGAGTTGCATATGGGGGAGGCAGGTTAGGCTGGATATTAGGAAGAATTTCTTCACTGAAAGGGTGGTCAGGCACTGGAACAGGCTGCTCAGGGCAGGGGTGCAATCACCGTCCCTGGAAGTGCTCAAAAAAAAAAAAAAAAATAGATGGGGGGCTGTCTTAGGTTGAAAAGACAGGTATCTGCTAGGGAAAGCCGGA
>VXBQ01007379.1:1519261-1547687 GCA_013400175.1 Phainopepla nitens
TTCCCCCTAGGCCCGACCAAACTCCTTGTCTCCCAAAGCACTCATAAGCACCAGCCATCAGGTTCCGCAACAAATGGGAGAAAAATTCCACAAGAGAGCATACAAAGGAACAAAAGGAATAACACCCAACCCCCGACAGGTGCTTAGGATCACAGGTCAGGGGTGGAACTGGCAGTGCTGGTATAATGGTCAGACATGATCTTAGAGGTCTTTTCCAACCTTAATGAGTCTGTGATTCTATTATCAATAGACAACCTTCAGTAATTTTGTCTGGACCTTGGAAGAATTTAAAAGAAGGAGCCATGTGGGCTATGGATGAAATTCCTCTCTATCTACAGCGAGAAAATCCACCTTTTTTTTTTACTTTTTTTCCCAAAAGTTGTGGATTAAAAGTTGATATCATATATAACTGAGCTTTTTACATGCATGAATTCCCTCAGGAGCACCGCGGTGTGAAAAATTGTATGAACTTGCTAGTCTCTGTCTAAAATCAGATCTGTTCCAGCAAGGTCATCCCACACTCCCTCATCCCTCTTTGGCTGATCTCCTGGAGCTGGGAGTGACCATGGCTGGTGCAGGAGGTCATGCTGGGAGCTGGCTATTGCATGGGAATAATCTGAATTTCTTTCCTGTGATGTGGACCATCACTGGACATGAAGAGTCCTGTCCCACCAAGCAGCTACCGAGTAAAGACTAATTTAGCCAGAGTTTGGAGGGGCCAGTGCCAAGCTGTGCAGAAAGCTGACAGCAAAATGGTTGTGGCTCATTCATCTGTGGGTTGGCTGCTCCCCTGCTTGGACCAACCACTCTGACCAGCTTCTGGTTCTTGGGCAGGGTCCATCACCTCAAAACCCCTGGAAAAAGTGTCCTGAGTTCTTCTCCCAAAAGCTGGGCTCATTTCCCTTAAGAATCCATACACTATTCCAAGAAATGTATTGGGCATTAAAACCTTATGCAAATAATTATTAGAGCTAAGCCATGGTTGTAATTTCCATTTCACTGAGGTCAGTTGCATTACATTTTTTGGTTTAGCTGCTGGTGGTATATATGGCTTGTGCTCCTCTTTGAGGGTGCTGGTTTTAAATTAAGTATAAAGCTGGGATATGTGCATCTGCTTTAGGCTCCCAAGCCACTGAGGTGCTCTCGTTAATCAAAACCCATTACCTTTCACGAGATGTAAAGGATTAACCCTTAAGTGACTCTGGGGACACTGTTCACGTTAAAGTTGCGCTGCTAAAGTCAGTGCTACAGAGTATTTATGCTTTTCTGTTGAGATAAATGGTCCCTGGGAAGCGCTGAACTAAGCAAACCAACAAGCATAGAATTTCAGAGGTTAATTGTATTCATGTTCTTTTCCAAACATGGCTTTCAAAGGATTATTTCTCCATTTATTTTTTTTAAGCTGGTTTAAACTTTTTTAAATGCTATAGCCATCCTTCATAAAACATGGTTTTGGTTTTCCTGCTGCCAGGAACGTGCCTTTTAAAGATATGGAATCACAGATGTGCACACAGTTGTGTTATCAAAAGTTTATCTTCCGGTTAGCCAAGGCTGGGAAAAAAGTGAGAAAATCAAAGGTTTCAGTTGCTACAGAAAGTGAAGAAGAAACAAGTTTTAATTTTAAGCTGTGTAGAGTGCATGCTGGAAATGAATTGTACTTTTAATTAAGTTTGTCAGCATGTTATGCATGGCTGAAGCTTAAGGAAATACCATGGAGGTGTGAAAATCTAGGGAGAGAGAAGTTGGTATTTTATCTCTTATGGTCTTGAGAAGAAACATGGTACATGTGAAAAATCCACCACCCTGCAGCAAATCAGAGTTATCTAAACAATGATAAAAAAGATAGAAAAGAAAGATTTCCCCACCAGCCTTCCCTCACTCGCATCCATTTTCATCTGAACTGGGTAGCAGGGGCTGCTGTAGCTAAACCAAAACTTCACTGATGTGAAAAATGAGTTGTTTATTTAGCACAAACATAACAGCAAATGTACCAACAACCTTACAAATTCAACCAACAGAATGGAGTAACCCCAGCTGGTGGTAATCCAAATATCTGAGCAGTGGAAAAGAAATTCAAAGCCCACTGTTGTATCTTGCTCAGCCTCGGAGAAGTTCCAGCCCATGTCTCCAGAGAAGGCTCCCTGAGCAGCACGCTCTGAGCTGGCACGGGCAAAGGGCAGCTGCTCCCCTGCTTCCAGCAGCTGCAGGGCTGCTCCTGCTCCTTCCTGACCCAAAAAGGTCACATTTTTACTGACCTCTAATTCAAGGATCTTTATTTACATGTTCCAGACTTGAGGATGTTATTTTACCTTTGCGCCTGAACAAATGGGAATGTCTGCGGTGATTCTGAAAAATCTACTCAAGCATTGATTCTTCTCCATCAGCAGGAATTGAGGCAATTTGCTTTCCTTACAAGTATCTTTTTATCACTTTTTTGAGGAGTTTCCTGTTTGCTCTTAACCTTTGGGGAGGAGGGTAATCTCTTTTTTTAAACAATGATTTGGTTTTCCCTCTCTCCTCCACAGCAATTAGCAAGCAGGACCTCCATTCCTCACATCAGCTCATCCAAGAAGCCCGAATCTGGGGTGAGTGGAAGGTGCAATTAAACCTGTTGCAATTAATTAGGTGCAATTAATGCTGCTGGAGTGGGACAGGAGATGTGGAGCTGGGAGCCCTTGTTGCTCTGCCTCCCTGGGAATGGGTGTCAGTGTCAGAGAGCTTTGCTTGGGCAGGGCTGGCTCCTCTGAGAGACACAAGCATGCCCAGCCTGGAAAGGGCTGGAGTTCTGGTGCTCTGCTGCCAAGGCAGGCTTGCTGTAGTTTTTCCCCAGGAGTAGGATTTCATCTGAGAATTTTATTGTCACTGAGAACTGACAGAATCCTTGAAGTCTCAATTTCCTTGACATGAGTCAGCTTGCAAACACTTATTTATTCACTGTGCAGCAGCCTCAATATGCCACAGGAATCATTAACCTACATAAATTAACTGCATTCTCAAAATGTATAAACAAGCTAATTTTAAGCATCCTCTAGATCTGAGTGAAACGTATTTTGTGTGCTAAAACATTGAAAATTAGAAGACATGATGGTGAGAAGAATGGTTTTTAACACTCTGAGTGCTTTTTAACTTCAAAGAGCTTGACAAACTTCAGTTGATTAATAATTTAATAAGTGAAAGTGTAAATAGTGCAAGTACAAGCCTCTCATAAAGATTTGGATGCCATGGTTAAGGATTTTTTTTTTTTTTTAGCTAAAGCTGGTGTAAAATTAATTGAGCAGCTAAATGATCTTGTACATTCACTTACATTTTAAACCTGGAGTTTCAAAAGTTATTGCGGTAATACAAAACCTGAAAGTATTTAAAATTAAGGAATTAAATTTACTTTTTAATTCCTGGTTTGGATGGCCAATAAATAAGGTGGGTGACAGCTAAACAATAAATTAGTCCAGAAAATTGTTCGAAAAGTCCTGTGCTGGACAGTCACACTAGTTGTCATTTGAAAATGCAATTTACCATGACATGTCTTCCATTTGATACTTACAGAACAAATTAGGCAGAAAAGCACCTCATATTCCCAAATACGTTTAGCCAGTGGCATTTTCAAGGTTAAATAGATGACACACACGATCCTTGAAGTAGCAAATGGTCCTACTAAAAAATCCATTAATACACATATTAACACAGATTTGACAGAGCCTTGTGGCAGTTGTTGGAGACAACTAACAAGGGATGCTTCACAGGACCAGTCACATTTCCACAAGGTTCATTTTGTTAATTATTTGTTACTCTGAGTGCAGTGATAAAAACATGCTAATATGCCACGGAAGCTTTTTATTTTCTGGCCTAATTAAGGACAAACTCTTCTTTTGGGCAAGACATTGCAATGGCATATCTTCAAAAAGGTACTTTTCAATTTCTTTTCACTGTGTTTCTGATTACTCTAGAATTATTATCTAGGAAGGAACTGACTGGAGCTGTCAAATATTCAACCCACTGAATAGCAATAGCTGTCAAATTAGTAAATATTATCTGTATTTGCAACAGCCAGCAAAAATACAAGAGTGCAGTGAGAATTCTGAGTGAATGTGTAGAAAACAGATCTCCTCGGCTCATGGAAACTTATACCAGTAATGGATTTGCCCATTGCAGGGACTGAGCATGCAGTGAGTGCACCTCCATGATCATCCTTTGGAAAACCTCCCTATTTATAGAGAGCTCCTGTGACCAACAGTTTAAACTTCAGGGAACACCTGGGCTGATGTTTTGTGGCTCCAGTGTAAGCAGGTTGGATGATTGCTGAGAATGAAGTTTGCTATAAACCCTGCTTCTGTTCACCAAAATCTTTCAATATATGTTCAGCTTTAAGCCCAAGGATAATGACTTTCCCGTCCAGCAAAGCACTTAAGCAAACACTTAAATTTCAAGGTAACAACAGCCTTGCATTAAGTAAATGATTCTCAGACAAGCCAATATCCTTCTTTCTCAATATTTCCTTAGATACAAACTGCAGATCACCCAGCTCCTCCTGCACTTCCTTTGCAAGCAGGATTTGTGCCATTTCAACCTTTTTACAAGATCCTCAAAGATGTTTCCCATTCCTGTTCTTCCCATGAGATTTCCTCAGGAAAACAGCCTAGATGTGGCTGCCCGTGTGGGTCTAGAGTTGAACATGAGGATTCTGCAGATGTGAGGGAAAAGGTTCCTGTTCCCAGGACCAGCAGTTTTACCAGTCCCAGCACAGCACATGATGGTTCTCGCTGGATCAGCACAATCTACCTCTGAGCTGCTTCCTCCTTAATCAGGCAGATGAGCAGGACACTTGGGAATATTTTTCTTGTTTCACCACTTCTCTGCACAGCACTTCCATTAGCCCTCAAGCATCCCCAGAAGAGTTTTCAGTATGCATATGAAAATTGCAGTCACTGAGATCCTCTCTGGGACGCTTTCAAACACTCTCAGTTTGCTTTCACGGTGCCAGAAGTGTTTGTGCTGCTCTCATCTCCACGAGTGCTGTGGCTGCTGAGAAGCACTGCCCACTTCTCAGAGGCACTCTGCCCCTTCACCCTCTTCCCAAGGAGGTGACAAAAGTCCTTCTTTGTGTTTGCTCTGCAGCACAATCCCCTCAGAGATCTCAGCTATTGCACTTGACCATCGCATTGCCGGGCAGAGAGGGAGCAGGCTTGCTCTGTGTCTCTCTCCCAAGGCTTATGAAGACATCACTTTATCTTCCCCTTCCCACATTATCTCAGCCTCCACTCTTCCCTCATTTAAAAATGCATCACCATGTCTTCACTTAAGAACATGATAGCTCTTTTAAGCATTTCTGTTCCTCTCTCCCTTGGAATTACACAGTTAAATCCATTTGGCGTCTTGTCAGTTTACTCTTCCTGAATACTAAATTTTTTTTCCCTTTAAATAGGTAGTCACTAGGTTGTGTCATTAAGAATTCTGGCAATGCTTAAGCCTGAAAAATAAATAAAAGTATGAGTAAAGTGATCCATGATTGTGCTCCTGCACAAGAGGCCACAATGTTCTATATAATCAGCCTCTTTCGATATGTACAAAAAATTAATTTCCATTCTGTATTAAAAATAGCACCTTGTTGAACCAGATTGACACTAAAATCATTTTAAATGGAAAGATGATATTAAATGTATCAAAACCACCTTCACAGCTATTCAGGTACCAAAGGGAGAAAAATAAAAATTGCTATGGAGTATTGATGAGGAAGTTATTACTAAAGGCTTGAAAATTTACCAGTCCCCAGGCAGAGCATGTCTTGGAGTAGGGAAGTGGCTTGAAGATGAGTTGGATCAGCTGGGCACACAAAGCGCTGAATTTTCCTCCAACTTGCTCTGTGAGTTGAGCAGACCTTTGCCTTGTTTTCCCTAGTGCCAAGGAGAGGAGCCACCTCTGGGTTCCTGGGGGTGATGTTCAATCTCTTTGAGGTGCAAAATTTGCAGCTTGGTTACTCCAAAGTAGTGTGAAGCTTCACAGCTTTAGGTGGGTTTTTTCCTGAAACGAGGAGCTGTTTGCACTCACCTTGTTGTGCTGGTGGACAGCCAAGGCACCTGGGGACTGTGGATGGCCCAGAAAGTCATTGGCAGAGCAAGGAGTGAGACCTGCACCATGACAGGCCCAGGGTTAGGCCATCCTGCCTCCCATCACGTGCTGTTCCAGCAAGGGGAAAGGGTTTTGGAGAGAGAGTCTGTGTCTGCTGGAAATGGCCAGCTGGTGGTTTGAGCCGTTCCTTGCCCCCACCCATGGAATCAGAACCAGATTTTTTCTCTCTCTGAAGCTGACTAACGTGGTTTTTCACATAAAATCTATTTACTTGAGCTGTGTGCGGGAGGAAGAAGGGTGAACTTCCCCATAATGCTCACGAAACACTTTGATATCTTAGCCTGGAAGGCACCATCCAAGTTCAATGGATAATTATTAATGAATTAACTAAATGATTAATTTAGTTAAAAGCTAAATTATTTAATTATTCATTAAATTAGCCCCAAATGCGACAGCAGCACTGAGACAAGCACTCAGTCTGCTCAGCAGTAAAACAACTGGCATTAAAAAGTTGTTTTCCCCATTCTTTAATGAATTAAAGCTTTGGTCATAAACAAGTCATCCAAGAGCCTTTTCAGTCATGGGACAACTGATGCCTCTCTGGTGTGTCATTACAGATGATAGCAGTCAGAGATTGGAGACAAGATGAGGTCGTTCCTAATGAAGATGAACTTAACCTTTTTGGTAGGGAGATGTCTAAAACTAATTAATTGTATTCTTAGAAACTCTAACAGAGGTGATTAAAGATAAGTCATTTAACAGAAACTTCCCTCAGGAGAACAATTGAGGGTTTACCAAAACTGCAGAGGTTTTCCAGAACTTAAGCACATTTTCTAAGTAAGACCATGTGTGAGAGAGAGAGAGAGAAAGTGAAGCCAGATTAATTTCTGGTGTGTGGCTCCACTGAAATCAAGCCCAACAAAAAGGAATTTGGGCTTGCTCATTTTTCAGCTGCACCTCTAAGCCAGGCTTTTAGCATGTCCCTCTTCAAACAAAACTGATTGTAAGCAAAAATTAGGATAGGCTGTCTCTTGCTGTGTAATGGTTTACCTTCTCTGCCATAAGAGAAGCTTTAAAATAATCACATTTTTTGAGCACATGTGCAGGTGTGACTGCACAGGAAATCCAGCAGTGGCTGGAGGTCACTCAGAGCAGAGTGCACAGGCACTCAAGGAAGTTCTTTTAAGATCATAATTTGAATGCATCAGGCAGAGCTCTGCAGAGGAAAAATGGCCTCTGAGGAGTTGCTGAACATAAGTTCAAGGGCAGGTGTTCAGGTAATACTCTAAGGGCAATGGACATGGTGAGAAATAATTTCTCTGGCTCATCAAGGGTTTCATGGATTTTATTTGTTAGTGGGACCACTGTAGCATATGGCTTTCCCCCCAAAAATAACAGCTGAAAGGAAATGACTGTAAAGGAGCATTTCTGTGATGGTGGGCACTCATCCAGGATGTGGGAGATCAGAGTTGAAGCCAGGCTTGGGCTGAGCTGCCATGTGCTCGCCCAGCTGCCTCTCCACATGGAGCAGTCCCAGCAGAGAGACTGGAGAAGCTCTGCTCCAGGGCAGAGGCAGGGAAACACCTCTGGGATGTGGGAGAACAACTCTCTGCTTCCAAGATCACAGGAGTGTGTATTTCCCACTCTTTAGGAGTGTGGTGCAATCAGCTGTTTGCATCTTTCTCTCAAGACGCTTCATTTTGGAAGTGAGAAACCTTCGCCAACATTTTGATGAGTTTGCTGTAAAACATGTTTTCTTTTCTGGCATACTAATGTTTGTGAACAGAAAGATGCTCCAGCAAAAATTCTGGATGCTCCTCAGCCAGCTTTAGACAGCATGTAACGCAACAGGTTGATCTCCAAGCTTCAAACCCCAAAGCACCCCTAGTCCCCAAGCACTGCCCTTTCTCCCTGGAGACTGCAAGAACAGGCCCAGTCAGATGTGCTGGGTTGACCTGGGCAGTCAGAAATGGTCCTGGTAGGAAAACATCTCCTCAGCCTCTTTGCAGCACTCTGACTTTCATTCTCTGCTCAGCCCTGTGTTCCTTTTGCTCCCCAATTTCCCTCTGTGAACACATGGACATTAGCTGACACTGCCAGTATCATCTTGCAGGGCAGGAAGGAGCCAAGCTGCACTTGGGAAGAGCTATTTAGCCAGTCCCATGAAGTCTCACAATTTAGACCATCTACCAGCCACTGGAGTCCAGTCCTTGATTCAGCAACATCCCGAACAGACAATTAAATCTATCATCCTAACTTGTCCTGTTGAAGTCTGCTGGCAGGCACAAGGCTGAAGTTATGTCTGTCCTTGAAAGATTAGACCCCTTATTCTCCTCTAGTGCTTCAAATAAAATAGTTGGAAGCCAATTTCTTGTAAAGTTCAGTGGTTTTCCACCTGCAGAGCAGCTGTGGGCAAAGGGCCTTGTGTTTTATGACTATTAATAATTCTAGCCTGTGCTACAAAAATATATAAGAAACTTCA
The DNA here is from genome assembly GCA_013400175.1 of Phainopepla nitens. Lineage (NCBI taxonomy): Eukaryota > Metazoa > Chordata > Aves > Passeriformes > Bombycillidae > Phainopepla > Phainopepla nitens. Next base: position 1,527,807 of record VXBQ01007379.1, read on the forward strand.
GCAATTTTTTCAGTTCAGTACTTGAATTCTAGAATTAGACTTTGAGACATCTTGTTTCACACATACTGCAGAGGCGGAGAATGGAGACAAGTTGTCATGCATGAATGAAGATGCTGGGAATTAGATGAAAGAGATTTTCCCACCTCCTAATAAAAGTCAAAAGTGACTCATCTGAAATACAGGAGATTAACAGTGGCCAATAATTTCAGTAGTGCTCTTATAAAGTTTGATGTCGGATATTCTTATGAAAAATATGACCCAAGAAAATCTGTGTGAAGCACCCGAGAGCCAGAAACTTAACGGTTTCATGTTAGAACCATTTTAGGCCAAAATTTTGAAACAGAACTCTCTCTGCTCTTTTCTTCCTCAAAACCACAGTTCCTTAAAACTGAAAAAGCTTTTAGAAAGATTTTTTTGGTCTCTTTCTAAAACAGGAATTGACAGGTTTCAGAACATCTATTTTGTAAAAGAAGAAAGAAAAATTATCTGAGGTTAGTGGCCATTAATATGCCAGCTACATAAATCAGATATCTTCTACCCTGGACCTTAATATTCAAAATAAAATGTCTACATGACACAACGAGAAGTAGGAAAATAATCACCAGTAGACCTTTATGTCCCCAAGGTTGCAGAGAGGAGCTACAGAAACATTAACTATAGAGGCATTTAAAGAAGCATCATTTAAATTTATCTTTATCAGGATTTCTGGCTGACAAAGTGTTACTTTAAACTGCTTTGCAGTATCCATCAAAAAGTAAGTCTTCAAATGAAAATATTTAGATATTTAATGCAGGTCCATCCTGCCCCAAGGACTTTTGTGTGGTGACAATGAGGTCAGCATCCTCTTCAGAAGCCAGGGTGATCTACAGACTCCAGAGATTCTCTGTCCCACTATTTATTGCTGCAGGGAGACCTTTCAAGTTCTGTTTCACAACACAGAGATCTCAAAAGCTCACTGGGGTTTGTTCTGGCTCTTAGAACCACCTGTAATTTCTAGTGCTGCAACCAGGTGGGAGGCAATTTGCACCCGTAGCCAGGAATTTAGTTTGGCAGTAACAGGAGTTGCCTTGGCACCAGCACACAGATTCCGAAAAGTTTTATTAGTGTGTTGTGCAAGAAAATAATCTGTTTCTTCTCAATTTAAAGAGGGAAGAGGCCGTAATTTTTGTCTCTTTGAGGCTGCAGTGGAGGAGGTTTCCTGGCTCATTCAGGTGCAACTGTCAGTGAAGGAAGCAACAAGTTCAGAAACAAATGCTGTCTAAACCACTGTCCTTCTGTAGATCAAGAGGAGAGAAACAGGTCAGTGGGGTCTCTTACATCCTTCTGCATGAAGATAAACTATGTGACGAAGACTTCCTGTTCTGAAGCCGTTTAAATGGGATCTCTGAAAAAAAAAAGCCACAGAACCTTTTCCCTGTGAATCTCCATTCAGCTCATATTAGAGCTGAGCTGCTTTACAGACAGGGGAAGAAATCCCCGGCTCCATTTCAAGCTGGGGATTTGCAGACCTGAAGGTCTCAGCCTCTTTAGTGGGAGAGTGTTAAGAGAGATGACATAATCATATATTAACAGCACAATAAGCTACTTACTCCTCTCTCTGACACTGAAGCTTGGCTCTGGGGAGACAGCCAGACCATTGTCTATCTGAAGGAGCAAAGGTGAGGCATCACACTGGTGTTTCTATGAATATTTCATAGCTCAGAGCAGTAACCTGGCTGTTCCCTTACAGAAGCCTAGTTAAGCTTTAAACAAAATGCAGAATGTAGCTATAAGCAGAGGTACATTTGCTTAAATTTTCCTTTGTACATCAGGAAGTGGGCTGAAATTGCACAGGGTGTGAAAACATTGTACAGAGTGGAGGAAGAAGGAAGGAAAGGAGATCTCAAGGGTCTGACAGCAATTTTCTTGTACCTTTTTCAAATGAGAGGGAAGCACATAATCAAAATTCTCATAACAAACCTCATCTGCTGCCTGTGCCCTGCTCCCTGTGGCAATGGCACTGGTCCTGCTGCAGGAGATGCCAACTCCAGGTGATGCTGGAGAAGGAGAGCTGTCCTCTGCTGCTCACGATGCACAAACAGGCAGCTTGGACTCCTCCACGTCACAGGCAAGGGTAACTTGTGCCTCTACCAGTGATTGCCCTCCCTGTGACTTTTCCCTTTTCATTTACTCAGCACTTTCAGTCCAGCCTGTTTCTTTGGAAAATATGACAAGAATAAAATGATAAAAAATAATCCAAAGTATTTCTCAATAGCGTTTTATGTCCTATACTAGTGTTAAACCCTAGCACAGTTCCCCAGAATTATCATTGATGGTGGCCTATGGATTGACTTTAAATTTTGTTGCCTGGTTTTTTCTGGACTTCTTCACAGTATTAAGTACCAGTGGCTCTGCAGTAAAAAGTGAAATTTCTTTGAAGTTTTTTGTTATTAAGATAATGAAAGCTTGCAGCAAATTTTTTATTGCACAAATTTTCACAGCTAACAATCTCCAGAAGCAGCAATATCCCGGTGCATTTCCTACGTGCTTGCACTGCAAGAGGAAAGCAGGTAGCTCAGAGGACTAGCAAATGCCACGTGTAGTAATTTGATGCACAACTGCCATTAACAATAATGGGAATTGTATGTCTGATGATCCATCATGCAGAGCAAAGAAGATTCAGCCCTGGGGGTTTGCTGTGCAGCCTTCAAAAGTGCAAGGCAAAGTATGGAGGCAAGGAAAGGCTGGGGAGCTTGTTTCTCCTTTCCTGCCCCTAAAGAGATGCTAAGAACAGCATTTTTAAGTCTGGTGAACAATCTGCATCTCTGCTTTGTTTTGTTATTTGAGGGGATGGGGTAATTGATGAGACAAAACAAGTTTCTAAGCCTAACTATCTAAGTTCAGACTGAACCAGCTGCTGGGAACCAGGTGATTAAGGACCTTTCTACTCTCAACCCCGGGGCTTGGTGCTCACAGGGTCAAGAGCTTTGCTCTCTGGCTCTCTTACCTCTTGAAATAAGCAGGCTAAGCTGTGTAAATGGCAGGGAGGCCCAGAAGAGTCTTGGCCCAGCTTCTCTCTCTGGTGTTATTTGAAGAGCTACCTCAGCATTGTAGCTGGTTTAGAAAATAAAATAAACCCACAGTTTCCATCTGAGATCTTCCAGGCAGTTTTAATTATTCATTTCTTAAAATCACGAACATAAAAACATTCTGGGATAATTTTCATCTTTGTTTTGCTGTTTTTTACGTGGATTTTTTTTTTTAACCCCAGAAAGAATACTGTTTCCTAACCAAATTTAGTTAGGACCCAGTTCGCAAAATTTGTCCCACATCCATCTGAAAAGAGAGGCAAAATGTTCCCCATGGAAGAGAATCTCACTGAGGAAATAGGACAGCACCTGGTGCACAAGGACAAAATCTGGGCCAACACAATTCATTAGATTTCTAAAATCAAATGGACTACTGCATCATCTCCCCAGGCTTCTCATAAGGAAGCCTTTGGAAGTGCAGCCTGTTCTTGATTGCTGACCCTAAAGTCCATTGCATGGTGAATTTTTTTTCTTAATGATACTTGTATTTAAGGCACAGTCTTCCTCTGAAAAGTCAAACTCTTGGCAAAAGGTCAGGCTCTCTTTGTGCTCCGGGTTCTGTTCTTCAGTGTCAGCAAGGAAATGTATTTTCCCTCCTTGTTGCTCAATCAGTGATGGAAACCAGGCACAAGTGGAGGGCAAATGTTGGACCTCAGTTTTAGGTGCATGCCCACACCCTCACACACACAGGCTCAAATGAGTTAAGATGAGCACGCTAAAAAATGGTGAATTGGTGATTTTAGAGCCTGAATTTACTTAAAATTATTTTGCTATTTGTGACTAAGAGTGGAAAGAGAGAAAATGGGAGAAAATTAATATGAGCTTCAGATCCAAAGTAGAGCCTGCAGATCTGTCAGGCAAAGATGCTTCTGAGTTGGAAATGGGGCACATCTTTTTTTTGAGGTTTCAGAGAATTAATGTTGGTCTCTTGTGTGTCACTTCTACCTTCATGTTTTGCACTAAGCTGGAGTTCACCTTCCCTGAAGGTTTTTCCCTTCAAGGCTTCATTTCTCATCTATTTGCCACTGTCTGGGAAAAAATAAGTTACATAGAAGATAAGCTGAAGGATTGTTCTTAGACATAAGGATTTCTTACAGTTTGATGTAGTTCCTCACCCTGCCCCTTTGAAGGTATCTCTGCAGTGTGACACTTGAAAGGGAATAGAAGAGCAGCCATGGGATGCTGCCAGAAGAATTTTGGTTCAAAATCCTTCTGTTGGCAATTTATATCTGTTTTGGTTTTTTATTAGAGAGTGGAATTGTTTCCCAAAGTGGGAAAAGCTCCGTTATTTGGAATATCTAAGAACAGTGAATAAGGTATTAAAAATTCATTATCTGGCTCAGCAGTAAGGGGTTTTTAAGGCTTAGATGCAGAGTATGGACACAGTGGCCTAATAGCCTTTTTTCAGATGCTATTTTCATAGCCCTAAAAGGCACTTGACTTAAATAATTCACTGCCCTGTGTTCCCAGTAATCTCCCACCTGTCCCTTTCAGAGCACACACATATTGTATTAATAAATTACTTTACCTTTCGGTAGTCGTTTTCCTACTACCTGTCTCTTCTACTTTTTCTGTATTTTTTGTGACCTAAGAAGTCCTTCAGAAAAAAAAAATCTTGCTTAATCTTTGCCATGCATGTCTCAGTCTTTTATAGCCACAGCAAAGGATGGAAAGATAGATATTTTTCAGCAGAATAAATGCAGGATCAGGCACTGGGTAATATTCCTGATTTGATCATGGAAGTGTGGTGGCTGCACACAAATCCCCAATTAGAACTCATGCACTTCAGCAGCAATTTGCCCCCACACTGGCATGCACAGTGGCACATCTGTGATGCTGATGTCTATGCCCTCTTTAGGACAAATAGAATTGAGATGTTTGAGATCTGCACTTATTTAGTTTTTTATTGCCACTTTCTGATTGACAGCTATTCAGAAAAGTGTTTCCCTGAGCTATGTTTGTATTCTTCAGGTAGGAGTGTATACTGCATCTATTAAGACCTTCTGATGCCTGTCACTTTTATTTTACTGAATAATGTACCTGTCATTTTAGCTAAAACCCGATTCCCATTTTTGTGGGAGCTGTTCTTTTCTCTTTCTCCCAGCATTAGCTTTTCAAAAATCATGGGCTGCATCTTCAGAACCAGTCCCTAAATCTGCTCCAGCAATCAACCACAGGTGCAATTTTGTGAGTACAACCAATTGCAGGAGGAAATTATGGAACTTAAAGATCAAGCATTGCACTGATTTGTAAGCACAAATAGCAAGGATAAACGAAGTCGATGGGAACTGTAATTGCTCCGTTTCTCGGTGTAATGCTGCTGTTTGCACCCACAAATTAGATGATAAGAAATCAAATCCTGCTATTCGCACTGACAGCTTGTTGCAGGATTGAGGCAGGAGACTGAGGTATGAAGTGAGTCCCCCTAAAAATGAGATCCTTCAGGCTAACTCGTGCTTCTCCAGTAAAGGCAGCATTTGTCACGCATTGCTGGCCAGTCTGTCTGATTTGGCATCTTCAGCAGTGGGTGGTATCCCTTGCTTCAGGTTTTTTGAAAAAATTAAATTAAAGAATGGGGAAACAAAACATAAAGCAGTGGGGATGCAGAGAAGCTGCTTGAAGGGAGAAGGGGGGAAATTTTATAGGATACAGCCCCTTGCACACTGTTCCCTTACAGTAAATATCAATTATGAGAGCAAGTTCACAAGTGCTTGGACAAGAAACTGGCCCTGCCCATTCTCTTGCCTTCCTCAGTGTGTTTGGGTCTTTGAAACACATGTTCCTAAGGCCAAGACTGTCTCCCAGGAGATCTCTGTGCATTTATAGTCCCCACCTCGGTGCAGCCTGGTGGCAGCAGAAATTGCAGTGGATAAATCACTCCATAACTGCTGTGTCTTCTTGTGTGTTCCTTAAAAAGGAGGTGTAAAATATTTTATGTAGTCCCACTGCTGGGTTATAGGTTAAACTCAAATCCAGACCTACTTTTTGAGCCTCTTACACTTTGGACTAAAAGGTAATCATTTACTACCAGCTATCCAGAATTTTATATCTATATATATCTCAGGGGTTTCCTAATATACACTTAGTAGTTTGAACTCGACCATAATTACACTGTTATTATCTTCATAAGCTTTACTTATCTCATTATCAACTCCTTCCCATGCTGGAGGTCAGTGGAGTCTCCCTTCTATTAGCCATTTAATCCTTTTACCCAGTAGCTCTGTTCTCATTGATTCACTTACTGCATTTCTCTGTAGCTTATATTTCTGACATTTCATACCAACCTCTCCCCTTGCCTTTTACTCTGTCCAAAGTAATCTCTACCCCTATAGATTCCGAGTTCATTACTGCCTGCTTCAGGAGTGCTGCAGGTCGCCACTAAAGCCTTGATGGTTTTGCCTTTGGAGTCGTGCACGTTTTGTTGGGGCTGCCTGTCCTTGGCACAGGGTGGCGCTGGGGGACACAGCCAAAATGTGCATTATTTGCAAAGAGATAGGTGTGCTGGTGGCAATAAATAAGAGGAAGCCCTTCCCATAACTAGGAAAAATTACCATTCTCATAACACTGCTTTTACTGATTTATATCAGGTATCTTAGCTGATGGATACTATGTTGTTTTAGAAATAGCATTTATTGATTTCACTCTCCCTTTGAGATACAATTAACATTTTTGAGGCTTTGTTTCTCAGTCCCTTTCCATCATATTGTCATTCACATGTGATCCCATTCGATGTGAAGCCTGGACTGTACTTTAGACCGGGATTCTTGCTGAAGAAAGGAGATTCTGTGGAGGAAAGAGAAAGTTTGGTTTTGAAGTCTTTCATCTATTATCCCAAAGAAATTATTTTCCCTATGCTAGCTTGAAGTATCATTGAATTATAATTCTTTTAGTTATTTTTTTTATTTTAATGAGGTGACAGTTACTTAAGCACCCGGAGTGTTCTTCAGTTCTTGGCAGTCTTAAGCTGAACACGTGCTGAGTCTAGCAAAGATAATTACACCAGCTGTGACCTTTTTGAACACATCTTTGGACCAAAGTAGTTTTCAGTCACTTTTGATCGACTTAGAGCTTACTTGAATTTTCTTTCTGTAAATTTCAAATATTACCTTCCTGGTGCTCTGTTAAACTGGGCTATCTAGGTGTGTTGTGAGCAGGTTTATCATTTGATATTTGTTCCTTTTTATGATGCCTGACAGTTTTGGGGAAGCTTTACAGAAGGTTGGGACACAGGTCCAGGTGCTGCTTTGGGCTCAGGTGGCTGTAACAGGCTGGGAAAGGTGTCCCAGAGGTGGACACTGGGTTCCTGTCCCTGGGGGAGTCAACTACTGGCACCTGAGCAGCTCAGTGGTTCCTCTTTTAATGCCTTAGCTCTTAGAAGAACAAGGGTGAAATGAAAATTAATAGAAATAAAAGGGTTTTTGTTGGTTTGGCGTTGTTTTTGGTTTTTTGGGTTTTTTGTTTTGGTTTTGGTTTTGTTTTTTGGAGGGGGTGGCTGAAAATATTCAAATCAAGAAACTATTGGTGTTCCTAAGAGTTTCCTTGGATTCATAGTGGAGTTTCTGTTCTACTTCATGGGGTTTACATCTGTAATGCTACACCTTTGCCTCTGGTTTATTATTAAAGTGCAGCTGCTTAATTGAGAGAGATTTATTCAAGAACAAATGTCCTGCAAGGTATTTAAGAGAAATTTTACTTCTGTTTTTGTGAGTGTGTATGCTGGATAGTGGAGTCAGTTAATGCAGCATTATTATTAATTTAATCTAGTAAACAGACTTAGCAATAAGTGCGTGAGAATAATTTGTTGCTATTTATGCATTCCTCCTTCTCAGCATTCTTATGCTCACAGGATATATACAGTCACATTTTATTATTTCACCTATTTTGGCTTCTGTGCTACAGGGCAGGCAGAGCTGGCAGTGTTTATTGGAGTTGGTTTCTTTCCACTAAACAATTTCACTGTTGACCAAACAATGTGTTTGTTTCCCTGGGAAGGGTGTGCTCACTGTGAAATCCAAGGAGCCAAGGAGCTGTCAGAGTGGAGACACGTAACTTCAGGCTGCTGAAAAGACCCTGGGCTTCACAGGGCTTTGTAAGCTCCAGCAGCCACGGCTGAGTCCACCACGAGTTTCCATCACTGCAGCTCTTCTGTTGAACAGAGTTGGGTTTTGTGGGAGGGATTTTTTTCCAAGGAAGGTAATAAGCAGAGGTAATCCAGTTGTTGGGTAAACTATACCTAAAAGGATTAAAGAGGTGACATTTGTATCTCCTGTCTGATCATTCAGTTCTGTTTAAGGTCAGAGAGGGGGCTGTTCTACTCTGAATGCACCAGTCTTGTGTCTGTGTCTGCCTGAGGCTGGCCAAGTGAGCCCCTTCCCTTGAGGAGTCCCCTTTGGGGACATCTGTGAATTACCAGATGGATTCTTGCAACAACAACAAGGCTTGTTTACACTGGGAAATGGCACAGGTTTGCAGAGCAGAGCTGCTGGGACAGGAGTAATTTTAAGGGATTTCACTCATGGATGGCTCTGATCTGATCGTGTTGGCTGAATGTTCATTAGTGCTGGGAGCACACTGCACACCTCTGGAGCACATCTTCCAGGGTTGTTTCATCCCAGCCTTTGCATACTTGGGGATGCTCTGCCACATGAACCAAATCAGAGTGGGCACGACAGAGAGGGGCAGCTCAGTGATGCACTGCTGATGTGCAATCAGACCCTAACAAAGAGTCACTCTCTGTATTTTGCAGCAGCAACAAAGCTTAGAGAGTGCTTTTAAACCAACCCACAGCCTGTACAGATCCATCTCACCTAAAACCTTCTCTCTGCCTCAGACAAGTCACTTGTGTTCAGATCCAGCTCATCTAGCACCAGGGCCACCGATCCCCCTGTTAAGCCTTGATGATATTTTTTTGTCTTTGAATTCCCCAGCTGCGAGCTCGGCCAGAGCTACTCCTGCTGCTCGGCAGGGTCCCTCGGGGTGCAGTCTGCGATCCAATTACCAGGCTTTGCCTCCATGCAGCCCTTAAGTGGCTGCTGAAGGGATGATTCATCTTAAATCATTCTTCCTGCCAGCTTTTTTGCTCTACACCACACTCTTGTTTGTTTAAACCAATATAGTCACATATAAAACCCTGACAGCACATGCTCAATGTGCAGGTAATAAAGAGGGCATCCTCTCAGCAGCTTGTCCTCTTCAGCAATCCTTATGTTTCTGTATTGCTGTTTGCACTGAAACCCTGCAGGTTGGAATTTTGCTTGTGGAGAGGCATCAGGCTGAACATTCCTGTAAATCCCGCCCTAAACTGTGCATTTGGCAAAATCTTATGGTCTTAAAAGATGGTAAAAGCCAATAGATGGGATATAATATCCCATTAGGTAATTAGTACATGCTCCACTGAGCTGGGTTTGTGTTCATGCAGGTTGTACACAGTGCTATAGATATTGTGGCCCAATTTTTCCCTGGTTCCAAAATTTTAGCTCTCCTGGATCCCATAGGTAGAGGTGGGTGATGAAGACGTGGCAGTGCCCAGGTGTGTGACCCCTGTAGCAGCCACCCTGATGAAGACAGTTTGACCCAGCAGTGCCACACATGAAACTGGAGCCTGGTGAAAGTTCCAAGCAAAACTGCTTTTTGTATTTGTGAAAAACAAATGCCCGGCATGAAGCAAATTCCTTCAGAAACATGGATGCAGGTTTACACCCAGGAGATTACATTGATTTAGAGGACCTGGAAATAAAGTAGGTTGGGATGGCTGGGTTGGTTTCTGGGATTTTTTTTCCCCTTCTGGAGCCCTTTAAGCATGCGTACTGATTAATGAGTGTGACCCAATGTGTGGCATGTTTCAGGGTCCTGTCTCTGACCCATCTCCCACCGGGAAGTTACAGATAAGAAAGCCCAAAAAGTTCAGCACTGGCTTCCACATGCAGCACTTTGAGTTTCAGCAGTGCTTTACAGAGAGCTGTATATTTTCCCCTACACCATCTGACCTGCACAGTCAGCACTGCGGGGCTGTCACACGGTGAGCGCCAGGAGCAGCATCCCCCTACACCCGATGAGGTGGGAGCCTGAGATTTCCCTAGAAGTTAGTGTTATGAGCCATAATATCCTGGAAGTCTTTCTCTCAAATGTATCTTAGGATATATTCCCTAGAGTTTGGGGTTTTTTTCTACTGTGGAGAGAATCCAAGGCTTGTTCTTTTAGGCTATAAATTCTTCAGCGCAAGGATTTTTGTTTTCCTTTTTGTCCCCAATGCACCTCGTGCCGCTCAGTCAAAGCCACGTTATATATTACCATATTAAAACATCATTTGCATTCAGCCAAGGCTCCTTTTATTCTCCCCCAGGAGGCTCAGACACCTGAGAGGCTGATGGGGTAAATCACACCGCACTCTCTCTGAAGGCCACCCGCTATAACCTGGCCCAAGCCCAGCGCTCTGCCCTAGGCCACCCCAGCCACCAGCACTCCCAGATCCCTCAAAGCACAAAGGGGACACAGAGCTGGCCCTTATCTGAGTAAGAGTTTAGCTGGGGGATGTGGCCCCAGGTGAAAAACCAAGGCAACACTACAGAGAACATCCAGTGAGGGGAAAAAAAAATAAACATACACTCTGGAAATTTCCAAGTCCTGATGATCTTGTGAATTCCTTTAGTCTGCATAATAACAAGGATCATTAAAATAAAAACACTCTGCCATTACATCCAGGAAAGGAATCTATACCACTTATATGATAATACTATGGAGCTACATAGAGGTTCATGAAATATGGATGTGCTTATATGCACCATAGTCTAACTTACATTTGTAATGCTAAGTGAAGTATCTCCCTGCAAAACACACACCCATGCAAAAACATTCCAAGGGGGAGGCTTAGTTTGATTTACCTCAGGTTAGCACTCTGTTTTCTTATTATTATGGTATTTTATTGTGCTTGTTATGCAGAAATTCTGGCATTGAGTCTTCCCATTCTTATATTGATGGATGAGAGGTCACCAAGGTTCAGCTCTGGGTCATTTTCTACCTCTCCCTTTTCCTGACATCTATCTGTACTGTTAGCTTTCTGCTTGAATCTTGGATTCTTCACTTTTGAAACTGCAACTAAATTACACCTGCTAACTATTCTGTATGTGAACATGCCTCACACACATGGATTATGTGGAATTATTATTATGTGATAATTATATATTTGCAGTTTAAAGACCTGCTCATAGCCATCAACAGCAATTTAGACAACATGGTGTCCAAATACACAGGAAATCTACTGCTGTGGCAGTGAATTTACAAACTAGGGCTACACACTGGTTTAGTTTTGTGCACTTTAGTCTTCATCTTCCAGCATGGAGAGGTTTGCATGGGTGGTATAAACATTTATGTCTTCGTAAATGCCCTAAATGAAAGAAGGACACGATCAAAATGAGAGAATAAAAAAAAATATATCCTGAACTCAAAGAGGATTAGGGCAAAGATTAAGAGACTCTGGATTTATCATTTTCAGTTTATATGGCTGAATTATGGCTTCAGGTTGCAACTGGTGTTATGCTGTAAGCACACAAACTTGTGGAAATCACCCAGAGGAAACTGTACTTTTATCGTCAAATGAGTGGTTGGAGATTTAATGGAAATAATGGAAATAATGCCTTAGCCACACAAAAGGCTTCTCTATTGCTCATTGGTACTATATAATTGCTTTCAAGTGTCATGTTTTTGGAAAGGAAAGGAATATTTTTTGGATGCTAAAGAGAGAACTGGACAGATCCTGCAGTGACAGTGGCTTGGCCCAAGCCATGACAAGCACTGCCACTGGCACTCCTGGCCCTTGGCTCTCTTCCTCAGCAGCAGGAGCTGCAGCCCTGGGGTGAATTTGCAAAGCAGCCCCTGCTTAGTTAATCAGGCTGACACTGCAAATGTTTGACACAAAATGGTGCTTGTCCACCTGAATGTCTCCAGTACGGGATATTACACAGACTGGACATGCGGTCCTGTGGGTAATTGGGGTATTTTTAGGAATTAAACTTCAAGATTAAACTGTTTCAAGATACTTCTCCCAGCAGGGTGTCTCTGTAGCCCAGCTGGCACTCCTTGTGCTGCCCCATGGATTTGGGGGTGCCGGAAAAAGCTGCAGTGAAGCTTCTTGTTCTTCTTCTTGTCCAGGGGATTTGGTGCACGGGGAGCCTGTGATGGATGGACCCCACGGGATGCTCAGCCCTGCTTTTGCTGATGCTTCTTTTCATTGCCAAAAGGTGACACATTAAGCTCTCAAATGCTGTGTCTCCTTCTCAGTGTGGATATTTTTGGGGTTTTTTTTGCAGGACTAAACCCAAACCTGGTGTGGCTCCCCAGGGCCCTGGGGCCAAGCCTTGCCCTAGCAGAGGGGGGCTGTAATTGCACAGACAAGAACCAACAAGGACAAATCAAAGATAAACCTTGCTCCTGCAGTTTGATACATTTATAAACATTTTTTTTTTCTTGCAGCCTTCAGGACAAGTGTCTAACAGCCTATTTTTCCTTGGTTTAGATTTTGAAGTCTGGTTCTCCCCAGGAAGTTGAACGGATGAGCAGGAGTTTGATATTATCTGCCCCTTGCTGTGGAAAATGTCAGAGGCATGCCATGACAAATGCCACTGCTCTCCTCTTTCAGAGGCAGGAGCATCAGCTGCCAGTCACACACAAACTGGTGGTGTACGTTACCAGGCAAGTAAAGCTGGCTTTTACCCAAATCCGCATTTGTGGAAGAAAAAATGCCCGTGCATTCCTTTGTGGCAGAAATGAAAACCAAGATCAATGATGGACTCTTTTTAAGTCTTATGTGCAAGGTAAAACTACTCTTTCACTCTGTGATAATGTCAAGTGCAGAGAAATATACACCCAGTGAGGTCATGGTCAGTTCAGGAGAAATATGTTTAAGAATAAATCGCCTGCCTTTTCTCTCTGTGGGGGGGTAGGGAGTGGCCTTTTTGGAAACGAAAAGTGTATTAAATGGATGATTGCCATATCTGGATGAAATATCATGAAAATTAACAATTATGAGAATTTTTTTCTATTTATTTTTAATCGATGTGATATTTCTATTCTTAGCTTCCTGGCTCTTCCAGGGTTTTGGTGAAGGCAAGCTGCTCCTGGCTGGCTTGACATCGATTTAAACGTTGTCAGCTGCATTTTGCAGCACAGCCCCACAGTTTTCCTGGTATTTACAGCAGTGTGAGGGCGAGATATGCACGGAACCCCTGTGGAGAAACTGGAAAGCAGGAAACACCGTGCTCTGGAGGGAGGGAGGGGGATTGCCCAGCTCAGATATTGCCCAGGAGCTGAGTGCAGCTGCCCACAGGTTTTGAATAGTGGTTTCTGATCAGGAATACCAAGAAGCCACCCTGAAGGTGCCAGCTGGGTGGGAACCAGATCTTCCAGAGCTTTAACCACAGCAAAGAGCTGATGGAGAAGCAGGAGGTGCAGATCCTTGCTCCATCGCCAGGGTCAGGGAATGATCAGCCACTGCCTTTGCCCCCTGTAGCAGAGACAACCATGCCAGTCCTACTCTGGGCACCATTTTGTTTAACTTCATCTGTTCCCAGAGTCAACTGAGAAAGTCAGAAGTTAATTTAGAAAAAAAAAAAAAAATCAAAACTTGGAACATCCACAGCCGAGGATTTCCTCAGGAAGGGTTTTTCTGCTGTGGCTTTGCATCCATCCAAAATCTGAATTTGCTGTCCATGTAAACCAGCACTGCTCCTAATAAAAAATTCTATGCAATATTGTGTGAAAAGCAGCCCAAGTCCTTTTCCCTTTATAAACAACCATGAGCTTGACTTTATTTTGTGTATCCCTATATTTACTTTAGACTTTCAAGTAATTTATCAAAATTACCACTGGGCAAGATCTCCCTTCTTTGTCCTGGAAACAGCACAACATGCCAGTTTGGGGAATGCTAATGCTGCTGTGAAATATAACAGGTGATGGCTGAAATGAGCACTTTCCTTTCTGTGTGTAGTTCTGTTCCTTCAGCCTTGGGCACCCAAGGCTGGAATTTGGATCCCTCAGGGAGGAGATTTGCCAAACCACTGTTGGCTTGATTGGGTTTTTTTTTAATTAAAATTAATTTATAAAACTGGGCACTAGAGGAAAGGCAGTGCTTATAATCCATCTACATTTTATAGCAGGCCAGCTCCCCTAGTCCTGCTTGGTAAAGAAGTGTGGAGGAAGCTGGTGGTGTCCATGATTGCACAGAATCCTTACTGGCTGAAGGACAAACTGTGGTTAATCAATCTGGAGAAAAACAATTAGGAGTACTTTGGGGATTGGTGATAAGCCTTGTTTTATTTAATGAAATGAAAGATGGAGTAAGTACCAGATAAATGCAACATGTTCTAAATTGTGAAGTGTCGTATCAGTTTGAAAAAAGGCATAAATGGAGAAAAATAAAAATGAGAGGATGAAGAAACTTCCTGGTTTAACATAGTGGTAAAATTCAGGTTGTAATGTGCAGTCAAAACAACTGGAAAAGAAGAAATCTAGGAGGCAGGAAATCAGTCGGGGAAGGAAAAGGCATTTAGGGAGCAGCAATGACTTCAGGCAACTGCGGAAAGCAAATTGAGAATAATGTGGGCGCGAAGAGCGGGAGCACAGGGGGGAAAGCACCTTGGGTTGGTGCTCTGTGTGTGTGTCATGGGGAGATGTCTCTTTAATGCCACAGTGCAGGGCACCTCTGAGATACGGAGGACATTTTGTCCTGAAGGCTGGAATTTTCACAAATGCTCTGCACTTGCCAAAACCTGCTTCCAATGAGGATCCCGGGAGTTTTGCCATTGATTTCAATGGGAGCAGATTTGAGCCATTGCTGAGACCTCTCCAAAACTGACCCTTGAAACACAAAAGAGGCTGACAAGCTAATTTGGCCTCGGAGGTAGGCAGCCAGGACGATTAGAGCAATTCATTTCAAAGACAATATTAAAATAATTGACTATATGCTGGCTGCACGGATGTTTGGCAAGATAACAGCCTCAACACCGGTTATCTGCGGGGAGCACCCAAAACTGAGGTGCTAAATGTGGATCAGGAATGTCCAAAGGGCGAACATCTGGACTGAAAAACCACTGTGAGAAATAAAGGTTGAAATGCAAAGTCCTTTGCCAGGATGAAGGGCAGCCAAGGACTATTCATCAAAAAGAAGTGCTAGGTTTTAAAAGACAGCGAACAGAGCACATGAAATTAGAGTGTAGCACTAAGGGGACTCTTTCTCTCCTGGTTTCAGTTATTCCATAGCAATTAATTGGATAGATATTTGTGGACTGAAGTTAGAATGCATTTTGGTTGACAGCAAATATTTCTCATCCCAGATGCAAAGCAATAATTTTACTTTTCTTTGCATCTTTCGGAGTGTTTGCACTTCTCTAAATCCCTCCTGATGTCCTCTTGTGATAGGACTTTAAGAGGACATTAGAGGCTCAGGTTTTTTTATGAAGTGGTGACATTTGGGGACAGGAATGTGCAAAGACACGCCCAAGCCTGCAAAGAGCACTGGGTTTGTATAACCCTGTTACTGTTCAGGGATGGAGAATATTGGACGGATCTCTCTCTGACAGATTTCCTCTAAAGACATAATACCCTTCATGGAGAATAGGTGGGTATGATCTGTCAGTACAGCTGGAAACACTGTTTAGAAACACCTGAATGCAGATGTTTAATTTAGCTTTCATCTGGGGTCCACTAATGCACATGGTGTTAAATAGAGCATTTTACATCCCAGTGCAAACCACCCTGTGCTGCTGGGAGCTTTTCAGGGCTGACTGTCACTAATGTCCACCAGCATGAAAGGGCTCTGGAGAAAATTATGCTCTTCTTGCTGTGAGATGAGGGGTGTAAACCTGTGTCAGGAAGTGCTTCCATCAAACCCTTAATGCAGAAGTGATTTAAGGACAGCAGAGAGTAAATTCTGGGGTTCACTGAGAACCAAGCCAGGGTGGAATGAACTAAAATATCAAAACCTGTTAAATCCAAGTCAAGGGGAATTTCAGATGTCTTGTTCCTCAGATATCTAGTTTTGGTTTATTATAGATCCTTATTTGATATTACATATTTCATATCCTCACCCCAACCCAAATATAGTGAAATCTGCAATGCAAAGGAGGTCATTGTGTTACTACAAATGAAAAAATCACTACTGCATTTGTTAGCCTTAATCTATGATGTCATCTACAATATTTTATTCATAAATGCATATCTGCAAATCTAAAGTTAGTACCCACATAAAGCATTATAATAAACACCTATACAGAAATATTGGAGGATAAAGAGGTGAAATAAATCTTTCCACTGCTATTCTGAATTTAAAAAAAAAAACAGTTCAATCAGCTCTTATAATTCAATATCTTGGCAGTGAGATGAGCAACAGATTTAAAGGGCTTGATGTGTTTCAATGGAGATGCAGGAAGTTTAGGTATGAGGAAGGAGGCTTCTGACTGAGTCAGTATTACCCTCCTTGAGTACTAGGAGATTCTGATTTAATGCTGAAGAAAACATTTGCAGCTTCCTTTAATAAAGAATAAAAAGAAGTAGATGATGTTATTTGACTAATAGGTTTTGTCACATCAGGGTTACATTTCACTTTACCTCTCACCTTCCTGTGGTATTAACCAAATGCCAATATCCTTCCCTCATTCTGAAGGAACTGTTCTCGGTGAAGAGAAAACAGCTGAAAAATTGTCAGACATGTGCTCTTCCCAGACAGCTGGTAAAATTGAAGCCTGATAGGGAAATGTGAAAATTTCAGCTGGGAAAAATGCTTGGAAAATCCTGAAAGACAGAGAAGAGGCAGAGTATAGACCATGGATGTACCTGTCACAGGAACTGTTTGTGCTGTTGGGAAGGGATTGATGTGCTCCAGGTGAAATCTCTGCAGCTCCCATCCACAGGAGACTGGAGCTGTGGTGACAATGCTGTGCCTTGGCCTAGAAGGTGAATGACACATCTATGACAACTTTACAAGCATTTTGCATCAGCACTATAGCAAGAACTTCTAATTTTGCTAAGAATTGGTGTCTAAACACCGCAACATATTTTTAGTTCTTTGCAGTATTTGATGAATGTTTAGCGCTGACTTGTATGTGTAAAAATTATGCCTTGTCAGACATCCTAAGCATTTGGAAACTAGTTAAACCTAATATTTTAAAATTAATATAGCTCTGAACAGTTTTCTCTGACCTACTAAAAATCATGCAACATTGCAGCGATAAAATCCTAAGTGAGCAAGATTAAGCTGTACTCCCACGACTCCAAGAAAGTTTCAGCCATGGCAAGGCCAAACTAAAGTCCCAAAAACTGAGCAAAGCTTTTGGGCAATACTAGCTGTAGGTAGAAATCTTTAAATTCAGACCAGCAAGTCCTTTAAAGTGTGATCCCAAGTAAATTTGGGAGCAGTGGCAAGATTGGGATCACAGCCTCTGGTTGCCATGCACCAGGATGACCCCAAAGCCAAACCAAGTTAATAATGGTCATGTGGGGGCCAAATGGGGATTTTTATTCATGGAATTGCACATACATTTCATATTCCTTGCATATTCCAATGTATTTCCCATGTATATACGTATGTGTATAGATAAATATATACATATGTGTATAGATAATATAGATAATAGATAAATAGTGAAACACTTTAAGAACAATGAAACAGTTTAAATATTGCTCAAAAATATTTTTAAGATATTATAGCTGATTAACGAGGCGGTATTCCCTTCCCCCAACCTCTTTCCCAACAGAAAACTTTAGAATGCAATGCATTTGTTCCAAAATCAAATTTGCAGCTTGCTAAACTTTTTGTGCGTGTTTCAAATGCACCCACAGAATGAATTTATCAGAAATAATTAGTGTTTTTATAGCCAGTGCTGATTGCTGCAGCATCACATTCTGGTGCTGGTTTGTATAATTGCAAATCATTTCCTAGAGGTGTCACACAAAAGCAGAAGATGCCTTTTGGAGTAGTGTAGTGCCCATGGAATATAAGATTAACACTTGTATAGTACAAGAAGACACGTAAAGACTCACTATCTTTTTTTTTTCCTTTTCTAACCTTGTTGATGTCATGAATATCAATTTACATCTTTCTCTTTTTTGAGATAATTTAACACTCCATTTAGTCATCCTTGGTAATGCAAATCAGATCAATTCTGCTGCCAGACTACAAGGTGATCTCCCTTGTATCCCTTGGAAATGAGAGATCCATTTTTCTTCGTTTATTTTTTTAAAAAGAAAAATCCTCCCTTTTAAGCCTTTTGATAAGAAACAATTGAGAATTCCAGGAATTTTAATCAGGGAGCAAAGTCGTAACCACCCAAAAGTATTACCCTTTCCTCCTCAGTTATTCTGTCTGCCTCCTCTCCCTCCTTCCCGCTCAGCCCATTTGCATAACGTGATTAAGAGAGCAGTAATAATTACAGCAGCACATGAGGGATGTACAGCCTTGCAGGAGGCAGCAATGCTACCCTGCACATTTTCCAGACATGTGAAAGAGCCTCCAGGGTCCCCAGCTCCACCTGCAAGGTCCCCAGGCCTCCTCTCCATGGAGCTGGGGTCACACCAGGCCCTCTCCCATCCCCTGGAGCTCCTGCTCCCCCTGACCCTCCTGAGACCCCACAAGGCAGGATCAGCAACATGATGAGCAGGACCCCGCAAAGCTGCTGATCTCCTCCAAGGCAGAGTGGTCTCCTCACTGTTCTGCCCTCCTGAACCACAGCCCCTGTTGATACAAAGCCCAAAGATTCTGAACACTGCAAGGGAAACAATTTCCCATACAGAAATCAGTGGGAAAAGTTTTAAAAGCTTTGCAGAATATTTGTTTCTGTAATTTGGTTGCTTTTGTGGTTTTTGTTATCACAGGCTGAGTTGCAGACATTTTGAGTGCTTGTGTGTATTCTGTTCATGCCTTAGCTTTGCCCTACCATTAAAGGCCACTGAGGCAAACATCATCTTAGAATGAAGACATTCAATATAGAATTTCAATATTGTGCTACAAATCTGTTAACCAGCACCAGTTCACTCAATAATCACCATTGCTCAAAGCCTCTCAGGTCCTTTCCAGCCCCACAGCATCTCCATGAAGGGGGAAGTGTCCAGGCAGGGATTGTTAATCAAAGCACCAGAACAAACCCCTCCTGCAGCAGGGAAGCAGCACCTGCTGATCAGTGCCTTCCCATCCTGCTGGATATACACCTGTTTATATTAAAGATGAAAATACATATTGTCCCTTTATTTTTGATTTTCATTACACAAATGCAAAAATAAGAGCTGAACAGATGCTGTAAAAGAGGAAAGACCTCAAGGACTTGTACCTTTATGGCATAAATCCAATAAAAATATATTCAGTGTTTCAGAAGGGAGAGGGAATCATATCTAAGAGAAAGTTGGGGTTTTTCCTATTGTGTATATCCAGGTGCAAAAAAGAACCACAAAACCATATGATGGTGTCTTCAAGCCAAATACAGGTAATGTTAGGGTTTTATTCTTCTAGAAAAGATTATCTGTTTTGGTTGTTCTAGGATGGGTTTTCAGCCAGCTACAGATAAGGACTGACACATATGGTATCTGATAACGTTGGTATTTCTGCCTGGCACACAAAGCCTGTTGTTGCAAAGTGGAAAGGTGCTGCAAACACTCATGAAAACAAACACATAACCCCCAGAAGGAAAGCAGAGCACGTCAGAGCTGAATAACAGATAAAAAACCTTCCTCTGCTTCTGCAGGGAAGCCCAGAGGAGATGGGGCCCTGGGGATCATCCAAAAACTCTCCCATCCTGCAGCTCCCAGTGATGTTGGGATGGGGATGGGGATG
>VXBQ01007383.1:0-78170 GCA_013400175.1 Phainopepla nitens
CTCCAGCATGAGTTCTTCCCATGGGCTCCAGTTTTTCCTGAACAGCTCCAGTGTTGGTCCCTTGCATGCCAGAAGCATCTTCTTCCCTTCCTTCCCCTCCCTTCTCACTGACTTTGGTGTCTGCAGGGCNGTTTTCTCTCAGTTCTTCCACCACAGCAGTGCAGAGGAATAGAAAATAGGGGCTGCAGTCAGTTCATCTCACAGTGTCTCTGCTGCTCCTTCCTTCTCATGGGAAGGACTCCTCACACTCTTCCCCTGCTCTAGCATGTGGCCCTTCCCATGAGAGGCAGTCCTCTATGAACTTCTCCAGCATGAGTTCTTCCCATGGGCTCCAGTTTTTCCTGAACAGCTCCAGTGTTGGTCCCTTGCATGCCAGAAGCATCTTCTTCCCTTCCTTCCCCTCCCTTCTCACTGACTTTGGTGTCTGCAGGGCTGTTTCTCTCACATATTCTCTCTCCTCTCTTCCCTGGCAACATTTGCTCTTGTAAAACAACTCTTTTGCCCTTAAGCACATTCGCCCAGAGGTGCCAGCACCAGCACAGCTGGGCTCACCCTTGGCCAGCAATGGGTCCATCCTGGAGCCATCTGACCCTGGCTCTGCTGGACATGTGGGAAGGTTCTGGAAGCTTCTCACAGAAGCCACTACCACAGCCCCCCCACCAAAACCTTGCCACCCAAACGCATCACATGCACATATTTATCTCCAGAGCTAAATACGATTGTTGGTTATTTTTAATGATCTGGACAAATTCTAGTAAAATAAGGCTTGAAACCAAGTTTTAATGGAAGAAATCTGAACAACTAAAATAGAATGCATTTTTTTTTTCTTTCCACTGAATCTGCGCCTCTTCTATAGCTTATATATCCAGAATGAAATAAAACTGTGGTGTACTTGAATGTCAGCTAATGAATTTTTAAGAGGGAACTCCTCTTCTTAAAACTAAAGAATGTGAGTTGGTAGAGTACATTTAATTATGGACCAGATCAATCATCTTCAATAGTCCGTCTTGCTTGATTAAAGTTTGTAGGATGTGGTTGTTTAGGTGGCCTGTGGTGGTCTTCTTCGTAGGGTTTCATGTTGCTGTGCACTAACATAATGCTGACATGTTACTGATACATTTCACCTCCTCTTCACAACAATTATAACTTCATGCGTTCTCCCAGCCTAGATGAGACTTTAGCATGGCAGAAACAAGACTGATTAAGATCTGTCTTGGGTGAAATGGAAATGTTTTTTTACTTTGAAATATCAGTAGCAAATCAAAGCAAGCAGGGATTATTCCACACAAACATTGTCTCAAACAGTTTTTATGTTTTAAAATGCATCAGTAACTACAGCACAAAAGGTACCCATGGGTCCCTTAGTCCTGCCTATGAGAGACACACAGGATATTCAATGCATCCAGAGTTTTCTAATATTAAAATGACTAGGCATGGATCAAAGATATTTTTACTGAAATGTGAATGTATTTTAGGTCAGGATTTTTGTTTCAGGTATGCAGGAATTTTACTAGGAATGAGTTGCATGGATATCCTTTAACAGTTAAATTTTAATCCCAGCTTTGCAGCTGATGGACCTGTGGAGATGGAGGTGCAGCAGCATCACTTTAGGTAATTTGGTTCTTCATCAGAAATTTGAAGACATTGTTTCTAGATTAACACTTGGATCTCCACTTAATTAATTTATCTAAGACAGGTCAGTGAACAACATATTGGCCTGAGGCAAAGAAACCATGGTTTAGTACATCTAAATTTTAATGTAAATAAAACAAGCTTAGCATCTGAGTCAGTAAATGACTGAGCACATTTCTTTTCCTGGCTATAATAAGAACATCCTGGTATGAATGATGATTTTAAGAGCTAACTTTCCTAGTTCAACTATTTAACAGTAAAGAATTTTCTATCTAAATCCTTCAGGTGTTTCTGCCTGCTTCGTTAATATTGCCATAAATGTATCTCTATTTGATATTTTGGTAATTTAGTGACTAAACTGATTTCATCTTTTTCCTCTAAGGCAGTATATTTACTACAACATTTTTTTTTTAACCTTCTCCTCATTCTTTAGTATTATCTTCATTCATTTAAATGAGCAAGATTAGGAAGTCAGCACATGGAGAACTGAAAGGCAGCTGTTTATGGTACCTTCTATCCACATGGATCTGCATGGAGTATCTGCTTCTTGTGGGGATGAACATTGCTCCAAGGATGTAGTTACAGCTGTTTGGTCCCCCTAGAGACAGAAAAGACCCTACAGCAGGAAGACCTGATGGTTCATCAAGCATGGGCAATATTTCAGAAGGTTCCAGAGAAAATAATCTTTTCAAGAGAATGAGTCCCTCCTTAAAAGGATATGAAGGAGCTTTGTGTTAGAAGCTGTATTGAACAGTAATTGTCTCAGTGTTAGTAAAAAATCCATTCACTTTCAGAAGCGTGTTGGGAGTTTCTTCTCCATTCCTCCCAAAAAAGGAGAGTTCATATCTGTTATATTTTTCTAGCTGTTCTAATCCCAGCAGCAGTGATTTTTTGTTTGCACAAACTCATGTGTGCAGCTGTGTATTGATGGTGTTCCGCTGATCTGTATGCTGTAAGATGTGTTTATGACAACAGTACTTTCTCTTAAACAAATATGTCATTATTTCTGAAATATTCAGCTGTTCTCTGGCTATATTTGGAGTTCATCTATTTGTGAAGTTATTTGTGAACTGAATTCATCCCATTTTATGTTTAGAAGTGCTAATTTAAATATTCTCTTAATAGAACGATTATTTTTAGGATGAAACCTTTAATATATTCCTTATTACTGTCCTTTAATGTTTTTCCCAAAGTTTTTTTGGCCAAAGGAACACATTGGTACAGCTAGAAGGCAGCCTGTGCACAATTCAAAAATATATAAGTTCTAGTGAGCAAACCAGTGTGAGTCCATGAAATAGTGATGTTGTTTTACTTACTGTATTAATGGTTGTTCTCTTGACTATCATTCTATTTGTTGGTCTGAAAACAGATACAAATCTGTACACCTGGTTTCAAACCTGCCCCGACACTGCTTATGACCAGCACTCCATCTATCCAGCCACAACCTACTCACAGTGATATCACCTGTGGAAGCAGAAGCTATCCCAGTGAAAGGTCTCTCTAAGTGCCCTGCTTGTTCCAGCACTCTCCCACCAAATGAGGCTGTTTGCTCCCTGAGGGATGACTCCTTCTGAAGGACCATCTCTATCCACCATCTCCACATGGTTGCAATTGACAGAAGGGCAATAGAAATCATAATCTCATTTTAGTGGGTATAGCAAGCCAACATCAGGCATTTTAGTTATTAGTTGAACACCGTGCATGTTTACAAAATCCTTTTACATATCTTGTAAAATCTTAAAATGTGGGGAGTGTTGCCATAGGCATTTTTCCTCCAGTGAAAATGCTAACTGATTAAAAAGAGAAGTTTGAGGAGAAATTTTTTTTTTAATTGCAAGGTTTAAAACACTTCTTTTAGGTATTTTACCAATGCTTCAGAAATTTGCTACATGCTAAAACAGTGAATAAATCCATGGCACTCTTCTGTTTCTGCAGTGTTCAGTTATCAGTGAAGTCAGCATGCAGGGGAAGTCTCTGGAGCAAATGAAAATAGGAGGAGGCATACCCACACAATTTCTGACTTACCTAACACAGGAAATGAGAGTAATGAAGACATGATCAGTTCTAGCATGGATGCTGTAGTGCAGACACAGTTTTATGAGCAGTCTAAGCTGATACTCGATATCTGCAATACTGCATAATCTGTTGAGCTAATGGGCAAGGAGTAGATAAATCAAGCAAAAGTCAGATAGAGAGTCAGGGCTATAATCTCTTGAACTGCTTCAGTGAGGTCTCATCTGCCACAATGGCATTTCTGTCACTATGTATTACTCTTCCTCAAGCTAGAAAGAATGATTCTTCTTTGGTTGCACCTAACCACACCATCAACACAACTTTCTTGATATTGTTGTCACTTGTACCAGTTGCATACTGGGATTAAAATTTAACTGTTAAGGGTACCAGTAGAAAAATAAAGCTTCCTACCAAGTCAGTAAGTATTTTTTTAATAATCTATTCTGAGTAGAAATCGACAAAGTCATAGCAGTCTCTGGTGAATTTAATATACTATCTCCCTTGCTACCCTAAAAAAAGGGTTTTTTTGGGTTAAGCAATTTACCATTTGCTAGGCAGAAATGGAAAGGAGAGCAGAACTGGAGAGAAAAGCACTAGAAAAGTCCATGCTAAGAAAAGTACCCTTCTCCTATGTTTGTATTTCCTTTAGAAATGTCAATGTTAACTTGAAACTCGAGTCCCTTCTGAAAGTTTTATATCAAAGTTTTCTTGTTTCTAGGTTTCTTCACAGTATCATGTGAGGTTAAGAAAACTCCACTTTCCAACCTCAGTTGATGTTGCGTCTTATTCATGAATGAAACACATAGTGGAAGGGAGCTTTTATGTTATACTCAAGGAGTATATATCCTTAGACATGATGAGGATCCAAAGGTTATGTCATAGCTACATTAAACCATTCTAGAAAAAAGTCACATCTTCAGCAGTGCTATTGAAGACACAAGAAAGTGAGTCAGGGGAAAAATACTCCTTCCCATTTTCAGTTTTCAGACATATTTTTAGGAACTCAGCCGCAGATACATTGACAAATAAACACTTATGTAATGATTTATACCAGGGACAATGCTTTGTTGACTTCTACAAGCATATAAATGTTTTTCACTGAACCATTGATAACTATTTCTTCAGGGGTTTTTATATTATCACTTCTGAGCCCCAAATATTTACCTTGTGAAAACCAGAGGATACTTTTAATCATGAGTTTTGATTTATTGTGTAATTAGTGTACTGAGAGACCCACCATTGGCCTCTATTCTTTATTTTGAAGAGCTGGACCTCTTAATGTTACTAAAAAGTAAGGTAATTATACTGAAGCATATGAAGGATCTGATGCTTTCAGCCCTCTCCTAATTTTTATGTCTCTCTCTATCCACCCCTGGGACTGAACTTGACCCTCTAAATGAGGCAAACAGTGCTTACAGTGTGGCTCTGCAACCTCCCTGCAGGGAACATGGAACATGGATATGGGGGACTGTGGCTGAACCCAGAGGACACTGTAGAGAACTTGGGACAATCCAGCCACACTCCAGGGCTGCCCTGGATGAGCACCATCAGTGCAACCCTGAAGTGCAGAGGGGTCTGTCTCGACATAAATCCTGCTGCTAAGCTTGTCTCCAGGCTGGATCTGACCCTGGCTTTGCTCTGGCCCTGCTTATAACCCCAGTGCTAGTCAGTGCAGGGCTCTGCAGGTGCCTTCTGCAGGCACCTGCATTACTTGCTCAGCCCTGCTGCTGTGGGACACGGAGGCCTGGGGCTGTGTCTGCCATGCCCATGTACTGCTCCTGCCATGGCTCCTATGGGACTCACCAAAATTCCCCCATGCTCTCAGTGCCACTGTGATGTCAGTTTGTCTGCACAGGGTAGTCCAGAGATCCAGTCTTCCCCTTATCCTTGCCATGTCCTCATCCAATCCAGAGCAAGCCAGTGAATGGGGGAAGAAAGTCAAGTGCAAATTGTAATTTACTTAAGTCTTTGTACAGAGGTGTAGACATGAATTTCCATTATCTAAGTAATTGCTGTATGGAAAGACCTCTTACACACTAAAAACGCTCATAACAAATCCCAGCGCATGCACCCTGTTCCAGAGCTATGCTGAACTGCAGAGAGAACCTCTCACTGTTCTGCCTTCTCTCCTGTTGGCTGCAAAATAACGAGGTGGCAGGATCAGGGAGGATTAACCTGGGGGCCTGAAGAGACCTGGTCTCCAGCTGTGACAGTCTTGATGACTTGAAGTTTAAATGGGAGCTCAATTGTGCAGGTGACAGCAAAGAGTGTGATAGTAGGAAGAGAGGCAGCTGGAAGGTGAGGATGTAGGAGCATGATCGGCAGCTCCTTTAGGGGCTGTTCAGATCCATCTGTACCTGAAACTCTCACTGCAGACATCTGGGGAACTGGCTGAGGGACCAGGGCTTCCTCATGAGTGCAAATCAGGAGAAGAGGTATCTCCTTCTGTTTGTGGGTACCCACAGCAAAAGCATCGAGACTAAATTCTTGGTACCCACAGGTCATGTCTTCTCCTGCAGTTAGGAAAGACATGCAGGGTCTCTTTTTCTGCCTGATACTGTTGACAGAAGGCTCAGAGAGAGAGAGCTGAGGGCTGACTTACTGCAGTTGAATGTTTGCTTCAGGGTTTTAATCCCCCTGACCCATACCTACTCCAGAAAACCAAGCAGAAGTCTCTAAAAGCAGACCTGATGATGATCCTGCCTGCAAGCAGTGAGGTTAGAAGCTGTTTTAATCTCTAAATCATATTCTAAAGGAGAACAGATGCAGCCATGATGCTTCTTTTTTCAGTTCTCTGCTGGGAAATTACATTAAAAAGAAACTAAAATTACAATTTCTATTACAACTTTTTATGCAAACAGGTGTTGTACTTACTACAGGGATGTTATTTACCTGTCAGGCCAAAGACAAGGTTGGTAATGGGAAGTCCTGAAACATTACTTCTACTTTGAGGGGCTCCAAACTTCAGTGGACAATTAACACGATTAGGATTTACAAGCTGAAAATTAAAATTGTGATTTTTTTCAAGAGACTTTTTAAAAAAGAGATATCTAATTACTACATAATAAAATGAAAGTACTGGCAATCTCATTGGTTATTTGTTTTCAGAACTAGAATAGAAAGGCTGTTAAAAAGGAATACTGGGAGAAACTGTCCTGTCCTTTCATAGTTTCTTCAGATATTGGCAGTCTAAAAAAAGCCTATTTTTCCCCAGTTAGATAATTAGAGCAATTCAGACATTTGCATTCAGGAAAGCAGTCACTTTCAAATGTGTTCTACAAAGCCATTTTCTGAAAAGAGCCATTTCCAAATCATGCTGTTCTTCTAAGTGCGCTAAAGCATAAAGTGTAATTAGACTTATTGCCTTAGAATTTAGTGGAAATGTTTAAAAAAAATTTAGTCCTCCTTAAAACATGACTCATCGGCTGGCTGGGGGCTTGAAGAGCCACAGCACAATCTTCTATTGCTTTGTTAGAAGGGATGCTGGTACAAGAGCTTGCCCTTACAAAAAAAAAAAAAGAAATTAAAGTTTTGCTGGTGGCATTCCTGTCTGTCTGTTCCTGTCTCTGCTTCCAAGATCCCATTCCCATTACAAAAAGGACCACCGGGAGAAAAATCTGGCTCTCCTCGCCTTCTTTGCCACAGGAGGGAGTTCTGGGAGACTCAAAGTCCTTTCTGTTTTGTCTGTTGTGGGGACGATCAGCAATGTCCTTCCAGCCCAGCACTGAAGGGAGATACCTAAGGGTCTGCTCCGTGACTCATGGAGCAGTTGCCATTTGCTTAATATGTAAAAGAGCAAAGGGATGGACCATCCTCAGTGAAAGCCACATCTTTAGACAATTTGGTAGCCTTTGAATGTATGTGAACTTCTGATTTCTCATTTCCAAAAGATTATAATTTTAATATAATTAGGAAACCTCGAGAGCAAAAAATAGCCTTCTTGCTAAGTATTTAGTGACTGTAGCAATTCCTTCTGCAAAAGTACTAAAACTTCTAAAAGAAAATTGTATAAAAGGGATTTTTTTCTTCTGGGCCTTTTTTCCCCCCTCCTATTATTTTTGGATTGGGGGAAAATATGTTTTGGCACATTTGTCTTGGAAACATCTCTATTATATGAGCTAAAACCCAAAAAGGTAACAACCAATAGCAGCAAATACATAAATTAAGGAATTCAAGCCCAAGCAACTTCAGACTCACAAAATTGTAATTAGCAGGGACCAAGTTTTACAACAAAAAAATGTTAGGCAATCTTAACTGTATGCCAAATATCCAATTTGTTGCTTACTCATGAGCATGAAAATTTTAAAACACAGCCTGCCTCCACTTCCAATAAAGTGTTAGTGGATGCATTCAGTGTGCAACGTGGTAGTCACGACTTCAACAGGAACTCTAATTTTCACTTATGCCGTTCAGTGTAGTCTCTAGAGAATCCCTCACACTCAGCTCTTACCAGAGCCAATGCAGTCTCTTCCAGCCAGTGTAAACCCACGTGGAACATCGCTGGATTATGTATCAGAGGATGAGGTGTTTAATACCAGCCTGCTCTCACCTGCCTCCTAGATTCATGGTAACATGACAATTTAAACTACTGAAGAAGGCAAAAACATGTTCCATGTGTTTCAGTCAGGAATGCCCAGACACAGACTCCACTTTTCTTTGAGGCATTTTCTAACCTTGGTGCAACTTTTAGTTCAGGTTCAATTCTCTGGAGTGCTGCAATATGTTGATCAAGAAGGAGAACCCCAGAAGCATCATACAGAGGTAAAACAAAATGATGAGCTAGAGAGGAGTTACAAGCAAGATTTATAACAACCCCTTAACAGTTTTGAGGTTTAGGCAAGGTGTGCATGTACCTTTCCAAGAATTGGGGCTGTTTTATTTATAGGACAAATAGTGTGTGCTCAGAGAATGCATAAAGTTGGCTTACACTTAACTAATGCAGGAGAATATTTTGTAATGACATCTTCATTTCCTCAAAAGAGGGACATGGTTTAACATTTTCAGGAGGTGGAACACTCACTAACTAACTGAGAGGTTAATTTTTTTTGTCAAAGATAGACAATCCTCATGTTGGTCTTTAGCTCTGACAAAATGCTTATTGCACCATTAAAGTTAAGTTCTGCTGAATACTTATTTATTTAAAACAATCTGTGAGCATTTTCTGTAGCTGAGAATGTTTTTAATAGTGTTTTACCAGACAGTATAAATGGAGGCTGCAGGATATATAGAAGTGAAGCATGCTGTGGAAAAATAATGGAGTCTAGATGTGCATTCAGTATCTCCATTCTATTCAGCTGTTAGCTTTATTATCTGTACTATCAGAGCCTGTATTCTGGTGTTATTTCTCATCCAAAACATTATCCATTTTTTAAAGTGTTCTGCTGTTCAGTGAGTAATTTGGATTGACTCTGCAGCATAAGACAAGTTACCAGCTGCTGCTGGCAACTGATTGTATTCTTATTTATTATGGTCATAATGCATGCAATATGCACTAATCACAGTATTACTTTAGCTTTTGAATCAGTCTAATAAGCTTAATGCCACTGAGGGTTTTGCCTCTTGTCAAATTAAATTTTACAGGTTATTGTACTAAAAGGATCAGAGTTTCTGAAGCAGAGAAAATTTTATCGGTGAAATCCTGATTTTATTGCAGTCAGCTGGAGTTTCCCCAAAGCTTAGATGACAGTCAGCTTTCTAGCAGCTTTCTCATTTTTGAGAAAGAAAGAGAAAGAAAAAGAAAGAAAGGTGTGCCAGCCATTTATTTGCATCCCTCTCTGTAACTCTGACGTAACATTTAGCATAGGATAGAGTAGCTGGCTGCGTGATAAAGATGATCAGTGGCCCATAACACGTGACTTAAGGAAGCATATGACATTGTTGAGACAAAGACAAGACTGTTGAGGGATCTAATTACTGCTTATATCATAGTGGGCAGTTACAAAGTGGATGGAACTCTTCCTGTTAGTGGCAAATAATAAAACAAGGGAGCGTTCTAGAGATACCATGTGAGGGCTTTGCACTTTTCTCTGTTTAACAGCTGATCCTTTCTAGCCCCAGGAGCATTCCAGGCTGATCCCTTGTACAGTCAGGATTGATGATTCAGCTTGTTTATACCATGGCAGCAAGGCTTTCCAAAGACAGGTCTGTGCCAGCACTGACCATTTCTATTTCAGCCAGCTCACTGGAAGAGTTTGAGACCCTTTCTCCAAAAAGGTACTCCAAATGGAAAGAGCATTATCAGCCTCACTTCCCAGTCTTTCCTGAGCAGTGACTTTTCTGTGGCTGGTGGCAGGGATGACAGGCAGCAGGAGTAAGGCAGTGTATGTTCTGTGCAGTGACCCCTCCCGAGGAGACCACCCGACCAGGGTGACAGGGTGTGCCACTCTGCATTTCTGGTGTGCCTTCTCTGACCAGCCTGTGAAGGACCCCTCTTGGGCTAGGATGGCCTTGTGTGGCACAGCTGGAGTTACTGCTTCAGCACCCTTGTGTTGATCCCAGAGAACCTTCTGCTCAGCTTTGTAAAGGTGAAGCATGTTCCCAACCTGCCTGTGACTGTGTAGCCTCCCCAGCACATATCCTGCATGATCCAAGTCCTTGCTGTGATTCAGAGGTTTCCCCTCTTTGCAGGCACTGTCTGCAGGGGTGATGAGTCTCCTGTGTGAGCAGTAGCTGCTATCCATGCTAAAGAGTCTTTGGAAAAATGAGTTGCCTGTGGGATGGAAATATCCTGGGGGCATGAGATGATGTGGATGTCACATTATCTTTGGGATATGTACTGGAGAACAGATCTGCTTTAGCATTAAATATTCAAAGGTGAGACTCAAGGTCAGAATCCAATGTCTTGAGACACCCCAGAAGGCACCACAAAGGCCAAGCAGCCCCAGGATTTCAGCAGAGCACGCTCTCCAGGCTTGTGAGCATCCTTCGAGACCAAATATGCTGCTGCTGCTGCTGCTGCTTGGGGAATTTAGCCTTACATGTGTGGCATGACAAAAGTGTGAGGCAGCAAAAAGGTATTGCAATTGCTTGTCTTCCTCTTTGAGCACTTAAGCCCGTTGTTTATATGTACTATTAACTTAACATGCTTGAAATCGCTGATGTCTGATTCTTTGTAAACCTGTACCTCATCAAGTCATCCACATTTCTGCTGGTGGCCTGGCACAAATGCCTGAGGGCTGAAGCTGTTATGCAACTGATATGCTGCTTGGTGGCCTTGACATGACTGAGGGAGAATTCCCAAAGGCTGTTTCTCCTACATAATCTGTCAGTGCATCTTATCCCCATGACATGTTAGAGATGATGCCACACAGAGTGAAGCTGGCACACTACAGGATTGTATTGCTGGATGTCAGGAACTCCTGTGTGAACAGAGTCAGATTCCCTCTGCATCAGGAAGTGGGGCAAGATCAAAACTAAGAAAAGGGCAAAATAAACCCACAACACCAGTGTCTCTGTAATTTACCCCACTGTTCAAATATTCAAGTAAAATTTTTACCCTGAACCCCTAGAATATTTCAGTTGTATTGTTCCATTTTCATGCTGCTTTATGTGCTCCAGTCCTTCTAAGACAAAATAGCTTGCAATGCATGTTTTATTATGGTGCATGTTTTCTTTTCACACTTCATTATATATTTCTGTTTCCATATTCCATTATGCATCTCAGCTACTGCACCTCCTTCAGCAATTCGCATGCCATGCTGCATTAGCATTTTGGTTCTTGTTTTTGCTTGTCATTATAAATGATTGTTATCACAAATCATTTTATTTCTGATTTCACATCTCATTACTCATTTTCCAGACCCTCACTGTGGGTTTCAGTGCTCATATTACAATATATACCGGAGGGTTTGCTCTCCATCGAACACTGATTTTTCACAACCTGAAGAAAGATTTTTCTTCCTTCATGGATTTAATACTTCTTAATTCGTTCTGCATTTTTCCTACTACATCACAGGATTCACTACCTAATTTTGAGCCTTATTTAATTTTTCCTCTTTCATCTTAAAGGTGCATTTCTAGTCTTGCCTATCATTACTCTCTCCGATTTTTCATCCCTTGGCTTACTAAAATTTTTCAACTTATGACGTACTCCTGACACCAAATCCTGTTATGAGTTTTCTTTTTCACATCTCATTACCCCCTATTTTTTTGATTCTGGATCTCTGTATGAATGCTTTTTTGCATCTCGTTTCCAGCTTTGATTTTTTATGTGCATGTTCATTTTTACTTCATTGCTTGGTTTTGTTTCAGTGTCTCATTATGTGCTTTTAGATCTAATTAGGAATTTCATGTATCATTGCTTATTAGCCAATTTCCTTTTTGCTGCCCATTACAGAATAGGCATTGTATTCTGAGTGTGAGCTTTCAGATTTCCCTGTGCATTTTTCTTTCCTCACATCCTTTAGTTAACTTTTTACGTCCTATGAAAAATTTTATATATTTCTACTAGCATACTACTATGATTTTTCAAGACTGTAGTTTTTGTTGCTCCTGTGTAAACTGTGTTTCTTTAGCACCTCAGTAAATATATTCTTTTAATATCTCATTAGCATTTGAATGATATCAAATTGAAAATTTCGATTTTGTATCTCATACTAGATTTTCATTGACATAAAGCATAACGAACCTCCATCTTTGTATTTTTTTTAAACTTGAAGATGGGGTGGTGCCTCTTAGCATGCATTTTCATATTTGCAAAAATCCTGCCATGTTTTCTTTTCACATTGTGCATTTTTTCTGTTTTCTTTTTCAGAGCTGTTTCTGCACTTTCCCTAATGCCTGCAGTTTCACAGCTTGATTTATTTCTAGTGATGTTTCATATTTTATAGGTCATGACACATTTCTGATTTTGAATATGTCAAGCTTTCCTTCTTTCTTTCTTTATTCGTTAATTTCTATTTTTGCATTTTTAATGAATTTCCCTTTTCAGAATAAATTTTCCTTTTATGTTTGTCAGCAAATAAAATTTTTCTTGTAAGTTTTCCTGGATTAATTACCTGGTTTGATTTTTCTAACCTATATTCTTTGGTGTGTATCATTACCCATTTTGGATTTGTGTGTCTCCTCCTTTAATGTTCATAATTACGCTGTATTCATTCTGCAGCTTCATTCTTCACATCTTGTTCCCCATTTGTCTTTAAAATGTCATTACACATTTCCATTTTACAAGTCCCTATGCATTGTTCATACTGCATTTTTCTACTTATGAGTACTTGTTTGTGTTTTTGAGAAGTTTTGTGTGCACCAGATGTGATTTTTGCCCATCTCATAATCCATTCCTCTATTGTCACATAATGTTTTTTCGGGTTTTCCTTTTTTTATCCGTGTTCTTACTGCACTCTTTGGGGTTTTTTTACAATTTATTAGGTCTCAAATTGCACATCTCATTATATTTTGCCATTCACCTCTTATTGAAGCATTGCACTTTTTTGACTCAGTATGTATTTTCACCTCTAACACAGGCACTTTAAAGACATGTTGAGCTCTGTAACTCAATATTTATTTTAACTTTCTTATCACATAGATTCATATTTCCCTGCATGTATTCTTGCACTGGTTATTTCCCACTTGCCATTATGTTGCATCATTTAATTTTTACTTTCAAAGAACGAGTGCCTTCTTTGTATCACATTACAGCTTTTCATTTCTACCTTTTTTTTTAATCTTTTCTTTGTCACCTCATTTTGACTATTCTTTTCCCCAGGATGTTATATTTTCTTTTTTATATAACATTTTGTGTCTTTTTATTTGAATTTCCTTTTGTTTACACATTTTTTATTACACATCAGTGTGCAATATTTTCCGCATTTTTTCCTCTGCTTACATGTTTGCATTTTGACATGATTTTTCCATTTCATCATGACTTTTCCTCCTCACCTATGACTTTAAAGGTTTTACTTTTCACTTTTATATATGCATTAGTTTTTATATATCACCTTTCATTCCACATCTTGCTGGTTTTGATTCTTTCTGCAGAAGAGTAGGTTTTGTTGGTATAACTCATATACTCCTTCTTCTTCACTTGAACTTGCCTGCGTCTCATCATGTCTCTCTTTCTGCCCCTCATTATGCGAGCATTTTCACATGCCACCACAGATCTGGCTTTCACATCTCTTAATTAGTTTGCATGCCCTCTCTCTCACAATGATTTTGAGTAGCTGATCACTCAGAGATAGTTATTTTGCCTTTGTGTATACCTACTTAATGCTAAAAATGAAGTTTACTTCCTCACATGATTCACTTGGTCCTTCTCTTTTTCTAGTTGCTACTTGTGTATGCAAAATGAAGTAAATTGATGCATCTTTATTTTCTTTCTACCGACTAAGTGCCTTTGGTTCACACAAAAAGCCAAAAGGAAATACAAGAGAAAACAGAGATG
The DNA here is from genome assembly GCA_013400175.1 of Phainopepla nitens. Lineage (NCBI taxonomy): Eukaryota > Metazoa > Chordata > Aves > Passeriformes > Bombycillidae > Phainopepla > Phainopepla nitens. The sequence goes on from VXBQ01007383.1 coordinate 14,024, forward strand.
TCAGCACAGAACCTACACTGTAGATGCCATGGGAATACAGGAAGTTGAGGATGAACATCTGCTTAAAGTGTACTTAAGAAACTCTGGTCAGGTTTTTCATTAAAATCATGCACGTTTTGAAATGCTGATTGCATTAGCAAGCACTTGCTGCTTTCAGAATCAGATTTACTTTATGAAAAGCAGATCAGGCAGTCTCTCTGCCCTCTGCAGCTTATCTGGGGGGAGAGAAAAAAAGGTAAAGGAAATCTGGTTCTCCAGCTTGCTGCATGGATTCAGTAACACGGATGAGAACAGTGGTGGTTATGCAGCTGCTGGCCCTGATTAACTAAACTCCATCTGAAGAACCCCAGAAATGCTGTTTGGAGGACACCTCTGGAGGGCTCCTGTTCTGCATCCCATCAGAGGGGTGGGTGCTGTCCATACTCTTGGCCCTGACCAGCCCCACCTGGGGCCTCCCTTGCCCTGCCCATGGCCCTGGAACCGCACTTCAAGCTGAGTTTGCTCCTCAACCTCCTTCTCTTGAGCAGAACAACAGGAGGTTGTGCCAGTCGGAGATTAGCCAAGCCCCAGCTTGAGAACTTCCAACTGTGCATCCTGCACCTCTCCCTGGGCAGCCTGCTCTGCTCTGGTGCTCTCCTGGGGAAGTCCCGAGGTGCTGGATGCAGCTGTTCCTGTGGATGATATGGCCTGGCATTATGATGAGATTTGTTTTGCCTTGCCTCTGGGGCCTCCCCTCCCCTGCCCACGGCCCTGTCTCCAAGAGACATCTCAGGAAAGAAAAACTCACTCTGATTCTAGACCTATCTCTCTGATCCCTAGATCATTCCTATGGTGGAAATTCCAGACATGTTCATATTAAATGTTTATCACACTAATTATTATTTCCATGCCTGGCATGAGCTGCTACAGGCCGTAGATGTTGAGAGACATATGTGGTCTCCTGTATCGACTGTGTGGGGTTAGAAGTTCGGAAAGGAGTTGTTACTCTGTTCAGGCAGTTGGGAACTTGGCAGCATTGTTGCAGGAACATGACAGAGGGAAATTGGTTACCTTGAATCCACAATAATTTGATCCCATCCCAGTGAAACTGTTTGATCAAGGACTGGGGGTTTTTATAATTTTCTATGTTATCAGTGCTACTAGTTATCTAAATATTCTTTTAAAGTGCATTTAACTGAAAAGTTATATTTACAGGAGAGAAAGCAAAATATGTCATTCCAAATAAACTTGCCTGTTAAATGATATTTGAAGCAGAAAAGGGAAAGAAGTAGGTAATAACCAAACTGTTACTTTAATTTATCAGTAAAATGAAGATCTTATTTTGGTTTCAGTTGTGAGAGATCTATCTCAGCACAGGAATGATAGTCTTGTTTAATTTCATGGCTATGTAGACTAAATAAGTTCACTCAGGTGTGCAAAAACTATAAACCAATGTAAATACAATACAACAAAGACTTTTGACTCCGGATAAAAGTGGGTCCAAGACCAATCCAACATTCATACTTTTTTTTTGCATAATTTCTGAAATTCTTCTTAGAGAGGATGATAAATCTTTGAACATTCCTTTGTATCTGCCTATAATTTCCTGCATTTCTGAGTGCTTAAGAACAATATGTTACTTCTATACATACCACTGTTAATATGAAAAATAAAATTCTAGTAATTTAAAGGGATGTGAATAAATGAGATTATGAGAGAAATTTTTGTTCTTGAATACGTCCTATATCAATATTATCTTCCCTAATGACAGTTCATTTAGTTTCAGACTGTGCTAGGAAATGTGTGTTTGTCTGGACAGGATTTCCTGTGAATCTGGAAGGCACTTGGTTGCTGCTGTGCATAATTTGTTTCCTGGCTGGCACTTGTAGCACTGATGTGTAACCTGAATATGGCTGCATTACATTTGCTCTCAGTGAAGGTAAGCAAGAAAAATTGCAATAACCTTGTTTCACCTCTGACTCCTTTCAAATGGGCACAGAATACCAACACCCTTTTGTGTTCCTTTTGCCGTTTCTTGTAGGCCTTTAAAAAAATGAGTTGTATGAAGAACACGTGGAACTTGCAGTTCTGTTGTGTCTTCCACTATATCCAGTAAGAGTATTATTTTCCATTTTCATTCACAGTCTGTTAGAAAAAGGATACCTCCACTTGCTATCTGACAGATAGTCATGAGAAAAGCAACCAAGAGATTCTTCGACTGAAGAGTCAGATTCTGGATACTGCACAGTCTGGGCTCAGGCGTTGAGTGCTGGCTTAATATTCACTGATGGCCAAATGTTCAAGCCAGCTGATGACTTTTACATATGTACACAAAACAAAAGGGAGTATTTCAGATGCTCAAGGTCAGCCTAAGCTGGCATAGCCTGGGATCAGTGCACTGCGCTGGGCTAATACCCAGGGTAAATATATTTGGGAAACATTAGGCAAGTATCCAAGACTGGAGATCTGACAATCCAGCTGAATCCCCTGTGGATGTAAAAGACCAACATCAAACAAGCAAATCCAAACCAAAGTGTTGTATTTTGTTATAAACATGGTGGTCTAAAGATATTGTTAGAATGAGGCCGATAGGAAGCAATAACTTATTGAACTATATAGTATGGTATCATGAGGAGGAAAGTAGACAAGTTCTGAGTGGACAATCTCTTCCCCAGGACACAGTTAGGAATTAAGATTTATTCCACTTAGGTGAGTTATTTATCAGTAAGTTATCACTTATCAGTGAATTATTTGACTTTACAAGGAAAGGTGTCTGGAGTCTTTGGAGCAGACACGATATTAGTGCAAGGGGGGGAAAGAAACAGGGAGAGAGAAGTTTTGTATTCTGTGGAGCACAATATATTTGAAGGGTGAGGAAGTAGGCTGTAATGTGCCATAAAAAGAGGCTTTATTAAATCCATGGCTCCAAGCTGTCTGTCACCCCTTGGAAGGAAGAATTTGCAGCAGACATGCATATGCCAGCTTGGTGGTCTAAGGTGGCTGAAAAGCAAATGGAGCCCTATAAGGGGAGCAGGCTCAGTCCCAGAGCTGCTCTTGGGCAGGAGAAGCAGAATACTGGAATCAGCACCAAGAAGATGTACTTTAGGTTTGACCAGAAAATGCTCATCTTTGTATTGATGATTCTGTCACATCACAATGTTAGTTTGTTCTGTTGACAAACTTTTGTTTGGTTGCAATAGCCTTCTTGCAGTCTAGATCCTTTTGCTGTATTTTGTAGAGTGGAAATGTGCTGAATTTAGCAAGTTTGGGAGGCTTCTCAGAGGTTTTTAGGAAGGTTTCCTGAATGTTCCAGGAAGGGTTTTTGTGCCCAAAAATCTGTGTCATGTTTCCAGCTGTGCCACTTGGACCAGTGGTCAGTAATCCTGGGACTCAGGGGCCAGGACTGAGTACAAGCCTTTGGTCCAACACTGATCACACACATCACATCACAGGTGCACATCCATCGCACAGCAATAAAGTGCCCAGCACGTGATAATCAATGCCCTTCATGTGCCAGGCACTTGCCAATCAGATGCCTGTAAAGTGCCTGGGTATCTGTTTGATCTTAAGCTAAAGCTGTCCTTTTGGAAGAGATGGCCTTTCTGCTGCGTGGCCCCACTGGCATTTGTGGAATGACACAGTGAAGGAGTGAGGCAGGGGTGCAAATGAGACTCTGGGGTTGAATTGATAATTCAGGGAAAACAGACTGGTGGAGAGACTTAAGTAAGAGGTTAATGGGTATTTTAGAAACCTCTTGTGGTTTCTAAATGTTGAACTCAAATACCTATATGTTCTTTTATGTCCACTTATCTCCATTTAAAAAAGGTTTTTAGAGTTCTTTTCTTCATCCAGTCAGTCAATTGCTCTTGTCTTTACAGATAATGTTCTTTTAAGTATGTTATAGAACTTTCCTGAGTGCCTCAAGGTACAGAATAAAACCAGAGTAATTTAGTTTGAATGAAGCCATTGGATACCACTTAGGCTGACCTCCTGCTCTAAGCAGGGTTGACTTCTAAGCTAGGTGTGGGATACTCCTTTACATACCTTCTGCAATTTGTTAAGACATTAAGAGCAGCTCACTTTAATTTCTTGCTTCTGGGCACTTCTGTGCTGTTTGAATGCAAAGTGGTATTCTAGTAATAAATTCTGTGCCCATGTGCAAAAAAACCCCCCAAAATACAACTGCCTTGCCTGCTCTTTGTTAGTTTTTGACGGCAGTTTGACTGTTTTGTTTTGCATCCAGAGGCCCACCTTTCATCTGCTGCGGTGTGAAGAAATTCCTAGTTAATCCAAATGTGGATTGGGATCTAGCAATTTGGGATAGAGTGACACACAGCCATTGCCTACTGAGCTGAACTCTCTTGCTGGGGAAGATGGTTAGGAGGCTGGGGCATGTCATGTGTGTGGAGAGGCTGAGGGAGCTGGGTTTATAAGCCCAGAGAAAAGAAGTTTCATCCAGAGAAGGATGAGGGAGAAACCTCACTGCAGTCCTCCTTTACCTTAGGGAATGGCAGGGAAGATGGAACCAGAGTCCTGGGAAATATCCATCCTTAAAGATTTCTGAGATGTGAAACAACATAAAGGTTAGTCCTGTGTCAAAATTCTGTTTACATTAAAGAATTCCTTGGACTGTTCTGTCTGTGACTGTTGCCTTCATGGAATCCATTTAGAAAAAAGCTGGTTTTTCTTAGCAAAATTTATGATCTTTTTCCTATTGTTACTTTTCCCTGAAAACAAAACATTTAAATAACAAAATGTTCTTGTCTGTGGGCTATGGAAGCTGTCTCTTTTACCTTGTGTTCTTATCCCAGCCAAGTTTCTGCAAGGAGAATTAAATTTTTAATAGTCCACTTTTCAAATTATCTGATAAGAACAAAGTTACCTGCCATTGAAATGCACATTTTGTGCTGGCTGAAGTATGAGCTGCCTGTTGACTAGATTTGCAGCTGTTGTGAATCATGACAAATGACACAAAGTGCCCATAAAAATTTAAGAAAATCAGAACCCAACCTATTAATTTTCACTAATTGAAATCTGTTGGATGGAGACACAAACACTAGGACTGATTAATATTAAAGTTTGGATCAGAGCCTTTCCTGTGCCTGAAGAACACTCCAGTCTCATACAGCACATTTTCAGACAATGTGCAAAATCTTCAAAGCCACAAAAGTAAATTACCCCTCCCCCACCCCCCCAACCTCTTGTCATCTTCAGAAGTCTAATCTGGAATTTCCTGACTCATGTAATGTTTGATGTGACTGATGCATCTCTCAAGGAGGAGTATTTTGCCCTCCAGTTCAAGAAAGAGTACTGTGATACAAAGAGGTCTTGAGCACAAATAGTTTTTGAGAACCAATGTTGTTTTCATTCTCAGATTTTTCCCAAGCCCCGAGAAGACTATGTTTTCCTCAGACTTGAAAACTGAAGCAAAAATCCATGACCAGGTTTGAAGCAAGACAAGGAGTTATCCATGGATGTAGGCCAATGCTAGTTCTTGTCAGAGGCAGCCCAGCAGTTCCAAGGCAGGTGGCAAGCCAAGTCTGAGGTCAAAGCAGGCAGTCGGTGCAGAGCCCAGGCACAGTGATCAGGCACATGGCCAGGCACACAGGTGTGCCCTGATAGGGCTGGAGACGAGCGCTGAACCTACAGCACAGATCGGACTAACAGGGACTAACAGCGCAGCCTGGGCCTTAAAAGGGCCTGGACTCATGGCTACAATGGGTGGATGGAGCCCACTGCTGAGCTTGATCAAGGCCTCTTAGAGCCCTCAGTAGTCTGACGCATCTTGGAACTATCAAGGATTGTCACTAACATTTTACAAACAGAAGGAAATGATATTTTGGGCCATGAAGCTTTCTCTGACTCCACCATGAGCCTTAGAACTTCTTTAGATGTATCCCACTGTCATCCTCCATCTTTCAGTGTGAAGCCAAGCTGGAGATAATTTAAGCAATTGGCTTCATTATCTGCTTTTCCTCCTTATTTTTCAATGGTACCTTGTTTACTGTGTACCATTCTCTCTGATAAAAACCAAAATATTTTTTATTCATATATTATTGTCCTAAATTTATCACAATATTGTGAATATGCATAATACATTGCTATTGTATTTTCACAGTACCCCTGAGGGGAAGGAAATTCTCATAGACTCAGAGACGTCGTACAATTAATTTCATTTAAAGCTGCAAGTACTTGGTACAATCACAAATCAGAAAAATAAATTTAAATCAGGCAATAGAGCCTCAGTTAAGGAATCAAAGAATAAAGGGACATATATGAGTTATTACTTTCAGATGACTTCATTTATATATTTTGACAAGCATCCTTACATGAACACTGAAGAGGCAAGACTAAGCCTACTAATCTGCACAAAGTTTCCTTAATCAGGAGACCAATGTGATCTCACATGGCCCTGTGCCTTGACACCATGTCTTCAAACTCTGGCAGTTCTGCTGTCTCTGTTACACTGTCTGTTTCATCCACAAGGCAAATACTTCTAGTGTGCTGAACTGGATATTGAAGAGAAAAAGAAGAGGATTTTTGCACTGAATATAAATGTTCATGTTTCTGAACTTTGTGTGTGAATCTTCTACTACCTTTGTGTGACATTTGGAAGCCTTTCATCTGTTTTTAAAGGGCACAGACCCTGTCAGAGAAGGGACAGTCACAGAGCGCATCATATCTCTTGCACACCTGTGTGTCACTAAGGATAATGGAAAGACAAACACCAACAGCTGCTGTTATCTTCTACTTAAATCAGCTCTGATTTCACAGATGTTTGGTGACAGCAAAGGAATGATAAAACTTCAGAGTTTTAGGCATCATTAGACTTTCCAGAGGGAGAATACACACTATTTGCCACAGGCTGTCATCTCATCACAGTCTTTTTTCCAGTCCAGTTTTTTTCTTGTATACCTTTTTCTGTCTTAGCTCCCCAAGGAATGAAAACAAGAAATATCGTTGCATTTTGAGGCTTAGAGAAGACATTATATTCAAGAGACAATGATCTTCATCAAGCCCTGACAGCCACACTGGGTCTGTGGCTCAGTATATCCATACATTTGCTTGAGTGGCTGCTGCATAGCTCCAAGGATACCGCAGTGGAGGGCAGATGTACTGAGGCATGCTCTGGTGGGCATAAAGAAAGAGCATTATGGAGAAAGAAATGTCAAAACAGGATGAATAGTTTTGTTTGCTACACTAGGTATAAGGATGGTACTGGGTGGGAACAAACCTTTCCACAGATAGGATGGTGCCACGGCCCTGCTGGTGCTGCAGAAGAGTAAGATTTCCAGCACCTGAAGGCTTACTTGCTAACTTGTGTTTCTCTTCCTATTTCTGTTGTGTTTTCTTTTTTTAAATTATTATTAAAGCAGTTTTGTTACACAATTTGCTGCCGTGCCTTTCCCACTGAGATTCAGAAAGAACAGTGCCCCTCTCCTGGAGCACAGCAGCTGTGCAGCTGAGTGAGGAGGAGAGGAATTAGCAGTTCCTTTATGAAACATAAAAATAGTTCATACTGTTTACATTAAGAACTTTGATGGGGCATGTCATTTAAGGCTTTGAGGGATAGAGTGCCTCCTGTGATATGAAGTTGTTAAACTGTACAGTGAAGGAATGGTGAGAAACATATGTGTTGTCATGCCACTCCCCCGTGACACTTTGCATCTTTTTGCATACTGAAGAGGAGTAGCTCCAAGACATTATGGGGAGGTTGCATCATGCTTCATGGAGAAAGCCTTTCAGCATTTGCATTGAAGCTTAGCATTGTGTACAGCTCTTTACACAATTAAAAAACAAAATAGGTGCAAAACATTTTTGCTGCACTGCCAGCATGTTTGTTTTATTCTTCCTGTCACTTAAAAAGACCTTTCAGATGGATAGCCTGATTTTGTACTAGTAGAACGTTAAGTTTTACTGTTAAGTTGAACTCCTGTGAATAGAAAGCAAGTCAGACATTTCACTGCAATCCTTTGTTCTGTTACCACGGATATCATCAGTGGAGTTCATTAAATACTTCTTTCAGTTCCAGTGAAGACTTTCTTCACCTTCTCATCTGGAGAGAATACTATGTTTCTCAGCCTACTAGATAAAACAAACAGAAAAAAAAAATCCCAGAGAGACTGAATTGTCACTTGAAGAAAGTTTCTCTCTCTATTTTTTGCCTAGGTTCTCTGGTTTTCTCCCTGCTAAGGAGAGATTTATTTTTGATTTGGTGGTAGGTTGTTCTCATGTTGAGAGAGAGGTTATTTTCATGTTGAGAGAACCTTCTCGCCATGGAGGAAATGGGATGATACAATATATTGGCATCTCTGTGTCTTCACTCATTGTTCTCAGTCTTTTCTATTCAAACTGTGCTTTCAGATTAACCAGGAAAGAAAGGAAATTTTCTCAGGAATTTAACTTCTCTTTTAGTTCCTTGTCAATAAAGAGGAGAAATAAATCAAGGAGGTAAAAAATCTTAGATAAGCTCTTCCTAGGTGAAGGTGAACTTGAGTTTGCCTGTGAACTCATGTGTCTTGTTCTGAAAATTCCTACCTGAACTGAGTTCAGCAGGGTTGAGGACTCTTACATCAGGGTCAGAAGGCTATATGGTGTCTCCATGGAAATGATGGAAATTTTGTACTTTTCTTCTGAGATCAGACTGTGGTCAAGTGTTCTGCAGAGTAGTTCTGCAATTAACTAGTCCTAAAAAGCAAACCTCTGGAATCCAAAAATTCATGAAGCTTTCTGGAAATAAATGTCAGGCCTGGGACTGCACAGCATAATTTTTTTAAAGAAGCTGGATATATTTTGTTTAGACAAGCTCATGCATTTCCATTATACACTTTGTTCAGACGTTTGGATAGTGCAGTACTGTGCATATAAATATATGTTGCAAATTATTTTATCCCCTTAAGAAAATACAAAATGCAAAGCAGAAGAGGTAATTTTGCCAGCTTCCTATGTGGTAGACTTTGGTGCAATAATGACTCTGAATGAGTGATTCACTCAGAGATTTTCAAAACCTGTAGGAAGATAACAGGTACAGGGAGACAGGAGATTTTAATGAAAAAATAAGAAGTAGAGGTTATTTTAATAATTGTTTGCATTACAGTTTTTCCCTAAGCAAAAATATCAATAGTAGAACAACTCTTACCTGTGAAATCAGAATTAGTGACACCAATAGGGACTCCTATTTTCAAGATATTTCAAGAATAGTATATTTTTGTATATTTGTTTTCACCCTGCATGAATGATCCAATCTTGTATCACCCAAAAGGTTATTAGGGGAAGAAGTAGAACTTTAAAGAATTCTGAATAGATGTAAGGAAGAAATTCTTCAGCACAAGAGCACTGAATCACCGAAATATATTGCTCAGGAAGGCTGTGGAATTGGGGTTAGGGAGACGTTCAAAACTCATGTGGACAAGGCCTGGAGTAACCTGAATAAGTTTTGAGTACAGTCTGGAACTGCGCTTGAGTCAGAAGACTTTCAGGGTTCCTTTGAGTCTAAATGCTTCTATTATCCTATGATCTCAGTTACACCACAAAGTGGTAAGTAATCAGAAAACAACAGGACAAATTACTGGATTTTCTGGGGAAAGGTGTGAGACTGCAAAAGTACCTGAGGATTAAACAGCAAAATGTATTCCATCCTGAAACGAAAGACTGAAAAGGAGTAGAAGAGGGAGCATGTTGTGGCACTGATGGCTGCTGAGCTCAGAAAAACATGGAAGTATTTCACATGCTGTGGATGAATGTATGGAATTTTCTTCAATGGGAAGTCATGATGTAAATTATTGAGGTAAAACAATATTTAGATAGCTGTACAATAAAAGGACAACATATGCTTTTCCATAAAGCTAAGCAAGGTGCATTCCAATATTTACATTTTGAGATACAAACTGATTACTTGCAGGACCTTCTGCATTTAAGACACTAAATATTAGCCCAGATGCTCTTAGATCGAAAGGCACTTAAATATTTCAGTTCTGCAAATGTCTGTAATAGAAGAAAGCAAGAAAAGCAGAACACCAAATAAACAAGTCAGTGGTAAGATCGTTTCAAATTTACTGCTGTTTCTTTTTCTTTGTCTCTGCAGATTAGATGACTATAAGCAGGAGTCCTTTGAGACTCACAGGAAAACTCTCTGCAAGCCCTGTGATAAAGGTGAGTCTTGCTGCTATTCAGATTTTTTCTTCTACAGTTTTTTCTTCTACACTTGCAGGAAAAAAAAAATGTTAAAAGATGCAAGTAGCAGTGTATAATTTGCAAAGGTGTCCCTGCCTGCAGTACTCTGTACGCTGCTATGACTTGTTTCTCTGAGCATGGTGTGTGGATGTTATGTCTTGCTGCAACACTGTTGGTCTGTTGGGTTGGCAAAGCCAGCAGGTTTCACCTTCTTCTTCTAAAGGTGTGTTTTGTTCGACATTTGGATAATTATAGTACAGGTGAGCTAATACGACCATAAATTTGTAATAGGCATCAGTGATTCATGGCATCAGAATGGACCACAATATTGATCAAAGATAATAAAGCCATGACATTGACAAGAACTATTCAAATTATTTAAATCTGGGAATATGTGCTAGGGTAGACTCCTCATAAGTTTCCTTTTACATGAATATCATAGATACTCTAGCTTCTCATTTCTTATTTATAATAATTTTAATTTTGAATGGTTGGACCACGTTCAAAATAGGATATTATAAATGGCTTTGATACCCTGAAAGTCTTCTGGCACAGAATTTGAAACAATATAAAAGCTCTCCACTGCAGTATGCTCTGGAGCCATCTTTCATTGCAGGCATTACCTGATACAGCAGAAGATCTGAACAAGTTTTTGGAGCTGCAAGAAACTGCCATCTTACAATGGGACCCCAGGCTCATACACTCTGCTTCTCCCATTTGGTTTGTTAGTTGGTTTTGATTTCCTTCCTTCCTTCCTTCCTTCCTTTCTTTCCTGGTCTCACATGTCCAAGCCAGGACCCCAACCCCATATTCACCATCTACTACTACAAGCACTCAACTTTTGCCTTGAAGTCTGGAGCCCACCAAGCCTTTCTCACCCACCTACAGTGTGCTCTGCCTCAGCCANTCCCTCTTCCATTTGGTTTGTTAGTTTGTTTTGCTTTCCTTCCTTCCTTCCTTCCTTCCTTCCTTCCTTTCTTTCCTGGTCTCACATGTCCAAGCCAGGACCCCAACCCCATATTCACCATCTACTACTACAAGCACTCAACTTTTGCCTTGAAGTCTGGAGCCCACCAAGCCTTTCTCACCCACCTACAGTGTGCTCTGCCTCAGCCAGTGCCACATGCCAGGCCAGGAATGCAGACACCAGACGGGATCAGAGCAAGCACTGCTAGCTGGGACCTCACACAGTAAGGAGTTATGGCCTGGTAAGCAGCCATACTGGGCAAAGTGTGTGCTCATAGCATTTTCAGAGATGTTTTTCTTTAAATTCTAGAATTTACTTACCTGATAACTTACCTGACACTGGCTATATCTGGTCCTAGTTTTAGTCTGAAAGGGACTCACTGAAATCTTCTCTATGCACAGCAGAAACAAAAACTAAGCAGGATAGTACTGAGAAGCCTAAGGCACTCTCCATGTCCAAGAGCAGAAATCAAAAAAGCATAATAAATCAGCAGAAGTTGAAGCAACGTGACTGTGCCTTGGTAGTTTAGCAGGGGTCTTGAGGGATTCAGGATTGCTTCTGTACTGTAAGTACTCATGATCAGGAAATTCTCTTAAAATGAGTATTTCTGGGGTTATAGCATTTTGTCAGAAGTCAGTGGGCACAATATTCTCTCTTTTTTCCTGCAACTTGTTCAGAAGTGTCACATTTGAGAGTGGTATCTGAAAAAGCTCTTGTGGTGCCAGGAGACATTTTTAATTCCAATTCTGTGATAACATTTCTGGAAATAAATTCTGCCAACAACAGTAATTAAAGAGACCTTCCAACTGTGCCTTAGGCTGCCCTTTCGTGTTTGTTTTCTGCTCAGGCAACAAACTGGTCATGACAGTTAAATATTCTGCTGGCATATCTTAGAGGCATATGTTCAGCAAAAAGCCTTGCTCAGTTTCTAGATTCCCAGCTCAAATAATTAGCAGCATTTGCTATTAAACCAGAAAGAGCTGCAATTTATAACTTCACTTCAGATGTTTAAAGAGTGTATATTACAAAGGTCATGTCATACATCCAACCTTACTACAACACTTTCCCAGGGAACACTTTTTTCCCCATTTCTGACAGATCACTGTGGCCGTCTTCATTGGCTAAGACGTCATTTTAAAAAAGTTCTAAGCTTCAGGAGTGGGAGCAAGTGCTGCGCCTTTTCTTGCACTCTCTCAAGAAATAGGCACCTTCTCTTCTCACTGAACTCCCTTGAGAGTATCCCAAATTATGATCATCCTTACTCTTCTCACCTCAGGTCTTCTCACTGTGCACTTCTTTCTAACAGCTTCCTTTGATTCTTTTAATTTTGCCCGCTAATGACTCTAAACCCAACTGGAGCAAAGCAGAGCAGAAGGCATTCATTAAGATTTTCTTGTTTCAATCTCAAATGCCATGGTCTCTATAGAAACAAATAGGCAAAAATTTAAAAAAAAACCACAAACAAATCTCAACACCATCACAACCAAAACTTAAACCAAAAACCAACAAAGAAAAAAAAAACCCACCCAAACCAAATCAAAACAATCATAAAGAATAAAGAATAACCCCAAATCCCAACACATATATTTTTAATACCGTGTGTGAAATTTGAATTAAACAATAATGAATCCTATTTCAAGAAAGAAATTTGCAAAATAAAGTTTCACAATTAAAGTTTTCCACAGTTCCTGATATTACTTCTGCATCTTGCTAATGTGACAGAAAGCGGTACAGAGTCCAGCTTTTCAGGTACATCCTTTCACTTCTCTTAAGACTTTTCTAAAGAAATTTGAAACATTATCAGTAGAATAAATGCCATTTGGTCTGCATTTAAAATAACGATCAATACCAGGAGTAGTCCAGAACACTTTTTTTATACCTTTGAGGAGCACAAGCAACAGCCAATGCCTTAACTGAACAGCTCAAAAACAGACTGTGTTGGTTCAGCCTAAAGTTTGAAATTTATCATGTACAGCTGAGAACAAAATTCTGAGAGATGAAGTAATCTCTTCAACATGCTCTAATTGAAGCAGAGCAGGAAAACAAGTTCAAAGCTGAGAGTTTTTAAATAATCAGAAACACAAGGCTATTTGCATAATGTTTGGCTGGTTCCTTAAAATGTAACAGAATAGAAACTCTAAAAGATGATGCGTGCTGCAAGGTCAGCACTGATGGCAACTGTTTTCTTTAATACCTTTAAAGCTATTTAATACAAATAGCATGACTTAGAACTGATTTACAGAAATAAATAATGATACATTTTCAACTTCATGCCATGGAGAAAAATGACTGATGAGGTATCTGTGAAATACAGAGGCCTTGGATGGGTGGTTTATATAATGGATATTAATTTAAAATAGCAGTTAAAAAATAATGTGTCATTTTACTCTTGCTTCTGAAAGATTTTGCTGAAAAAAGAATAGAAAAATGAGATGGTAGAACTGTTGGAAAATTCAGCCTGGAAGGTAACTCAGGAAATCATCTAGTTGAACCTCCAGCTCAAAGAAGCATCAGCTGGTGTTTTTCCCAGTTTGACCTTAAAGATCTCCAAAGATGGAAATTGCAAAAGCTCAGATAACTTCTTCTGCTATATGACTGTCTTTGTGGTAAATAAAGTTCTCCTTTTAGCTATTTTGAATATCTTTCATTTTAACTTCTACCTTTTTTTTTCTGGGCCTGCTAGCATACAACAGCATGAAAAGCCTGGCTCTATCTACTTGTTGCCCTCTTCTTCTGAAACTGTGTCAGCTGTCAGTAAAACATTTGTCTCAGTCAGTAACAATTCTTTGTCAGTGAATATCAGATCCAACTGTGCATCACCCTTGTTTGCCACAACAAGTGTTTTAATGAATGAATTATCTTTGACACACACCAAAAATTTCCTTAACTGCATCCCACCATGTTGCTACTCCAATAAGGATCTGCAATATATGGAGTTACTGGAGTAATTTAAAAGAGGCTTCTCTGCAAAGCTGTTCTCTAGTCAACTGTCTCCCAGCATGTATTGGCGCATAAGGTTATTTCTCACCATGTGCAGAGTTTTCATTTCCCTCTCTAAAGCGCATGAGATTCCTCTTCACAGATTTCTCCAGCTTCTCAAAGTCCTTTTGTATGGCAGCACAAACAACCACCTGGTGTACTGGCCACTCTTCACAGGTTTTTTTTCTTCTACAAGATAGTCTGTCCCATTATCGAGGCCATTGCTAAAAGGGATTGGACCCATTACCAATGCCTGGGGCGTGCTGCTAGTGAGTGGCCTCCAGTAGAACTTCATGATCCTGATCACAACCCTTCTGAACCTTGCCAGTTCAGCCAATTTTCAGTGCACTTCCCTGTGCACTGAACTAGCCTGTTCATGTTGGGATGTGTGGTTGGTTGACTGAACCTCAATGCCAGGTGCCCACCAAAGCCAATCTGTTGCTCCCCTCATCAGCTGGGCAGGGGAGAAAAAATAAAATAAAATGCTTGTGTGTTGAGATAAGGGCAGAGAGAGTTCTCTCATCAGTTGCTGTCATGGGGAAAATTAACTCAGCTTGGGGAAATGAATTGAATTTTTTGCCAGTCAAATCACAGTAGGGTAATGAGAAATAAACCCAAATCTTAAAAACACCTTTCCCCCACCCTGCCCTTCTTCCCAGACTTCAATTCTGATTTTCTCTCCCTCCTACCCCTCAGAAGTGCAGGGGAATGAGGGCTGTGGTCAGTTCATCACGTTGTCTCTGCCATTCTTTCCTCCTCAGGGGAAGGACTTCTCCCACTCTTCCCCTTCTCCACTGGGGGATCCCTCCCACAGGAGACAGACCTCCATGAACTTTTCCAACATGAGTCTTTCCCGTGGACGGCAGTTTTTCATGAACTTCTCCAGCATAGGTCTCTTTCAATGGGGGTCAATCCCTCAGGAAAAGGGGCCTCCACTGCGGGTCCCCTGCCGGGTCACAGGTCCTGCCAGCAAACCTTCTCCAGCACGGACACCTCTCTCCATCAGTCTACAGGTCCTGCCAGGAGCCTGCTCCAGCATGGCCTTCCTGTGGGGTAACCACAGCCTCCCTCAGGTATGCCCCTGATCTGGCGTGTCCTTCACAGGCTGCAGGTGGATCTCCTCCACCATGGGCCTCTATGGGCTGCAGGGGGACAATTGCCTCGCTATGGTCTGTGCCATGGGCTGCAGGGGAATCTGGAGCACCTCCTCACCCCTTCTTCCCCATTGGCTTTGGTGTTTGCAGGGATGTTTCTCTCATATATTCCCACTCCTCTCTCTGACTGTAGTTGTGCAGGGTTTGTTCCTCCTTCTTAAATACGTTATCCCAGAGGCGCTGCCGCCATGGCTGAGCGGCTCAGCGTGAGCCAGTGGCAGGTCTGTCCTGGAGCCGACCAGCATTGTCTGTTGGACGTGGGGGAAGCTTCTGGCTGCTTCTTACAGAAGCCATCTCTGTAGCCCCCCTGCTACTAAAACATGGCCACAAGGACCCAATACAGGATATTATAGGACACAGCGCAGAAAGCTTTGCTAAAGGCGAGGTAAACAATATCCACTGATCTCCCCACACCCACCAAACTTGTCATCTCATTGGCAATGGTTGATTAAGCATGACTTTTCCCTCATAAATCCATGCTGAGTGCTCCCAATCACCTTCTTCTTTTTCATCTGTCTGGAAATGGTTTCTGGAATTAGTTGCTCTATCACTTTCTTGGTGAGACTGACAGATCTATATCTCCCTGGGCCCTTCTTGTTACCCTTCTGGATGACTGGAGTGACATTTGCTGTCTTCACATCTCAAGAAGCTCCTCTGATCATCACAGCCTTTCCAAGGGAGTTGAGAGTGGCCTCACAAGTATGGTATTATCATAACATCTGCTGTTATGAAGTACGTCAAAATAAGGAAGAGCTGTCCCATGTTATGTAGGCTCTAGCTTTTCTCTATTTGCTCTTAGATTTTAGATGATATTTTCAATACTTTTTGATGTGTTTATAAGACCTGGAAATGTATTGTTTTTAAAGAAATGAAATCTAAAATAACCACAGAACTTGATTGTATGCAATCAAGCAAAAGGAGTTTTAATCTCTGTGTCATGTATCATGATAGTTTGATGAAAACTTGAGTTCTGACATTGCTACTGCTTCACAAGTCAAATATAAGACTTCTCATTCACCCAAAGTGGAAATTAATCTTTAGTACTTTTATAATCTTTTCTTATCATTAAAACATCTGTTATTCAGACATAATATTTAATGAGTTCACAGTAAAAATTGCATTCTAAATACTTTGAGATGTGATACTTAGACACTGCCTTTTATTCAGCTCTTTTTGAATAGTTTAAAAAGTAATCACATTTTATTGTGCTAACTGCTCGCTTTGAGCTCATCTAAATGGTAATAAGGGAGAAAATGAATGATTTTTTTTCATTAATTTTTCATAGTTTCCCAAAGAATTGAACCATTTCCCTTAAAACTTTTCTACTGATTTGTGCACTCATTTCTGTGGATCATCACCACCCGTGTATTGAATTAATTATCTTTGCAAAGTTGCCTTTTCTTAGAGGAAAGTCTGAAAACTTCCTGGACCTTTCATATCCATGAAGAGCAAAGCTGACTTTTAGCCTCCTCTCCTAAGATCATCTTCCTGTAAAATCTGCTTTCTCAGATTCCTAAGGTAAAACATTTACCATGCCTAATTTTGTACCACGTTCCTTGCTAGTTCTAATGCTAGAAAAATGCTTCAGATTTTTGTCATCTCCAGTCCACTTAACTGCTAAAATACCACTTCATTAAATCTGTTGCTCTTTGAGTAAGAGCCATGGGAATCTGTGGCAGCACCCATTCAATTTCGAAAGCTCTTTTTAAGAGGCAGTCTGAGATGCTATCTCAGAGATGCGACTGCACCTTGTCTCACATAAAACAATGACTAATATACCAGTCTAAAATATCAACATTGTTAATTATGAAGTAATTACAATTGCCAAGTTCACCCAGCACCATGTCTAGCAGAATACCTTTCAATAGCTCCCTCCCAAATTAGTAAAATTCCTGACTTCCCTGACTACACAGCATAGCTGTACATTTTCCAAATGAAATCATTGCAAACAGTGGAGACTTATGGCCCTTGGTAGGCCTCTGGAAGAAGTTTTGCTTGGTGGAGGCTGAGGACAAAACCTCTTTTTTGAAAAATCTATTTTTATCAGCTTTCTGAAGAGCCAATTTCAGAACAAGGTGAAAGGCTTGCTTCAAAGCTGACCTTTCTGAGATGAGATGTCATGGATCATAGGGGAGCACAGATGCTTTGCAGTTTCGGCATGGGTTTACAAGAATTGCTGGTACTTCTACAGGAAAGTAAAAGCAAAAGAAAAAAAAAAGAGAAAAATGTAGTATATGTGCATATATGCATCACCTGGACTTAGAGAGAATATCACCAAGCTGTCAGGAGAGGACACATACATGTGAAAGCCTCATATGGATACTGAAATGAAAAACACTCTTGTAATATGAGGTAATGGAACTCAGAGTAGAATCATGTAAAAACAGGTTTCTGCAGTTCAGCAAACTCACTACACATCATCTGGCAGGCAGTAACTGGCTGTTCATGTACCCACATTCAATTTATAACCTTAGGCACCCAGAGAGATATAAGCCAATATGTTGAGCATCACAACTGTAATAAGTTAAAAATGTATTTATGGTCTATTATGAAGCATTGAATGACAAGTGATGCATTCCTGATCAAGTGAACTTGATCACTTTCTGGTAGGTAACGTGCCCATGGTGAAGAGTTAGGCAAAAGAAAAAAAGAAACAAAAAATCTTAAATCTTTAAACTAAAACATTCTCATGATCTTTCCAGAACATTTTTATCCTTTGTGGAAAAACATCTTCACAAACTGTTTGTAATTGCACTGAAACCTGAGGGATTTATTAATATAGAAATTGAGTTAGGTACAAATAGTTTAGCATATATTTTGGATACTTTCCTATTCTAGACAATTTGGAACCTGATAGATTAAATTAACTATGAGAAATGAAAAAACTATCTTAAATCACTGAGAATTCAGTTACTAAAATGATGTATCAGTCTTATGAAAATATGTAAAATAATGGGAGCATCCTCTGAATAATGGGAGCATCCTCTGAGACAGTTGCATGTAACTCTGGGTCTATGATTCATTCACATTTAACTTCTTCAAAATATTTGATTTGACCTTGGGGTTCTTTCACATTTGGAATATTTCTGCCTGCAGTTCAGGTGATAAATATCATTCCTTCAAAATTTATTTAAATTAAAGCGTTTAGTTAAATGTGAAATATCATGTTAATACAATATTTCAAGTATGTTTTGTGTCATGGCTGTTAACAGATAAAGAAATCAAAGAAACTTGGAACTATAAAAAGGAAATGTTTGAAACTGTTTAAAAAATTTAAATCTTAAATATGATTTCCAGTTGGTAGAGAAAACAGTCCTTCCAGGGAACTGACAGGCTTTCTGAATACTGGGGGGAAAAAAAAAGCAAGCACTGCAGGGAAGTGTTTCTCACAGAACAGACACATTGTATAAATTGGATTAAATCAGGCAAATGGGCAAACAGAATCCATACTGTAGATTACAGGGATAAGTAATGATAAATATCCTAGTCTTCACTGAACAGTTAAAGCAATGTCAAAAATTTTGATATTGAAAAGAAATAAGTGCTAGGTACATGTGTAGTGTACCTGCAGTGTATGCTGCTCCTTCATTGTCTGCAGCTAAATTGAAATGTTCAGTCTACATTTATTCCATTTTCACTGTGTACACAACCTGGTTCTTGGATCAGATGGTATAGAATTTCTCATAACTATAGTTTTTATTGTGTATAGAGTTCTGACCAGGACTAAAGAATCCTTTGAGCCTTTGCAGTAGAGAATCTCACAAATATATGCTTGTATTTGAAACTAATTTAGAAAAGGGATGATGCAGCCTGCTGAAAGTGAAGCCATGGCAAAGTTGCAGCTTTTGCCTGTTCAGTGGTTCTGCACCTCCAAACAGGCCATTTTAAATTCTTAAGTTAAACGTAGCATTCCTTGGTGCCATGCTGGGAACTAGCAGCACTGAATTGCCCAGAAGGCTTTTCACAGTGCTGCCAGCATAGCCCCATGATACAGCAGAGCTCTGGCTGAGAGCAAGTCCTTTGCAAATGCATTCCCTGACTCCTGTCCCCTCTGCACAAGATTTTTTGCCCTGGTCCTAAGCCATCACAATTAATAAGTACAGCAGTACATATAACAGGAGTGCAATTTGTAGCCTGCCAGACTTGATGTTTTACAGCCCGGTGACAAGCACATGGCATGTTTATGAGGGCATGGCATAGGCTCTGAGCATGGAAGACATCATTGGGTATCTTAGAAGACTGCATAACAAAGAAGAGGACAATTTGGGACCAAACTGTAAAATAAGGACCTTGGCAGAAAGCATCTTGGCAGAAAACACCCATGTTTCCCCACAGAAAGAATTGGTTTGGTCCTAGTCAGAGCTGTGTGTCCAAACAGGGAACGAATTGGCTTGGCAAACAGATTTGAACAATTATACAAATCATCTTAATTTTGAATGCTAGCTTTCCTAGGCTTTGTAAACTTGGGCTCCTGAGCTTACCTTGATTTGGAGAGAGAGAGGGGAAGGCTTGTGCACCTGATATGATTCTAAACCAAGGTGAGATCTACTCAAGCCTCCATAGACACAGAAAATTACGCATGCTCAAGACCTAGGCCCTATGTATTCAGAAGGTTTTCAACTCATTTACAACTAGGTTTTGATGTTGCTAGTGGCATTTTGGCATAATTATCAGCTGTTATTTAAGAAGGAGGAACACTGTGTTTCTGTGCTTTCCTAGTTTGAAGAGGGTTGAACCACACTCTTTACGTTACAGGAAGCTCATTTCTTCATTTCAAGGATCTTGAAGTGCTCCCCGCCCACAGATATTTCTACGAGAGTCATGATACTAAAGAGAGACAGAAAAGATTTTAAAAAGAAATGGAACATGACAGACAAAAAGAAAATGCTTTCTTGGAGAGAACTGTGAGTTACACTTGTTAAACTATTATTACAAGACATCATACCTTTAAGTTTAAAATCATCTATGAAAGAAAATGAAGAACACGGGTTAACGAGAGTAAAATGTTTGAGAAATGTAACACTTTATGGATCATCCTAACCTCAAGAACTAGAGAAAGTTATGGAGACTTAAGAGGACTTTCTTTTAATCCTAACCGAAGACAGGTGGGTTTTTGTCATTACTTTCTGGTATTTCATCCCCTATATTAGTATTTCTATCCATTCTTACATTAGCAAAATATGCTTAATCAGATTATTGTCACAGCAAATGAGCCACGACAAACTTCATTGTCAGATTTATGAAAAGATGGTATAACTTTTAAAAATAAAAATAAATTGTATTTTTTTACTTTTAATCATCAGAGAAGTCAGATGAAATTCATTCACATGCTGCAAAAGCCAATTCTGATAATAGTTAGGATTTTAAGTTGCTTTATTTGCATGCATATACTTCCTCTCATCTGGAAGTATTCCAATGTACTGATTAATTTAGTATAAAAATCTAACTTGGAATAATCATAGAAGGAATTATAAAAATAAAGCTAACCTTCATGCCCTCATGTAACATTAATTACAGTTGAAACATGCCCATTGTGCCTATTAACAGGTAAAAATTTTATCATTCAAAAATTCTTGTGCATTGCAACATTTGAACTCAATCGTTATTTTCAACACAAAAAATTTTAGATAAATCTTTCTATGTTGAAAGTAATGAAGAACAGTTCCGTGTCCAAAGCAGGAATCGTGAAGTTGTTACATTTTTCTCATATGAACTATTTAACCTCTTAAGCTTAGAATTCGCTTGAGAAAACAGTTATGAGTATAGCAACTATCATCATCAATTAATGTATTTTGGATGGAATTAAACATATCAGTGTATGTATCTATAAACTCAAGCCCCTTCAAAACTGAGATGTTATGCAAGTTTTCTGGTTAGAAACAAGTACATCACTAAGGGATACTAAAAAAAAAGTAATGAATGAATTTCTCTATTCTGCTCATGTAGGCAGCTTTCTCTTCAGTCATTAAATGACAGTGTCTTCATCCATGAGTTTTCTTTCCTTCCTTCTTTCTACTTTTTGCCTCGTGGGAGAGGGGTGTGGGTGAGGGACTGGGTGGGTGTTTGGCTGCTCACCAGGGTTAATCCAACACAACAGCCAGAGAACCAATGCAGCCCAGCACACTGGAAGTGTGCGCACTGAATTGTGGCCTGTATTCCCAAACTTTTGCATAAAAAACTTCCAGCTTTCCCTATTAAACTGTATCTCTGAGAGCCGTTTTTCTTGGCAGAACCAGAATTCTGTGCCTTCTTTTCCAGTTGTGCCTGGAGATGCTTCTTGAAGGGGGGGCACAAGCAAAGAGTATGGACATACATAAGTCCCCTCACTGATCTGTTAGTGTCCCAGGCAGTCCTTGGGGCCCTGCACTGTTCTTTTCCATAAAAAGGCAGAGGAGGTGGGTATTAAGAAAGCTGATTTACAGCCTACTACACCTGTGGCTATATACCAAATCAGCCAATTGGTTCGCTACAAGAGATACCTCAGGAGTGATCTACTATCATGTGGATTTATGCCATTGCGCTAAATATGCCAACTGGAATTTGGCTTGCATACCACAATATTCTGGTGTGCATTAAAAAAAAAAAAAGCATAATCTATGGAGGTGATTCCAGCCCTCTGCTCTTGTGAGACCCTACCTGGAGTCCTGTGTCCAGCTCTGGGGACCCCAACATAAGTACATGGACATGTTGGATTGAGTCAAAAAGAGGGCCACAAAGATGACCAGAGGCCTGAAGCACCTCTTCTGTGAACACAGGCTGAGAGATTTGGAGCTGTTCAGCCTGGAAAAGAGAAGGCTCCAGGGAGACCTTACAGCAGCCTTACAGTACCTTAAAGGAGCCTAAAAAAAAGAGGGAGTGTTTACAAGGGCATGGAGTGACAGAACAAGAGGAAACAGCTTCAAACAAAAAGAGAGTAGGTTTGGATTGGATACTAAAAGAAATTCTTCACTCTGAAGGTGGTGAGGCACTGGAACAGTTGCCCAGAGGTGTTGTGGATGTTCCATCTCTAGAAGTGTTTAAGGCCAGGCTGGATGGGGCTTTGATCAACCTGGTCTAGTGGAATGTTTCCCTTCCCATGGCAGAGAGGTTGGAACTAGATGATCTTTAAGGTCTCTTCAAACATAAAACACTCAATGATTCCATGATTTTTTGACTGTGACTCTGAAGGCAAAGTCTGAGCAAATCACAATGATTTAGTAATACACACACTCTAATAGCATCTTCTGTTTGGAATATTTGCTTCTGTAAATTACTTAAAGACTTTATGTTATGGTATCTCTATTTCAATTAGTATATTGCTGATTAAATTTTAGTGCCAGCAGGAAAAAAGAGCTTTATGCTTGTTGCTCTCTGGGTAGTACTTCAGGTTAAAATATGCTATAAAAATTGTGCTGAGGTTTTCAGGCCAAAAAAGGAGACAGAAATAACAAAGAAAGGAAAATCCTGCCAGTCTGAATTTAGCAACACTCCTTGATCAACTGCTTTCATCAATATATAAATTTTAATTCAGAGCTCTGAAAGCTATTCTGAAATTCTGCTATAGGAAATGAAAATTGGCTAGAACTTTAAATTCGGTTATTGATTTTCAAATATATAAGAAAATGTAAAATTGTCAAAAACAAAGAGTTAGGTTCCATTACTAGTGTCTGCTGGTGACAAAGTAGTAATTTCCACAGCTATGTAAGAGAGTTGGGAAGGGAGAACTAAATGTTGAAACAATCAGAACAAGCTTCATGCAACAATGGCTCATAGGGTGGTGGGTGAAACAAGCTGCTACAGGGGTGCACTAGAGCCAGTCTCCCAGGTTCCTCCAGGCCGGACAGTTTCCCTTTATTTAGTTTTCCTTTCATAAGTGCACTAAATTATTTGTTCTCTGAAATCTCGTGCTGTTGTTAGGATTTGGGTGGCTCAAAGAGTATCCTCTAACAAGGATCTGCTCCTTTTCAACACACAGCCTCAGCTGCATAATAATGTTACCAAATTAACAATAGATTTTCATATATCAAATTGATACACAACAGGTCCTTAGAAAGTAGTTAGAGATTATTATTTAGGCACAGTATTTGTTTTATTGTGCTGTCATAGCTAATGCTTTGGCAGAACATATCTGTTCTCTAGGATTAAGACCTTGGTAGATATAAAGTATCTGACGTATGGTTCACACAACCCCTGCCCCCTAGTTATTCTGGAAATTCCTTATGACGTTTTGAGAGACAATGAGTTTCAAAATTAAAATCTAAGTAAGAAAAAATGTCTAAGTATCATATTAGGACATAAATAAGTACATAAACATATGTGAATACAAGAAGGTGGTGTAACAGTTTGTTGAGGAAGTTCTAGTCAAATGAAACCATACAAATATGAGTGATACACCTTTTTTTTGTTTATTTTTCAGAAGAAAATCCTTATTTTTCCTTTTGAAATGCCAAGACAGATAATTTTTTTGGTAGCCCACCTGAAGCGAGTTTGAAGTTGAGAAACCGAACGGCGATGCACCTGCCGTTCCTGCCCCGGTGCCGCAGCACCTGGCTGCGGTGGGAGATGCCGCCTCTCCCGCGATGGCAGCACTTCTGCTGGTGGGAGCCACTCGAGCGGGACGCAGCCCTGGGCCAGGCTGATGGGGCAGGAGCCAACTTTCTAGAGATAGATGGGAATAATTGCCTCATCAGGGAGACTGAACCTGGGAAAAATCCAAAGGGTACCGGGCAGTGGGAATAAAATGAGAAAGAGTTAGGTGGAGACGAGAGGAGAGCCTTAAGTAAGAAGAGGTCGTGGCCCAGAGGATAATAACACCAAAGAACAAAGGTACTGAAAGGTGCAAAACTGAACAAGACTCAAGATCTCTAACCAGCATAACTTGACTCTATCAAAACAGGTGTAAAGTCCACTGGTTGAGCTGGCCTTTTCAGTGGTTAAGTCAAAAAAAGAGGAAAACTGTTTTTTTTTCTTGCCAGCCACTCTTTTGGGACAATTAAAAGGGACCTATGAAAAAAATCTGAACTTCCAAATCTGTTATCACACAAGTTATGAAAGAGGTATCACAGTTCTGATACTAGAAGAGAAATTTCACAGTGAAGCTGTTTTAGCTGTGAAACAGCTTGCCAAGGGAGATGGTGAAATTGCCATCATGAAAGATGTCAAAGATGTCCTTGTTTGGACACGGTGGGAGCTACCTGTTTTAGCTTCAACAGTGCACTTGCTTGAAGCAGAAGGCTTGATGTAAGACCAGCAGAGGTCTCCTCTAATCTAAATCATTCTGTGAATGCAATATGCATTTTCTTGGGGAGCTTCTGGGGGATTTTCTATTGGAAGAGAAAAAAATCTAAAACTTACATGCACCACAATCAAGCCGACAAAAGTTTGCCTTAGTCCTGGTATTTCTTATCTTCACAGCCTTGGTTTGATATCTTCTAGTAGGAATTCTTTTAGACCTTTTCCAGTCACAGCCTTACATTTCAGCCACATGATCTCAGCTTTATTTAGGTGTTGGGCTGACTTGGGGCTGTGCAGCAGAAAAGGCAGCATTGTGAAGACCCTGTTCTGATTCATTGCAGCTACTCAAGTCAGCAAAGAAAACTTTGTAGGAAGAAAAGAAGTTTCACCGAGGCCTGGAGAACTAGACCATGCTAGTCTCACTGACCTCAACACACTGCCTACTCTGGGTAAATTTTTGACAAATGCTTTCCTAGTTTTCAGTATGTACAGCTTCCCATCATGATCTATGTTACGGAACTGCTGGGCACAGGACAAAAAAGAAAATGCACCTAAAAATTTTTACACAGAGATTAAGTGAATGTAGATTCATTCAATATAGAAAATAAATAATTGCATGAGACAATGTGACAGAGTCTATCAATTCATGATGCCCTAAAAAAGGTGAATAAGGAATAATTCATTATTTTCTACAAGAACTATAGTAAACATCAAAAGAAATTGCCAAGCTGCAGTTCAGAAGCAAGCAAAGGACTTCTTCCACAAACACTGTAATTGAACTATAGAATTCTTTGCCCTAGAAAGCCATACTTGCCCAAAATATGTATAATTCATAAAAGCGATTAGACAAATCCAGACAAGGTCATCCATCAAAGGTTATTACAATGAAAAAGGCAGATATATCCTTTGACTTGGGAAGTCCCAAGTAATTTAGCATGGGAACATCCATTCTGCCTGTTGACTTGAGTGCAGCCATGCTGACCTTTGTCATCCAGTCACAAGGACTACACAAACAGTCTGGGCAGATAACAACTGGCCTGTGCCTGAAAAATAGCAGTGTTATCTGCTTTGCCCAGATGCAAAGATAGATCCTAAGATATAAGTGCCCCTTCATTTTACACAAAGGATATGATGTTGCAAAACAGACTCACTGCATTGCTGTGAATCCAGTCATACTGAAGCCCAGGCCTTGGAAACCTGGAGCAGAGCCAGATATAATGTTACAAAAAAACCCCAACAAAACCAAAAAACAAGGAAATTCCCATGTTATCAAAATAGAAGTAGCAGATTTGGGAGATTGAATTTACCACTGCATTTAAAGCATTTCCTGCTCTTTCTTTTACTGAAGTTACAACTTGGTTTTAGCTTTTTTTTTAACAATGGTATAACTGAAGGATAATGAAACGTGATTTGTTTTCACACAGCAAGTGGGTTTCCCAGTATTTGACAGAACAGTATCACTCTGTAGCCCTGTTCTTATTTTCTTTCCCAAACTTTCAGTTCTGTCTGCTGATGTATGTGAAACACATTTTTGTCTTCACACTTGGAACAGTAACTGTCAGTTTGACTGAGGATTTTTCATTACCACTTTAGTAAAAAAATTACTAACATTGCAAAGAAACAATTAAAATGCTTCCCCATAACATTTTCTCTTATATTTTGGGACGGGATGGGAGAGGTATTGTTTTGCCTAAGCAACCACAGTATTCCCCATATGCAAAAGATTTTGCAACTTCAATATATTAAAGTTTAAAAACTCCCATATCTAGTATAAATGGCTTGGTATTTTGCTATCATGTTCAGTGCTCTTGCTGCTACTTTGAACCATTGCATTGCACTGTCTCCCCAGATCAGCAGTAATACTCCTCTCAAAGTTTCTCAGGGACAACTGGCTGTAGGGATTAACGAAAACAGAATGTCTGAGACCTAACAGCTGCAGAAAGAATCCAGAGGGAGTCCGTGTCTCTTCTCTGAGGTATAAGGACTGCTTTTAAAATGGGGCGGGACTGTGGATAGATGCCCAAAATCCCTCTTGGTAAAAAGTAATGAGAATTGAAAATCTATCAAAGGAACAAAAGTGAATCCCAGGAGGTGTCTATTTACATTTTTGGACTCACATATATTCTTGTGAGTCTAACCCAAGGCGATAAAAGGGCTCACCTCTGTCACTGGCTGTTCAAAAGGTCACAGAGTAACACATTAGGGAGACATGCATCCCCTCGTACAGGGGTAGTTCAGATCTATTGCAAACCAGGCATGGTATTAAGCACATCAATGACATCCTATCGTGCTACTGACTGCAGTGCTGCTTCTCCTGCCATGCTTTGTTCCCTGGCAATCTCCTCCAAATGCCAAAGCATCCAAAGAATCTGCTACATGTTCCCAGCTCACTTATTTCATCTTATATCTGCTGGACCACAGACCAGCAGATAGCCCTGTCTAAAGCTGTGTAGGAAAATTTTTCTTCTCTTCACTGGAGCAAAGGTGACATATTCTGAAGCTTTCCAGACAGTTGTTACACCTGCAGGATTCAGAAAAGCCAAAACCTGGTGATGTTGGTGGTCTCATGCAGGGCAGACAAGACCATGGTAGACTCAAGAGTGGTGCCTCATTCTGGCATGGATGTGAACCCAGGTGTTACTGTACTGCATATTCTCTGAAGCATATTTCTCATGCTAGCTCCTGGGACCCAGAGAATGCATCCCCAGAGTCCTGAAGGAATTGGCTGATGTAGTTAGCAAGCCACTTTCCATGATATTCAAAAAGTCATGGTGGTCAGAGGAAGTCCCAGGTGACTGGAAAAAGGGAAACATTTTTAAAGAGGGAAGAAAGGAGGACTCTGGGAACTACTGAACTGACAGCCTAACCTCTGAGCCTGGAAGATCATGGAACAGATCCTTCTAGAAGCTGTGCTAAGGCACATGGAGGAAAGTGAGGTTTCGAGACGGACAGCATGGCTTCATTAAAGGAAAATT
Source organism: Phainopepla nitens (assembly GCA_013400175.1). NCBI lineage: Eukaryota > Metazoa > Chordata > Aves > Passeriformes > Bombycillidae > Phainopepla > Phainopepla nitens. The sequence goes on from VXBQ01007383.1 coordinate 41,464, forward strand.
CTGTCTGAGCAAACTTGTGGCTTTTTATGAGGGTGTGACTGCATCAGTGAACAAGAGAAGGGCTACAGAAGTAATTTCTCTGGTCTTCTGTAAAGCTCCCTGACATGGTCCCCCACAAAATCCTTCTCTGCAGATTGGAGAGTCACATCCCGAAAGTAGTAGTCAATGGCTCAGAGTCCCAGTGGGCATCATTGAAAAGGGATATCCCTCAAGAGGTCATGCTCGGACCAGTATTATTGAATATCTTCATTAAGGATATAGATGAAGGGATTGAGTGCACCCTCAGCAAATTTGCAGATGACACTGAGCTGAGTTGTGCAGTTGCCACACCTGAAGGATGGGATGCCATCCAGAGGGACCTGGATAAGCTCAAGAAGGGGGTGCATGGGAATCTCATGAGGTTTAACAAGACCGAGTACAAGGTGCTGCACTGGGATCAGGGCAAATCCCAGTATTAACAGAGGCTGGGGGATGAACAGGTCAAGAGCAGCCCTGCCCAGAAGGACTTGGGGGTGCTGCTGGGTGAGAGGCTGGACATGACCCAGCCATGTGCACTCACAGCCCAGAAACCAACCGTGTCCTGGGCTGCATCCAAAGCAGCGTGGGCAGCAGGGCAGGGAGGGGATTCTGCCCCTCTGCTCTGCTCTGGTGAGACCCCACCTGCAGTGCTGCATCCAGCTCTGGGGGCCCCAGCAAAGGGAGGACAGGGAACTGTTGGAGCAAGTCCAGAGGAGGCCACCAACATTAAATAAGGGATGATGCACCTCTCCTATGAGGAAAAGTTGAGAGAATTAGGATTGCTCAGCCTGGAAAAGAGAAGGCTTTGAGGTGACTTAATTGTGACTTCTAAATGTGTGACTTCTAGTACCTGAAGGGAACTTACAGGAAAGATAGGGAAAGACTACTCATGAGGATATGCAGTGACAGGACAAGTAAGAAAGGACTGAAAGAGAGTAGTTTTAGATCAGGTATTAGGAAAATTTCTTTGCTGTGAGGGTGGTGAGGCACTGGAACGGGTTGCCCAGAGGAGCTTTGGATGCCCTATCCCTGAGAGTGTTCAAGGCCAGGCTGGGTAGAGCTCTGAGCAATCTGGTCTAGATGTCTCTGCCCACAGCAGTGGGGATGGAACTAGGTGATCTTCAATATCCCCTTCCAAACCAAACCATTCTATGATTCTGTGATTTTATGATTCTATGATAGATTGCATTTTGTCTAAGTAAGCTGTAATTAAGACAGAAAACAAAAGAATTAAAGTAACAGCAGGAATGAGACAAACTAGCTCAACGTTAACAAACAATTGAAAACAGNTTTGGATGCCCTATCCCTGAGAGTGTTCAAGGCCAGGCTGGGTAGAGCTCTGAGCAATCTGGTCTAGATGTCTCTGCCCACAGCAGTGGGGATGGAACTAGGTGATCTTCAATATCCCCTTCCAAACCAAACCATTCTATGATTCTGTGATTTTATGATTCTATGATAGATTGCATTTTGTCTAAGTAAGCTGTAATTAAGACAGAAAACAAAAGAATTAAAGTAACAGCAGGAATGAGACAAACTAGCTCAACGTTAACAAACAATTGAAAACAGATACTCTTTTTGGTAGACTGTGGCCTAGGTAGCAAATTGTTGGTTGTAACACATTTTCTATTATTCTGTGATTTATCTGAATCTACAAGAGAGTGAAATGTGATCTTCTAGTCGGTGAGCAGCTCTCAGAAGGAAAAATCCTTGGATTCTAATTTCTTATTCAAATAATACTTGCTGTAAAATACTTAAACATTTGCCAGAGCAGCTATCTGAAACCAGGCAAGGAATCTGTAGAGCAATTGCTATTCTCTGTAGACTGACAAAGTGTATGTTGATGTGATCAGAACTCCTTCCTTAAAACCAGTGTTTTCCCCTTGACATGACAGATGTGCCAATGTTGTTCTTTCTCAAGGAAGGCTGGTGAACAGGAAAAGCTGGAAATCCTGATTGCAGTGCACCACTGAAGAGCTGAGTGACTCCGCACTTCAAGAGCAGATTTTGTGAGAGCCAGCCCTTAGATTATATCAGTTCTTGGTGCCTACTGGGTGGTACAGGAGAAAATCTGCTCAGGAAGGTCACTGATTCCTATTTATGCTTCCTCCAATGAGTCCTTTGGACCATTACGAGTTAGACTCAAATGATGAGTAAATCTGACTGTCAAAATACTGTAGAAAGTTAGGATGAAGCTAATAAAGAAGTTCAGGTATCTCAGACATTCAACCTATTGTCCTGTAGATAGCAGGGCTTCCTGAGGAGTTTGGCAGAACAGGGCTTTAACTGCTTATGGCAGACGTTTCCAGAGACTAATTTCCCATTAACCAGAGAAAAAAGGCAACGAGAAGAACCATTAGAGAAGAACAAAAAAACCCCCATGGCCTCAGGCACAGAAAAACTGTGTGGCTCTGAGATATAACTGTCTCTGAAGCTCCAGAGCTGTCAGAAAATAAGCTAAATTAGAGCTTTTGTAGTGCAAGAAAATAAAATTATGTGCCATTTTGAAAGATTTTTTGTTAAATGATAAGCTGCATCATTATTTTCTCTGTCTAAACCAACATAAACAGTGTGTAGAGCCCCAAGTATTGTCTAAGAACTTGGGTCTACTAAAGTTAATATTATGGACCAAATGTTTCACTTGATGCAATTATAACACCTGATGGAAGTTCTCAGATCAATAAAATGTTACTGTGTTTCAAAGACACAAGGCAAAAAGAAATTTTCTAAGAAACATTTTACTTTGGGAAAAATATATTAAGACACCTTGTTCCCAGTGCAGAAATAAATACGTAAAGACAGACAGACATATTCTGTTTTATTGGCACTAATTACTTATATCTTATTTTGCAATTCTATAGAATATTTTCTGAAGACCAATTTATATGCAAACATATGAAGTATGCAAACACAATCTAAAATGCAAGAGCTTTCAAGATAGCTTTAAGTATCACCCCTTTCCTTTTGCCTGGTCATTAAAAGTAAAGTTAATAGACATGAATATTCAGCCTGCTCTGTCACATATACTTAAAATAGATTCTTCCTAAAGAGATCTAGGATGGGATGCAAAATTTACTGAATTCCACATCATTGTCTGCAATTTGATAGCGAACAACCCGCATCATAATAGAGCAAGTAAAACTGCTACATGTTTTACATTAAGTGAGCTGTTTCGTGACAAACTTTTCAGTTAAAGAAACTAAGGAATGGCTGACCTTTTAAAAAGACTTTTTGGTTACTGTTGCTGACTTCTCAGACTAATTGTGCACTTAATTGAAATCTAAGGTCTTGTCTATTTCTAGGGACCTTCACTCAGGCATCCAAAAAACTAACAGGTATATTTAAAGGAAACTAACAAGTATATTCAAAGGAATATACTGAAACAAAAANCCCAACAAAACAACAAACCTCTTGTGGCATTCTTGTTGGGATAAAAGCTGATCGTTATCTACATGTATAAATGGATATCTATTCAAAGCAGTACAAATATATCACATTAGCATGCATTTCTTATTAAATGCAAGTTGTAGATAAAATGGACACTGTAGTGACCAAGCCAACACTTCCTTAAGGGCTTCTGACTGTTCTCCAAAATGACTTAACTAACACTGAAGAATAAAGACCTCAAAGTGAGATTTTTCTTTACTCAGTACAGAATTGATATTTAAGGTTTTATCTCCTTTAATCAAGAGTATTTTTGTTTTATTACCCTTCACCTTCAGCTCCCAAGTATTCACTATCAGATTTTGCCATTTTTGCAATATAAAAGTGTATACAGATAGAGCTTGCACGAAATACTGTGACAAAAAAGAGTAAATTTCACATAAAACACAACAGAAAGACAATCACTGCTATCTTAGAAAAATGTTTGTTGTAGTAGAGGGTGACACCAGCAAATTGTTTCAGTGCTTGTGTCTTAGTTATCAGCAGTGCCCAAGACTTGACTTATGTGTGTAACCAGAGGCTCTGTTCAGGGATACAGAGTCAGATGGATTTTTTATAAACAGCAAGACAATGTGATCACACAGAATCATATTTTTTGGGACAATAATAAAGGATGTGGGTACGGCTGTCAGAACACCTCACCATGGATGTGAAATCACAGAATAACTACTGGACTGTGAGCAAATGCATATAAATTCTTTTCTTCAAAATGGTCTATTCCTCTCACTTGGTTCCCAGCTTGAAACACAGATGATTTCTTACCCCATCAGATCTAGTTTTCAGAGGATGAACAATCTTGTGTTTAGTGAAAGTCTTTGTGGTCAAAATTCTAGTGAATACACAGAATCATAGAGGAAGGGAGACTCTTCCTTCCATCCACTTGGAATTTTCCTTATTCCAGCCTGAGTATTGTCTTCACTCCTTTCTTTGTACCCCTTTGGGCAGAATAACACAACAACTGGATTCCCTGAGCCTCTCTTTAAGCTAAACAATCAAATTCCCAGCTTCTCACTTTATATCATGTGCTCCAGCCCCTCAGCCATCTCATTCTGCTCCCCTGCTAGATTTACTGCAGTTTTGTACTGCTGCAAAGTCTATAGCAACCATTGCCTTTTGATTTATTTGTGCCTCTTCCACTATCCAGCTGTTCAACTCTGAGAAGACCAAACCACAATGATTTTTCTTTTTCTCTTGCCGCTTTGTTAACTATGTCCTTTTGGGATGTGAATGCTTACAAGTAGGAATTGTTTCTACCACTTGTATATACCAAATGTGTTCCAAATAGATCAGGATTCTGTTCTCTGTTGGCTTCTGGGCATTGCTACAATAGAAAAAGCAATAATACTTATCCACAGTAAGCACAAAGGGGAAAAATATTGCAATAGGACAAAAGACAATGACTTAATAAATAAAAGCCAAAGCATGAAGTGGGCAATGATGATATTTTATTGAGCCCAGATGGTTATTTCACAGAGCAAAAGCAGAAGTCCATAGAAGTTGGAACACCCACCCATTTTTGCTTCACTGCCTGCAGCTGCCATCATTGTACCTTCCACAATCACTGGACAAAGATGAAGATCTTGAGAATCACATCTCCAGGTTCCTCTACCCTGGAGTGCTCTCTGCAGGATGGGTTTCACCAGAGTCACTCTCTGGTTTTATGCCAGCTGATCTTACCTGAAATGTTGGTGTTGTGTTGTCATAAGTATAATGGCTGAAGACAAAATCAGGCTGTAGATGTGAAATGTCTTTCAGAAGGCTCCTGGGAAGCCAGATTTTTTTAATCTTATTGTGAAAAATTTGGCCTCTCCTTTTTTCAGTTGACTCACTGAATGCAGAGTAAGCCCAGCGTTTTTCAAGTCCAGGCAGGATATCTGGGTACTTATTCATGTTGTTATGCAAGTAACATGCAAGTAATCTCATTCATGTAAACAGGTGGCCAGCTGAAGAATAATGTTCCTCACTATATTGTTCAAAGCTAAACAAACTTTTATCACCAAATGCAAGTTTACCTACCTTACTAGTCATTTATAATTTTTATAAGCATATTTATTTCAAATTTCTGAGTGAAGCAAGCAGAAATTCTGCACCAAACCAAAGCAGAGTGAATGAGAATATTTAGGTGTTACCAAACTTTTTCTCTCAATTTTTTTTCCCCCAAATTTTCTTTTCCTCCAAAGTGTTAAAAGAAATTTTCTCATTTCCAGTTTCTAAATGAAGTTTTGGAAGCATATTCTGTTGTTTATTTCCCAGTTTCTCAGGGTTAAAAATGGAAAAAAATGTTGAAGAATCATTATTGGAAATGTGCAGGACTAGACCATTAATATTACTGCTGGTAGGAAAAGGCTTGTTTACTTTCATTCTTTCCTCTGTTTCATAAATAAAAGACTTGGACAGTCTCAATGACTAAAGCCACAGAAGTAATTAAACACTCACATTGGAGTTCAAAGCCCAAGTCCTTACTTTCTCTCACAGAGCTAATATACATTTAAATCAGTAGATTAAAAGACACAGAAAAATAATGGAATTGTCCTGGAACAAAATTTAAGATCAAGTTACTAAAACCAAAGGAATACAAAACTCAAACAGAAAATCCCCTCCAATTCAATTTATTTGCAGTTGAGATCCTCTTGGGTGAATTCAGAATATGTGATTCAGCTTCTGCCTATTTTAAATTATAAAGTTCCATGCAATAGGGTAAAAATTATCTGTGGAGTTACTGGGTCAACTGTCTTCCTCACAGTGTTTCTTGACACAAAGTAGTACAGGATTCCTGACTTTCTTAATCTGAAAATTTTCTTGACAGAATTTTCCTTATTGTCTGGATAAAAACCTGTAGCTTTTCCTTCCACAAATAAATAAAATCATAAAGGACTTTTTTTCCCTTGGAATTATCTAGATTGCTCTAAAAATTCCATTAACATACATCAGTCTCTTTAAAATTAGCAACCTTTAATGCTTCTTTGGTATGCATGCGATAGCGTTGCCTGTTTCGTGAAATGAATAGTTCTGTGGAAACATCAAATCAGTGCTCAGTGATGGCCAAAATCCATGGTAAGTGCTGGTAAATTGCTAGAGAAAGAATAGAGAATGAAAGATACTGCTATGCTGCTGCCATGCAGTTCTCAAACTGTTCCTTGTTAACTCCCTCCTCTAGACAACTTGTCTGCAAAAAAGGCTATAGCAGGATTGGAAAACACATGGACACAGTCAACAGGCAAGATAAAGGGTATGGAAAGACTCTGAATGAGAGCAACTTGGCAATAACTCTTCCACTGAGGTTGGAGATGACCAAGGTAATGAAAAATGTACTAAAAAAAGCCTACAAAATCAAAAGTGCCCAGGGAGAGAGAGAGGATACAGGTCACTGCTTCTACCAAACCCCTAGGAGCCATAAAATAAGGCTAGTAAGGTTCAAGCCAATCTAGCAGGTTCAAACCAATCAAAGGAGGAGGTTCTTCACCCAATGTTGAACTCTAGAACTCTCTTGCCAGCTGCGGGTGAGGACTGATTGTTTGCCCAGCTTTGAATGGAGAAAGGATACTGTAAATGACATACATCCACGGAGTGGTAAAACACAGAGAAGTCACTTCTCTACTGGCAAGTTTCCAAGCTGCAATTCCTTGATGCTGAAAAAGTGTTTGGGGCATTTATCACTGCATGTTTTCTCTATTTGTGTGTTCTTTTTCTGGATATCTGAACTGCTGATAGGGAAGGCAGAGGTACCAGGCTATCCATGGCCAAAAACTCCACTTCCTGCATAAGCACCCATGACCTTCCATCTTTCCTCATATCCATGGGTTTTCTCTGCCTTCTACCAGCCACTGCCAAGGCAAACCTTTAGCCCTGGCTAAGTCCACCACATTTTGACTTTCCCTGGATTCTGCATTATTCATGGATTTGCACCAGTCATGCAGAGTCTCTCTGCACACTGAATTTATGCAGCTCCAATTCATCCTCTTGCTCTAAGTGTTGTTTAGAAGCCAACTCAGAGATTTTTACACCTGCCCCAACTACCACTGCTGTCTGTCTGACTCAGCAGGGCAGCTGAGCCTTAGGAGCACCATAGTAGGATGCTACAGATACTGCAGATGCCATTGGGAAGAAAGCAAAGGCACAGGTGAAGGGAAGGGAGGACATTTATTGTAATTGTGTCCAATTTGTGTGGCCTTGCCAAGGTCAAACGGGTCCTTACTGATTGTTGGAGGGCTCTCAGAAGTGGATGTGCAGGTACCATTGTGTGTATTGCACATGCCAAGCAGAAATTCACTCTCAGACTTCCGTGGGCCCTGGCCAGAACAACCACTATAGCTGATCTCCCCAGGCCAACAAGATGGGTACAAACTGGCATCCAGATTTTTGTCATTAATGTGACACAAAGACTGAAGTAATGGTCACTTCCTCCATCTGGGGTCACAGAATCATGGATTTATAGAATAATACTGGTTGGGGGTCACCTCTGCAAGTCTTCTTGTCAAACACAACATTCCTCATCTTCCTGAAAAAAACCCATAAATTAAACCACAGAATTTAGGCTCCAAGGTCTCATCACTCTTCTTGGCATTTCTTGCCAGCTCATGAAAGTTACTTCTGGCTTAGTGTTCTGGCTTCTGTTAACATTTCTCAGGTGCACAATGCTGCCCACACATTGCATGGCTAAGCTCGTATCTAATTCAGATTTGAGAATTCATTTGAATGGTACAGCAGCCAAAGAGTTTCTGTCATAAGAAGGTCATAAGAATGTCAGAAGAACGGATTGCAAAATGGTGAATGCAGACTGCGTAATGCCCACGTGGAGACAGGCTCACATCAAAGCAGAAAAGGCCATTAAATAATTTTAATACAACAACATTTAAAGCTGTGAAATGCATAAAATATTTATTTAAATACTATTCTAATAATAGGGAGTCAGAAAGGATGCTCTCTGGTTTCTTTATAAGAAAAATTCAAGAGATGTTTTATAACATAAATTTATCTTTAAAAGCTCAGTGGATCACATATGTGGTCTAACTGTAGTCTTCACAAACTACAGATTTTCTCAGACATCATATATTTTCTAAAAGGATTTTGCACCATATTGTGTTATTTATATCTTCTATTCCATGTTATTTTTTTACCTTTTATGATGGTTCATCAGGTGAAATTTAAACTTTTAAGTGTGTTATTTCAAATGAACCATACCAATGAATGTTACACAATGTAATTTGATACTTTTCGGTACCATTGATCTAGAGGGAATATAAATATAACACATCTAATTAATTTCTGCTCTTATGTGTCTTGTGTGAGGTGATACATTACATGAAGGTAGGATGGGGAGGCAGAGTGATATTCAGATGCAACAGGTGTGCTTTGGTTCTAGTACCATATGGAAACAGCAATCCTAAGCTCCTCAGACAGTATTGGGTTCCAAATTTTGTACAGTATTTAGCACTCACTGAGTGGAAGAGACTACAATTTATGGTTAAATAAGATCCCAGAAGTGTAATGAGAATAGGAAGAAACAAAAGGGGGCTAAGTTGACCAGTGCTGTAAACTTGCTTTTTCAAAAGATTTTATTACTCCAAAAGTAAAAATATACATGATTTAGTCCTTCAAGAAAATAGTAATAAACAAACCTTTCTCGTGGCTTTTTACAGCTATCTGGTGATTCCTGTTGGGAGCATGGTGATTTTAATCAGAACACGACAACAGAATAGAACAAAAACTTGTCCTGTGTGTGCTTGTATGGGTGGGAAGGAGTTGAGTTTAAAGCTCCTGGTTCATTCCAAAAGACTGAAATGTAAATCTGAATGGCTGAGTATACAGAAAAAGATAAAGGGACACTATCATCAGCACAGTTGGTATGTTTTCTTTGTGAGTGGGAAATACCTTAGCTGTTCATACCACAGTAAGGTTTGATTTTGTCTTACAGACCAGAAAATTTATATTTTCTGTTAATTTTTTTTCCATGAGAAATTATCTACACTATTGAGGTATTATTTGATAGCTTATCTGCTATGGATATTTCCTTGTATTTAGTCTCAACTCAGCACCTGCAGGTCTGAAAATTCTCTGGGATATTGGACTTAAGCAGCAACCAGCTAAGTGCCACAATGTACTGATTTGTTTATTTTATTTATAGATTTTTTTGTAATTGAAATATTTCAAGGAAACTCTATCAAAAAATGAAAGCCTACATTGAACTAAAATTACTGGATGCTGATTCTTGTCCACTTGTCTATACACTCTGTCAAAGAAAGTTCACCAAAGAAAACTGGCTGATAGATACCATTTTGAATTTGTAATTTAATAATCCTGTTCAACCAGCTCAATCCAAAATATACCATTCCTTTTGAAAGTTTCCTGCCACTTGTTCTCCTCCTATTCATTTTTAGCTCCTGTATCAGATTGCCAGACTGCTCCAAGGAGAAAATGATCTTCAGGTTAAATTGGTTGTAAACTTCCATGTTGATGAAAACATTAATGACATTTATCAGAAGACATTATAACTTGAGTTTGGTATACCATTACAAACTCAACTATAGTGTTACTACTTTAAAAAGACATAAATGTATTCATACATAGATACTGCTAAGTTTCATGAAGAATAATTTTTATTATTCTTTTATCTTCTTTTTTTTTAGTACTGAATGGCTTCATGATAAGAAATTTGCTAGAATTCTTTGGTTGTTTTTTTTTTTCTGGCAAAGAAATGAGGGTATCTCAGAGCCTGTCTACTCAGGTGTGAAGCACGAAAATGTTTTATAAAGAGGGCAGTTATTTCACAGAAAAAAACATGTGGGATTTAGGTGTGCTTTTAACTGAACAGTTTTGTATTCTCCGTTTTGCATTCACTTGTCACATTTGTTGTGCCAAGAGATGGTCTGAAAGCTTGCTTTATCTAACCATGTGTTGGTTCCACGTTTGTTATTTTAGATGTACCATTCAGCTTTTTTTTTTTTTTTTTGTTAGTAAGTTGTATTGTTTCTTTTCCATTTTTACACACTTCTAGAACAAATAACATTGATGGGCAGTAGCTTGAATGCCTGTGGATCTGTACCTGAGAAGGGTAGCAGAATCCAGCATCCTTGACATATTCAAAGGGTGGGGCTCCCATTCTGTAGAACTTGACAGAGTATGAGGAGAGTCTGGAAGGAGCCTTAAAAGATTCAACATGTCCTGTACCCAGGAAGAAGAAACTGCTTGCAACAGCACAGGCTGGTGATGTTCCAGCTGGGGCAACAGCTTTGCTGGAATGGGAGTCTTGGCAGCAGCAAGCTGAACATGAGCCAGCAGTGTGCTCTGGCAGCCAAACAGGTCAACTCTACCATGGAGTGTATCAATAGGAGTGTAGCTGTCATATTGAGGAAAGCTGCGGTTCCTTGTTCTTCAGCCTTCATCAGACTGTGTCTCAAAATCTGCACTCAGCCTTGGGCCCCACTTATGTGAGAAAGACCTTGACAAGCTTGGAACTCTGCAGAGGCCATCTGATCTGTCAAGGGACTGGAGCATCTGCTCTGGGAGGAGAGTCTGAGGAAACAGAGCCTGTCAGCCTGGAGAGAAGGAGGCTTGGGGTGGGACACATGCCTAATAGCAGCCTTCTAAACCCAACAAGGATGTCATCAAGAAGATGGAAGAAGGCTTTCCACAGATGTGTGTGCCAGTGGGATGAGAGAAGGTGTGTAAGTTGAAAGAACAGAGATTCAGACTGGACAGGAGATACCTTTCTAGCATGCAGACAGTCAAGCAGTGGATCAAGTTGCCTAGAGAGGTTATGCAATATTCATTCTTAGATATTTTGAAGGCCAGTCTGGCTAAAGTCTTAAATAACCTGATCTGACCACATAATTGATGCTTTTTCAAATAAGAGACTGGATCACCTCCCAAGGTCACTCTTGACCAGAATTTTTCTATCATCCTATGATCGACCTAGAAACCTTCCTGAATCTGCAAAAGTGCAGATAAGCTTTTTTTTTCCAATGTTAGCACGGTTCTAAATATGTCTATTAACACTATGCAAATAAGTAATTTTCTTTTGCACAAAATTTTTCCCTGTATAATTAGCTTCAGAGACTTTGTAACTCTTGGTCTATATAAAACAAACTCTATTCACTCCTTTCTCCATGTGCATTTAGTAACAGCATTACAAAAACTATTAAAATTAATTTCTGTGAATCTATTTTTACGAACTACTGTGGCTTCTGTTCTCCAAGAATGATCCACAATTTTTAATTATATTTGGCAGAGAAGGAAAATTGGTTTTGTGTTTACAGGCATTCTGGAGGAAATGAAATGTATTATTCAGTTCAACATCTAATACTTAATGATGGAACAGCAAAGTTGTTTTTTGGGGGTTTTTGCATTTTTTTGCTTGTTTGTTTGGTTTGGTTTTCAGATGTTTTGGGTTTTTTTTGAGAGGATTTTAACACATATATGTCTCTCTCTAAAAAGTATTTCCTACCTAGATCCTATAGCTACACTGGGAGAAGAAGGCAAGACTTTCAGTCTCATGGGCAATTCTACTTGAAATGTCAAACTTGAGTGTTCATAAAATAAATATATGTAATAAAGAGAAAAAATTATAAACCTATCTGTTATGATATTAATTTGGAAGACTGTACATACAGAAATCGGTACGTGTTCCAGAGGTGTTACTTTATAGAAGGTGGATCAGTTAATTGAAAGAAATGGGTAGCACCATTCCCCCTCAGAATAAAATTTTGGCCATTAAAACATCTTTTAGGGATGCTGCAACTGTAGGAGCATGTCCTTAGAAGAAATAATGAAACTGGAAGATGGGTCTTCTAGTGAATGCTCTGATTCTTGACCTGCCAGCAGACACTAGCTCTTCTGTTTCCACTGTTTTTTTACTTCACTCATTTTTATTTTTTTTTAATTAGGTCTCTAAGACCTTTTTAATCCCATCCCAAGTAATTTATCTCTGGAAGATATTTTAACCATTATTTTTAAGTACCAATGCAATCCCAACATAGAAAAAGAAAATAAAAATGCACGAATAAACCCAAGCTAATTTCTAAAGCATGAGTTCAGGAAACTAACTTGAAACAAGGGAGATTGGACAAAAATACCCAAGTTTCTAAGGCAGATCTTTGATTTCCCAATATAGCTTTGTTCACCTTTATTCTAAAACACAAATACATTTCAGTAAAATCCCGTATTTTAATACCTTCCATTAAAATGCTAGTTCTTTTACAGTATATTACCTCACACTCAAAACTGACTGTCTTTGAGAGCAACAGAAAGTCTGCACAGGATGATCAGGCAATGACACATTTGTAATGGCTGTAACTTGCAGGTGAAGGACCACAGACTATCACAACAGTTAGAAATGTAAGCGTATGGTGGGTTGACTCCCACCAGCAGCTAAGCCTGTTGCTTAGGTCACACCACACCAGTAGGATCAAGGAGAAAATCTTAAGGGCAAAATCAAGAAAAACTTGTGAGTTTAAATAAAGACAGTTTAGTAAGTGAAGTAAAAAGAAGAAAACAAGTGCTGCACAGGCAATCACTCAGCATCTCAGCACTGTCACGTCAATGCCCAGCCACACTCTGATCAGTGGCTAGTTTGGAAAAACTCTCACACACACACAACTTTGAGCACAGTTGTGTTGTGGAATATGGTCAGTCAGGGTCAGCTGTCCTGCCTGTGTCCCCTCCCAAGCTCTTCCCTACCCCAGCATTCCAGTCTACTCACAGTCTGAGAAACAGAGGAAGCCTTGGTGCTGTGCAAGCACTGCTCAGTAGGTGCCAGAGCCTCCAAACATGTGCGATTAGCTCCATCAGCTCTGAAGAAGCTCACCCGTGGGACAAGCTATTTTACAAAAAATATTCCAGGATGTTCCAGAACAGGAATGATTTCTATGAAGAAACTATCCTGACAGAAATAACTTCAATCATGCTGAAACAGAACAAAGATTTTAAGAAAGAAAAATCAAAAAGTAAATACATAGCCATTTTCAGAAGCTCTATGCAAAATATTTGCCATAATACATAAAAGAAAGTAAAACAATTAGTACCATGCACCATCTATACTTAACTCAGTTTCACAGACCATTCCTTAAAGCAGAAAGAAACTATGGATTTTATGTAAATAAAAATCCACCCTCAGTACATGAGCAATAACTGTGAGTACTCACTGGAGAATTACTTGTAGTACAGGAAGATAACATTCAAAAATGGAAACTAACTCATGAAGTATTGATAACTTTATATCAAATAACAAGAAGAAACATGATAAGAGGGAAGGAGTTATTTGTTCTTTGAAGAATTACATCATTCTAAGCTCTGTATATTTTTTTATAATTTTGTGATGATGGCAGAGATGTAGTCCCTCTTATAGCTTACTCCCCCTTCATTTACAAATAATGGAATTCTAGGATAGTTTTTTTTAACACTGTTCTCCTATTCAGTAACATATTTCAGAATCCTGCATGTGAAGTGACATGACACAAACAACATCAAAAGTGAACCCATTAGCAAAAGGAATCAGCCATTACTTGATAATCACTAAGCAGTGCTGTGCAATTCTCAAGTGGCCATAATGCACACTCCCTTGCTGTAGATGAAGAAAGGCAATCATAATTTCCCTGAACAAAGTAGCTCGTTATCTGGGAGTGCCTGCCTAGAACTCTCAAAAAGAAGGAAATGTTCTCTCTTCTGTGCATATGTGTTTTGAACAAAGTTTTGAGACTTCAAATGCACCAAAAGCCCAGGTGACTAAATTGCTACCTCAAAACCCAATCTTCCTTTATCACTTCTCCAACTGGATATGGAATTCTATTTTGAGTAGAGCTTTCCAGACTTCCAGACTTGCAATATGATTGTGATCACATATCACATAACGTTGAATGTACAGTCTAGAACTTGGCTATTATTTCAGAAGTTACCCTTTATTTATGCACATATTATCATAGACTTCAAGGGTTCTTTCTTCAATTAAAGAAATCTAATGTCATCACAATTAGCTTAATTCAGCATTTGAATTGAATACTTAGTCTCAGCTCCTGATTTCAACACTCAGGTATAATGTCCAAATATGAAGTTCCTCAGAGTGTCAGTTTTGTTATTGACAGCCACAAAAAATGACTGAGGCAAATGTGAAACCAGAATGACAAAATGCCACATCAACTTTTCCATGAGGATACATTCTTTGTTTAGGAGTTCTTTGTCCGTCAAGAAGTGAAACAGAGACATTATTTGTTACACATATACATTTGTTCTACAGAAGCACAGAATCTGGTTGTGCCATGTGTGAGTCAGTAACTGTGCTAATAATATTGTACCTCTATCAGTAAAGATTCTTGTCATTGTAATGCATGTGGTGCCCATATGCAAATACTATCCACAACCATCTCAAAAGGTTTGGTCCAGGCTTACTGCCCTCTAAACATTCCTTGTCTGGAACTGCAGCTGTCAGCTCCTGCTGTTCCTAGATGGGGAATAGCTCGAAGTTAGCCACTGACCTTGTAAGGCCATTCAGCTCAAACTACACTAGCATTAAAAGGGTAAGAAGGGGTTGAAAGGGTTTATTTCAAATAACTGCACAATTGCCACACCTGAAGAAATTAAACTTTAAAAAAAAGGTAAATTTTCAGTAGGTGCACCCTACTGCCTTCCTACTTACTTAATTCTTAAATGTAAAATCTAATGCTAATGTAACCACCTCAAGTACTAACTTGGACTCTGAGAAAATGATGTGATTCACCTGTGAGTGAAATTAAGACATATCCCTTTTTAAAAATAAGGATTCACAATGGGGTTAATTCTCTCTGCAGTTCAGGGAAAAAAATCATGTTTGCACATAATTTTAAATTGCTGTTCAGTTTCAAAGCAGTCTGTTTCATCAGTGCTAAAAAAATACCAAATCTAAAACCACCTCCTCACCCAAATTTCTCTAAAAGCCTAAACAGCTTTTAGACAAGAAGAAAAGCTTTGGAATGATGTAATTGCTGTGTTCTACCCAAAGGGATGCTAAAGAGAAAACAGTCAGACCTTTCTTAGAGATGTATGAAGTAAAGAGTGGAGACAATAGTCAGACTGAAGAAGGGAAATTCCAAGCAGACAGAAGAAAAAAATCAACTCCACAAGAGCGTTTGTGCACTGTCACAGGCTGCCCAGAGAGATAGGGCAATCTCCATCCTTAGAATTTTTCAAAACATGCCTAAATAAATTCCTGAGCAAGATCTAGCTTTGAAGTACATCCTGCCTGAAGCAAGAGCTAGAGTCCAGATCACACTATTTATTTACTGTGGGATTTTGGCCAGAAGAACTTTCATACCAATACCTTAAACTCTAGGTCTGGTAGGGAAGAAAAACAGCTGTATTTCCAGGAGAACCAGGGAAAACACAAGGTGCTTTGGGAGCAAAGCAGCTCTACACATTTGCTTACCCTCCACTGTCTTTTATTGCCATGGTATTTAAATTCATTACAAACAGGAATGCTTTTACCTCTTACTACCCAAATATAACATTATCACCACTTTCCAGACAGTGAATTAAACATGCAAAGTAAAGTCCTAATTATCTTGGCCAAGGGTCAAATGCAGAAGCTATAGCAAATTCAAGAGCAGAAACAAGTCTTCTAAATGCTATCCTAGAGCCTTAATTTTAAGCATTGGTTGTTTAAAAATGATTTATTTAAACTATTACCACAAAATGGTGTAGTAGTACCTGAGCTCACAAAGAATAAAAAGTACTGTTTGGTTCCTACTTCAGGCCTTGTAGCATAAAAATGTGTTATTTATGTTGGTAATGTGATTTAATTTGAAAGCTAATAAACTTTAGCCAGCTCTAACCTGAATCCAGATAATCCTGCTGACTCTATTCCAGTACAGGCAACAAGTAAATATCAGACATAACATTTATAATATTAACCAATCAGCACCTATAAATGTTTTATTAATGTCCACACTTTGAAATAAATTTGGAATCAGAACTTAGCCCCTGCTACCTGGTCATAACTGATAAGGCAGGCAGGCATTCTGTAGCAATTTTTCAGCAGTATACCATGAATGAAATGACAATAAACTAAAAAGGTTGGAAGTGGTGTGTGGGGGGGGCGAAAGGGACAAAAAAAGCAAAGAAAAAAAAAGTAAGAAAATTTGAAGAGTTAGAAATAATTTTCCAAGAAAAACACCAAATTAGTTAACTAAGTTCAAACTCCTGTTTAGGTTTTGATCTTGACTAGAGAAAGAAGCTTAATCAATAAAACCAAACTAAAACCAAAGACAGTTGCATTGCTTTTCCATGAATTCATTTTAAAAAAAAGATATAATTTCGTACTTCCTTTCAAACAGAAGATTTCAAACATACTTGTCCCTTAAGTGACAAATCAGCTGAAGCCTATTTTCCTGAGGAAAGGCATCGCATCCCCCACAATATTGCTGTGTTCCTGCCATGTCCCGTCAGACGGCGTCCTCACCATCACGCTCCCACCATCTCTGCTTCCTTCACCTCACCCCTTGCCCTGGCAGAGCTCTCAGCCCCTTCTGTCCCCTTGGCCACCAGAAAAGCCCAGCAGGTGGCTGTTGGTCCTTCCTGTGCCCTTCAGACCCAGCAGCACAGGCAGGTGCCCAGTGCTTCTGCCGTGAGTGGCACGCTCCAGCTCTGCTGCTGGTGCCCCTCTGCTCACCCCTCCCCGAGTGTCGCAACACTTGAGGTAGTTGACTGTCTCTGGTAGCTCTACCATCCTGTCAAGACAAGTTTAGAAGGGGATAAAAAGCTTGTAGGATTGAATGGAAAACTAAAAGCTCACTCAAATAAAATTCCTTAGGAAATTAGGATTCAAACACACAGTACTATTATTTGTATTTTTCTATTAATAACAACAGAGTGATATACAGGGAGTGTAGGATTTTAGCCAGCTACACTGTATATTTTAATTAAAAGGTACACACAGAAACCCAAACAAGGCAGAAAATCTGTTCCCAGAATGCAGTCACTGGGAACTTACTTTAAAATTAACAGAAGGCAGTACTGCTGCATCTAAAATAAGTGTGGGACATACTGATCTTACAGAATTTGAATGGATGAATGGAAAATGTGACTAAACTTTTTCTGCTTTACCTGATGGAAAAGAGACAAATGTTAGACTGTTGATCACAGTGCTAAATTCAGTGAGGACAGCACAGATGTGTGAGTCATAATTGTCTACATGCTGCAAGCTTATGCTTTAAAGCCAGTCTCCTAATCCCCTTGCTGCTGCATTTCCTCACATCAATATTTAGGAGTTTTTTAATGACTTCTCGCTAACAGTTTTTTGTACCAAGAAGAAGTATGCTTTCAGGAAAATACTGCACACAGATGAGTGGCCACACTCACCTAGTTCTTGTCAATCTGTCTTCAGCCAGGGCATTTATTTTCTTCCATATTTGTTCACAGTAGATTAGAGGCACTACAAATTAAATGGGATTTTCAGAGAAAACAGCAGCACAAGAATCTGGCAAAGTGCATGTGTGGGGTAGTGTGGATTGGATGTTTGGAGGTTTTTGAGATTTTGTTTGTTTGTGTTTTTTTTTTTTAATCTGATAAAATTATACCACAATGGAAATACATATGAGCAAAGATAAAAAGTAAAGATTACACAAAACCCAAAAATTTGCCTTCAAATCTGACATAAGAGGAAGAAAGAGAATTTTTATTGAACCAATACTTAAAATATTTTTGCTCCAGATGTTAAAGTCAACCTCTGCAGGGAGATCTTTGTCTTCAAACGCTCATATACAAATATCCCTCTACAAGACTTCTTGTTCCCCAAGAGAGTCATCCCCTGCCCATCTACTTCTACTCCTACCTAGCCACTTTTCCTGTGATGGTCTCTACATGCATGGAATATGAGGACTTTGTGACAAGATCCTCCGGTCATTCATTAATATTGATTGTGTAAATTAATATTTGAAAAATATGTGCTTGTAGAAATGGTTTGTCTGGAACTAGTTTCAAACTGTGCCTAAATGAGACAGAGAAGAGATCAAGAAGGCAGGTTAGGAGGTCATCTATCCTCTCAAGAACAGAATGTCTTATGTCCTCAGGAAGGACAGTGTGAATCCCATATTCAATTTTTGTCTGTCCTTCTTGAGTGTTAAATGGAGAGGAGCATCTCCACCAGCTGTTTACAGGCCATAACTAAATGCTTCTACTCAGCTTTTTACATCACACTCAATGTCCTGCTTTAAGCTGGCAGGCAGCTAAACACCACACAGCCATTCACTCATTCCCTCACAACAGTGGGATGGGAGAGAGAATGAGAAGGGCAAAAGTGAGAACACTTGTGGGTTGAGATAAAGACACTTTAATAGGGAAAGCAAAAGCCGTGCTTGAAAACAAAGCAGAACAAGGAATTCCTTCCCCACTTCCCATAGGCAGGCAGGTGCTCAGCCATCCCCAGGAAAACAAGGCTCCATCACATGTAACCATAACTTGGGAAGACAAACGCCATTATTTTAAATATGTCTCCCCCTTCCTTCTTCTTCTCCCAGGTTTACAAGCTGAGCATGATGCCATCTGGTATGGAATGTCCCTTTGGTCAGTCAGGGCCAGCTGTCCCACTGTGAACCCTCCTAACTCCTTGTGCACCCCCAGTCTCCTCACTTGTGGGATGGGGCAAGGAGCAGAAAAGGCCTTGGCTCCATGCAAGGCCTGCTCAGCAATAATGAAAATATTCTTGTGGTAAAATCTGTGTGCTATTTCCAGCATAAATCCAAGCTGTGGCCTCATACTAGATGCTGTGAAAAAAATCAACTCTATCCCAGTCCAAACCAGCACACTTTGCATAGATGAAAGAAAACGAGACAATAAACCTTTCCTTCCTTTCACCTATTGTTGAAAAGATACAAATATTAAAAATTCTACTTTTTGAAAGTATTCAGTAATGTTGCAGATCCAGCTGAGGTTTTGTGGCCAAATATCAGAGCACTTCCTATTATGCACCTAGTTCACATCCTTAAAAATGCTCGTCCTCTTTTTCATTTCTTGAGAGCTCCAAATTATTTTCTTCTCCTCCAGACCTTCCCAATTCAGAGCTCAGCCATAGTTTCTCTCTGGTTCCCTGTCCCTCACTCTGTGAGTCACTTTCAGAGTCAGCCTTCTGTTGCTGACTGCCTTCCACACATCTCCTCTGCCTCCAAACTGATTTACAAACCCAGCCCTAGGTTGCCCAGCAGGTCCCAGTTTCTTCATGGAAACTCAGCCCTGTGTTCTTCACACCTCTGCAGTGAGAGTTCTCCCCATGGCACAGTTGTCTGCTTTGCTCCTGTATGAACTGTATTAAAAATGCCTTGCTTTCAGCCTAACAACACTGTGTAACAACTCTGGAAAAAAAATACTTTAGTTTAAAGAAGAAGAGCAGTATTGACAGTACTGCCTCTGAGGATTCTTATACCGCTTTTCCAAATATACAAACAAAATGATCTCAAATTTCAGCATCATTAAAGATGAAGGCTTGCAAGTACACCATTATCTTGTGTTTTGTTATCATTTATGGGCTCCATTAGGCTGATGGAAGCTTTCTGACACTTTCTAGCTCTTTCTTACAACCCTTTTTTTCCACTTTTGTTATGGTGTGCTTGTCTAGAAAAGCAGAGGTTTGAAAAGACTGAATGGTTATCCCTGTTTTACACACTGAGAGCTATTGTCAAGGATCTCAAAGAGCTCTTTGTTCACCATTAAAAACTATGGAAGAGCAGTTAATTAATTGCAGTGATGTAAAAACACCCGGGAACATTTAGTTATGAGCAGCCCTATAAAGTTACCATTTGTGTTGCCTGTTCATGTTTTCTCCCAGCAGAGTGTTTGTGGTATGCCATCTCATATTCATTGTTTTAAAACTATTTGCACATTCACCTTTAAATCCTTAGCCCATGATCTGAAATTTTAAAGTGAACGTGGGATAACTGTGTTGTTTGAGTGTTACAATATTTACCTATGATATGCTGGTGCTCATTTGAACAGCCCAGTTTATGTATTTCCAATGACTGCAGATTTTACCACCCGAAAAATGAGGGTATCTCAAGAGTAGCAGTATACAATGTGCCGTGTGGTAAAGAAAATTGCAGAGTATAAGTCTAACTTGGGCATGTCCTCAGCATAAAAACACAGCTCTTATCTGTGTTATAGTTCTGAAAAACAATCCCATTCTTCCCTCCTGCTGGAAGATTGAGAATCTAATTGTTGAGTCCTTAATTTCCTAGTACAAACACACTTCCCATTTCAGTGTGAAAAGAGAGAAAAAAATAGAAATAAAACCTAAACCAGAAGAGGTAAAGACCTACTGGACCCTGAAACATGTGGGGTTTTTGTACTTACATAGCTGTGTTCCAAGATATTCCGTGGCAAAATGCTATAGCAGTTTATTGCATCACAGAGAAAAGTCTACTTAACTGTTCCTCTACCACACTTACTCCTCAAGCTTGCTGATAAACATTATTGTCTAATTTTAGCTCTGGACATATGTCTAATGATTTTAATTCAAAGCCTGTTAATGGCTGTCTCAGTGTCAGATAGCTGCAGTCCATGCTACAGCCATAACCACTGTAACACCATTGACCACTGACATCAGTGTCTCAGTGAGCACTCTTAAGTAAAGAATGATAGCAATATACCAAATCAATATTTGCACCTTGTTCTTTATGGCTGCTTACATATCGAAAAACCATATTTCTTCTTGTCAGAATCAATAGCTTTGATTCCTCTATACTTCAGCATTATGATTCAAGTTCCCCAGCTGTACAATGAGTAAAAAGCACATAACAAACAACATCAAAAAAATTCTAGCAAAGTATGAATTGATATAATGTGCCCTTTATCTGCAACTGCACTTAATTCCTGGGAGATTAATTCCAAGAGAACGTGTGAAAGGGAGACTCCATTCTCCCTACCACTCACGTGTCCTTGACACAGAATTTCTGCTGCTTAATTAAGGGGAGCACTATTTCTTATTTGAGCAAGAGGCAAAGCAGAATATATGGAGACAAATAAAAAGGAACAGATGTGGATTGAAGAAAGAGAATGAAAAATGTAACACAGAAAAAAGAAACTCCAAAAAACAAAAAAAAACCCTAAATCCAACAAAAGTAAACTGGGGAGAAGAGCTGGCCAGAGTGCAGTGCTAAGTAGATGTCAGGATGGAAGAGACTGACCAAAAAGGGAGTGATGCAAAAAGGTGCTCTGAGTGGAAACAAGACTTCAAACAACCAAAAACATGAGATACAGTAGAGAAAAGAGCAGGAAAAGGATAAGTAATGTGAAGACCGAAGTATAAGCAGACAAAGACGACCTCTATCATGTCCTTACAATCTCCTTGACAGAGAAGTGCCTTCTCTAGCAATTGCTCCAAACAGGTCGTGTCTGTCCTTCGCATGGCTACTCCTACTGGTGTGAAATGAGCACCTTTACGTTGCAGAACACCTAGAGTAAGTTCCAGCTTGGTATCTGTTGCAAAGGCCTTGGCATCTACTCAGTCATGGGCTTATCTAGCAAGCTATACTTCATATTCAGCATGCATGTGTTCTACACAGGCTGTGAGAGCACATATCTCTAGATATAGCTGGCTTCCTCAGAGTTATATTCAAAAAACATTAATAAGAAGTTTTCCTGGCCCTTGCTTGTTCGTTGGCAGGGAGATTTTTTTGGTTGAGAAGAAATCCAGGTTCAATCCAGTATGATAAAAAGCATGCAGATGTGCTGGCCTCCACTTTGTCTGTCTTTCAGCTTGAGACTTTTTAAGGTGTTTATGGTTCAGTGTGTCTTCATAGGTCACTCAGAATAATGACAGAATCATTTTCCTCTCTGTTACCCTGGGTTCTCAGTGCTTTCTACTGAGGATGTATGCCCAATGGACATATGTTCTGTGCAGAGTGTCTTGATATGCTATATAAAACATCAATAATAATAGGTAATAATGTCTACAGTTGGGATCTCTGCTTGTTATCCCACATCTTAATTTAAAACTGATCATTATTTGTGTCTTGACTATTGAGGTTTGTATTCCTTGGGACAGGAAGAGTGTGCTAGGCTCACCTAAATTTTATTCCAGAAAACCATCCAGTGATTCTTGCTCAAGTTACATTCATTCACTTCCACTTTTAAGGAGACGGGAAATCCTTGCACCTTGTTCATAGAATGACTGGAATTTCATAGGTATCATGAAGACTGTGTTCTTGGCATCTCTCCTAATATGGTAGATGAGGTTTTCTGGGAAGTGTTCAGAAAGTTGAAGTTGAAAGAGGTGCTCTGTGCTAACAAAATCATACAATACAAATGGCAAACAAAGGGATAAAGAAATTTCCATATGTGTTCTCTGATCAATATGAAACCCGGGAAATGTAGAGAAAAACAAAAATTTCTTAAGTGGAGAATAAGCCTGCACATAGAATTTACAATAGCATGAAAGGATATTTTCAAGTTTTAATGTTTGACTACCCACTTCTTCAGGGCAAACCTCTCATTATCTGTACAAAATTCTAGTGTTTCCCCATCTTTTTTCTACCCCTATTCCCAACACTGCTGTCTAACACCTGATAAAACATTCTCCTTTATATCCTTGCTTACCACCTGATAATACATTCTCTTTTATATCTTTGCTTGCAACAAGAAGAAGGTATGTGTTCAGCTCAGAAGACCACAGGAGTGGAACAGTGGTATAACTGGCATCTTCTTGCTGTCTTTAGGAATGCTCAAAACTTGGTCAAAGGCTCACCTTCAGAAGAGTTCCCTGGTTAGATGCTCTGACCAGGTTGCAGTAGTTTGAACTGGCGAAGCCTACGGTACATTACTGTTTTGGCTTAGTACAGGAGAGCGTTCTCTAAGAAAATTAGCCAGTTGTCACCACTTGCCTGTTATTAGTTCTGTTCACAGTATAGTTTTCATAGACCCAGAGCAATCTGAAATTGGAAGATCCTCTCCAAATACTTTACCACGCAATCCCCACTTCCCAAAGTGGGATAAAGATCCAAAACTCTATGTTAATCACATTGAGCTGAATTACTCCAGAGGGTACAAACCATTTAACTATTAAAAACTCATGCAACATTCATGCAATGAATTTCAGCCAATGTTCATGTGCCTTCATATTAACTGAGGAATTACAGCCTTCAGTTATTTACAGATTTGTTGATCCTTTCTCACATATATATTCATCTTCTGTTTCAAAATACTTTATCATCTTTACCTAACATATCTTCTTTTGCCACATCCTACCAAATTTTTCATCATCTTCAGTTTTCAGCAGTAGTAGTAGCACTAAGATCTTCCTCTGTTTTCTGTTATCTCCTCAATGAGGTATTAAAATTGGAACAAATTTGAAAAAACTAATTAGGGACAGGTTGTTAATTCAGGTGGTGTTTGGAAGGAGAAAAAATATTGCAAGAGCTGTAAGAAAGTCCATCTAATTCAGAAAAAAAAAAGGATATAAGGGATAAAATCATCAGAAAGCAATCTTAGGGCAACTCTCCGAGAGTAACAGTGTGGATGCCTACAAATGATGGTGACAATGATCAGTAAATAACACTTCTGAAACCCTGTGTATCTGAACTGGGCACTTGTGTGGACACTCTTATTCCCACAATCAACCACACTTTCACTCCAAGTGAATAGGGATATATTAGAAAGATATCTGTACAAATTACTTAGCTACACTTCATCTGCTAAAATATAGAGAGTAGATTATGATACATTTTTAGAGTCCTTCTGTATATCTGTAGCTGCGGTACCTGAGTCATTAATTCTGATACTTGAGTCATAATTCCCAAATATGATAACTTTGCAAAATAAATTACAGTTTAAATCTGAGATCTGGTAGGTAAACTAACAGGAAAATAAGAACTATTAACCAAATGCATTGTTATTGATATCTAAACTGGTATCTTTCTCAGTTTTGGTTTAGCAGGTTTCGTTTTCATGTGTCTTTAAAATAAATGAATGTGTAGATATAACAGATGAGACAAATAATGCCTTTCTTTATAACTGTGGTTTAGAATCTGAAATTCTTAACCCTACCTATTCAATTCAAACCCCATACATAAAAACTTTTCAACACACATTTTTTTGCCTTTCACATATTAAGAAAAAAAAAAAAGAGAAGAGCAATAAACATTGGATGACATTATTTTGCTCTCCTTTTTGCCCCTTCAGACTTTTACCATAATCTGGATAGTCTCCATTGCCAATATAGATGTATTGTGACAGGAAAAATTGAAGTTCAAAAGACATTCAAGAATTTGGTAAATAGAGCAACATATAAGTAGAGAAGATGAGCACATCCATGAGACTACCTAATTTATTGAATTAAATTCTCTACATATATGCAATATTTGTTCTGAGTTGATATGAAATAAATAAAACCAGACCTGACTCTTTGACACAGACGACTGAGCTCATTCCATTTTATGACAAAATAACACTTTGGTGAAAACTTTTCTTGTTTTCCCATCAGAACAGTGTTACAGTAGACTGTGAAGTCAAAAGTATATTTTCTTCTCACATCATTACTTCTTACAAATGCTTTTTCTCTGAGTGAATATACACTGCCTTCAGCACAAATGGTCAAGCATTTAGTGTAGGAAAAGCGGCATATTATGTCAGCAATTATCCATTTGTGACTAGCACTTAAGAGAGTTTTTTTTCCCCTGAACTACTATCTGTATCTGTTTAAGTGACTTGGTTAGTAGAACGTTTCTGAAAATGTTATGTTGTTTTTAGTAATTTGACATTTGCAAAAAAAGCCATTATTTAGTTCCCCAAATGATTTCTTGCTATTTGACATTTTAGGAGCTGAAATTCCATTTGCATGCAACCTTTTGCATAATTAATATAGTAAAAATGATTATTTGAAAGAGGAGTAAACCTGTCTTCCCATACCATGACTGTGTAACTGAGGTCATAATTATCATTCAACTATTATTTGTCCTCTATTCAATTTCACAGCTCCTCACACAATGAGTCCCAGTTCCAGAAAAAGCCCTTTTGTTGTTTCTCTTTCTGTATCTGGTCTAAGCCTCTACTGTGCTTCCAGTGTCAGTTTTGCTAAATGAGTTGTTTCAATAGCTGCAGTCATAAAAATTGAAGACATGAGCAGAATGCTCTTACCACATACCAATCATTATAGCTTTCAGGTTTGTACCTGTTGTAGGCACTATATGTCTATTTCTGAGGAAGAATCATCATTTAACTCTACTTTGGCACTTGGATCCTAATTTCAGTAATGACAATGAGTGCTGTACTTGATACCCAAGGCCACTGTGGAGAAATAGGCATAACATATGAAAGCATAGCATTGCTAGAGATACTATAATTTGCTAAAAGGGCTAAAATATCTATATGTAACTATTATATATCATTTATAAAAATGGAAAAAAGTCCAATGCAGGAAAAGAAAAAACTTATTAAAATTGGAAGTATTAATCAGAATCATGTGGTGTATATTGCATTTAGGCTTCTAGAAAACATTGGGTACATTTTGAAGGGCTGTTTGATCAGCACTGTGTAGCCACACCTTAATCTGTGATAAGTAGTATAGCAAATATTAGCTGGAGAGCTTAATGTTGAGCCTTTGTTACAGAACGTTTATCCAGGCAGAACCAAGTATAAACATCTCTCATCAGAGCAGTGTCTCACCCAAAGAACTCAGGGACAGAGCAAAGGATAAAGCAGTAGATTGTTTTAAAGGATTTGTAGTACCACTGATATTCTGATCTTTAATTGCAGGTGACTAGGCTGTACTGCAGAACTCTGTTCTAAACCAGGAAACAAACAAACAAAAAATTAAAAAAAAATCACAATTCATAATATTGAAGTATGTAACACCCTATGAGTAATAATTATTCATTGACTACATTTTTTGTCTGTGTAAAACAATCTAGGAAAGGATTTTGATGATTCAGAGCTGGGGAAGTCATGGAATAAATAGAATCTGAAGGGAAGATAAGCAATTCTCTTAAATTGAAAGACACAGAAGCAGTTTGAACTTTCAGTTTAAAAATAAATAGGTAAAAGGGAGATTCATAAAGACAAGGAAGAAAATATCCTGCATTTCTGAATTTCACAATGCTTTTCTAAAATAAAAAGTTATTTTAAAAACAAAAACTTATATTTTAAACTCCTGTCTGATTTTTCCTTACATTTCTTTCCAAAGAGTTAAAAATGTTGCTTTCAGAAAAGCCCTGGGCTTGCACAGAAACTGTGGTCTTCTGAGAGATGCTCAAATGCCCAAGGAATGGGAATGTTGCAAAAGATATTTCACAAGACCAATGCCATTTCATTTCAATTTCTTGCACCCTTGGCTTGCTGTTGGCTATCAGCCATCACTGTCAGAAGTGAAGCTTAGAGCCCCAGAAAATATAATATAAAAGAATATAGGGAAGCAGGAACCCTACTGAAAGCATAAAATGAATCAGATTTTTAAAGATGAGAAGAAAGAATAGGCACAAGTGGTTATTAACAGATTTAGAAAAATTAAGGCTGAGCTAGAGAAAAGGGTAAAAGAAAGTGAAAAACTAATGAGAAGTAACATTAAGAAGGAAAATGTGTTAAAGGTCTTTTCCATCTGTTAGTCTATAGCCAAAAGATTACCTTGGATTTATATAACTAACAATGGCCTGGACAAGAATGGAAAGACAACAGTTTGAAAGTACCAGTACTTGATGATTTGAAAAAGCATAAACAAATGAAATTCAGGTTCTGATACATTGAGGATTTGGTCGAAGAGAGGCAGTCAGTTAACTCTGAGATCTGTTGAATGAATGAAGGAGGTTCTGGATGATAAGATAAAGTGAAAGGGGTTTTTTTGTTTGGTTCTTCTTTGGGTGGTGTACACCATGAGCTGTCACCATATGATTATGAGAATCTAACCCTGATTCCCAAAAAGCTGTTGAAACTGATAACAGTTTTTGAACCAACTAGGAATTAACACACCAAAAAATATCAACATGGCATTGTCAATAATGTGTTATTTCAGAATAAGCTAGCTCTTCTTGTACATTAAACCCTATCTTACAATTTTAGTAGAAATCTTCCATGGAGCTGTTAAAATGAAATTAAGAAAAAAAAATACAACACAAATGTGAAGAACTGAAGGATAGATACAGCTTACTGGAAAGCTATATTCATGTTTTAACATTAAATTGGAAGAGATGTATTGTGCAAGGTGTCACTACAGCTTTTCTTCAGGTAGGAATCTAGTCTATTCATAAATCTTTTGACTGAATAAATGCAGTATTCGGTAAGTTGCCATGTTAGAAAACAGTTTGAAGTAGTTTAGAAGAAAGGTTTATTATTGAAGGTGGCAATGATGGGTCAAGAAAGCAGCCTGAATTCAGCTGAAAACCAAGAACTATACATTCTGGGTGATGAAAGTGAGACTTCCACCTTCCACAAACAAACTCTCCCACCTGTCCAGGAACACCAAAGGTCAACTGTTCCTTCAGGGACATGAAAATAAGGTCAGGAGAGCAGAAGCCATTCCAGCCAGTGCCCAGTCTCACAGCACCCAACAACATGATTAAAGAAAGTACAGCTGCCACATTCAGCCAAGAGTCCAGATCCTCAGGAAGTGTCTGGTAGTGAGACAGGACCAAGGTCACACCAAAATGTCTATCTGCTGCTTGGGTCTGGTGGCAGTAACCATGGTCAGGTACCAGCACCAGCAAGGTGCCACCTCTTATAGGTCTGGGCTCAAGGGACCTTGATACAGACTGACTTAATTAGTGTAGGCATCAGTGGGCTGAAGCAAGGCATACGGAGCTGAGATAGGGAACTGAGAAAGGGATGTAGCAATGTGGTACAGCACAGCATAAGAAATTTGGAGATGGATGGGGTTTACAGGCTCAGTGTGAGAGCTCAGGCACCAGCAGTGGACTTGAGGCCCCTGGTGCTCTCCATGGGCCTGGTCTGCTTTTGATGAAAAGGAGTTTTGTAGGGGATAGAGAACATTTCTTTTTCAGTTACTATGGGTAGTATTTCCTCACATTTACCTGATGTTGCAAAGCAAAGTGCAACAGACTCATCTATTCTGTAATGAAGTATGCTTGAGCTCCTGCAATAAACCTGTTCAGAATCCAGTCTTTTTAAGATTTTCTATCATACATGTATTTGTGATAGTATCACTTGTGATTTCAACAACCTACTGACTCAGAGAAGGCTTTGCTTTAGAGGGTGTCAGGAATCAGATGAAGTTCTGCCTGTGCCATGGTTTTGGTAGTTACTTGAAAGCCAGCAGCCATCTAAAAAATGGTGATATCTAATTAAAAACGTGAGCATTTCTACTCTTCTTGTGAAGAACAGCTCACACCAGTGACATGCCTGAGCCTACCTGGTGGCTGAGGGCAGCTGCCCAAAATTAGACTCCATTTCAAGGTCCACAGTGGATCAGTCTCTTCATACATCTGAGGCACCTTAAGGTAGGATGGGATAGAAAAAGGAATGGGATAGAAAAAGGACTTGGACCTTCCCCTTCCACTCTCCGCTTCTGCGGCTTGCTTTTTGTGTTAGCCTCTAACTTAGGTGAAAGCACTGAGGAAACAACATGCTCCCCCATAATTTTTTATTGTGCTAAGATTTTTAGGACAACAAGACCATTAAGAATGAATTTTGAATGTGGCTGTGCCAAAGCAAAAATGCTGTAACCATATTGTTCAGGCTGAAGAACATTTTAGTTATATAACAAATGTACAATGCAGTGTGCCAAAAAATAGTGTACAGTCGTGTGGAGCTTCTCTTCGCCTGTTGATAATTTAAAAGACTGACACTAATGAGGTCCCTTGATAAGCAGTAGCAGAACTAAAAGCATCCTAACTTCAAAAGCATTTTGTTCCTCAAATATTAAAGTGATGCAGAGGAGAGAGAGGGCTCACAGTTGTGGAATCCCATGAGTTAAGTCAAACTGCTTGAAGATTAAAAGCCTTATCTGACCTTGTATCTCAGATTTAGCAATGAAGGAAAATCTGTTCAGAGGAGATTATTGTCCCAGTTTCTGTACAATTTCTAAGGGAACTTCCCACAGGGGACTGTGTGGCTCAAGTTTGATAAGGCCAGGCATTCCTGAGGACCATGCGAATGATATGTGTGACTTTGCAAACATCAGGCAGGAGTTTAACCCACATGTAAAGCCTGGTAACCATCAATGAGGAAAAAGAAAAAGCATCAGTCACGCTTCAGTAAGGATTTTATGGAACTTGCAGGGACCAAGACAATATCCTAAAAATATAGCCATAAGAACATTTAAAATACTAAACAAAAAAAAATATATTGGATAACATAAAAAAGAAAGATAGGCCAAGAAAAATAGAGTGATTTCCAAAGTGAGATTTTACTGTCCTAAAATTACTATGTGTTTCTCACTGTCTCTCTAAATTTTTGGCAGGCCACAGCTACTACAAGCATCTAATACCAAAAAGTCCTGGCTGCTTATGGGTGTCTGATCCTGGGGACAAGTGTTTCAAGGAGTTAGTGTTTGTTTTTAGCCATTGAATCTCTTCTGCTGTGTTTCACAGCTCCTGCATGAGCCTGGCCAGGTACCAGGAACGCCTTCCTCAGTAGTTCAACGTTTAGGCATGGGACAGAAATAGTGTAAGAGTGGGAGAATGAAGTTGGTGAGAAGATGTGCTAGAAGTGGGAAAGACTGGAAGGCTTGGCAGGCATAGGGAGAGGAACAGAGACAAGGTGCTGGTTTTCAGTAGTAGGGAATAGGTGGTAAGGGAGTAGGCATGGCCGTGTGGGGCTGAGCTCTTAGCTGGGGCTGGTGGGAAGGGCAGGAAGGATACTATCACAGGAAAACAAGGGCTGGAAGAGGCCTTAGGAGGTCAACTTGTCCAGCCTCTACTAAAAGCAGGGTTAATTTACGTGTTAGGACAGACTTCTGCTGAATTCTCAGAGACTACAGGATCCTCATCCAGGCTAGGGGAAGGTGTACAGATCCCAAAAGGAAAAGGGCTGAGTTGGCTCCAGGCTGCAACTTGCCTTGCAGTTGAACATTAACAGAAATTGAGCATACTTCTTTCCTAAGTGCATTTATGAGCTGTCATGGAGCCAGCAGGGACGAGCCTTCAACTTCTGTGCAACTAGAATAAGGAGGCTGGCTAAATTTATGAAAATACACTTTTGCTAATCAGTTTTGAAAAAAAAAAAATACCCCTTTATGTTTGATAATATAATATAGAAGAAATTAAGTGTTGTGTTTTGCAGGAAGATCCCAATACAAAAGTGGAATTTTGGAAAGTTTGCCTCTGGAGACCACCCAGTGAAAAATCATAAACATTTTGGAGAAAAAAAAAAATCCAATTCTAGGAAAAATGCAACTCTATTCTTAAATCTTCAGTATGTCCCTTGGCTTCTCTATGAGGCTTCTCAAATTCACGTCACTATGTGAACTTCATACATTTTTGTTGACTTGTGTTGTGCAGTCATTTTATGAAGCTGACCAGTATCTTGCTCAAATTAGAAGGAAATTTCTGCTTGCCTGAAGGGGAATCAGAACACATTTGTTTAGGTATATAAAAATTATTTTAAAGACCCCCCAAAATTACAGAATATTAACTATTTCCCTGGTAATTATAGACAGATCTGGATGGCTCTGTTATCCAGATTTAGTTACCACATCAAAGGGACTTGAGGGATGTTAGCAGCAGATCTTGAAGTGTTTTTTGATACTTATTTTCTTATAAAATACAGACCACTTAGTTACAATTTTTACAATAGTTCTTCTGCCATTATAATAATTCTCTAATGACTTTGTCCTTAGAACATTTTCACTCTTTCTCACATAAAACTCTCATACTTGACAGTCCTGCAGATGACTGCAAATGGACAAAAATGAAAGGTTTGCACACGTACCTCTTCTATGTATTTTTCAGGGAGGCCAGACTGCCAGGGAAGTGGTTGTAGCCAGCTGTGGGTTGGCCTATTCTCCCAGGCAGCTAGTGACAGAATAAGAGGACATTGTCTTAATCTGCCCCATGGGAGGTTTAGGTTGGGCATCAGGAGGAATTTCTTCTCGTAAAGGGTGATTAGACATTGGAATGGGCTGCCCAGGGAAGTGTTGGAGTCACCGTTCCTGGAGGTGTTTAAGGAAAGACTGGGTGTGGCACTCAGCGCCGTGGTCTAGCTGCCATGGGGATGCTGGGTCATAGATTCGACTGAACGGTCTCAGGTGCCCTTTCCTACCCAACTGATTCTGCCATTATGTGGCTAAGATGTCTCTAAGTATGCTACCCTTTTTATGACAACTAAGTGATTATATGCTGCAGGGCTGGCCATAATGTTTAAAGGCATTAAAAAATGGAAACCTCATGTGTTGCAGAGAGATGATGCAAGATAATACGATGAAAGGAAACTATTTTTCTTACTTTGTAGTTGTCAAAATCAGTGCACAGTTTTATGACTAAGATTTGAGGAATTATTTTCTGTCATTTTTTTAGGTTTCATATTTTACAATTATCTATTTTTAATTTGGAAGGGAAACAAATGGAAACCAGAGTCTTAACGTTTAGCATAAATGGGTAGGATTTTCACTACCAGGAAAGTGCTAAATGCCTTTTTCAGGATCAGAGTTTCCTTACAGTTTGGAAAATCTCAGTATCAAACAAAGAATTTAATTTCCAAGAATGTATGTGGCAAACAACATGAACAAGGAAAATCTGTATCTAACTGATCAAAAAGCTTGTGTATAATGATAGATTTATCTTTCATATTGATAACAAATTTGATTAGGGAGGACTATAATCATGAGATGAAAAAAAATGGAGCATTAACTCTATTAGAATTAGAAATTGTATGAATAAATGAAAACTGTTATTACAATTTATGATATCTCCACAAGGAAATTCACTTCTCCTGACCTCTGCTCCATCTCTTCTTTCTGTATAAATAGAGAATTTGCATTCCAGATAAAGAAACAAACATGAACATACTCACAGGAGGAGCAATAAACTCATATAGTATCCAACAAATTGAGACAACCCCTGTTCAGCACAGTAAAAGCTTTTATTATATAGTCAATGTTGGCAGATAGACACAAAATGCCTGCTCTTCCAAAGGACACGGATGAGACCTCTAATGGGCTACAGAGGGATCTTCCTCTGCAACCCTCACATCTGCATCTGTGTGCTTACTTTTTAACAAGAAAAGGAAAACAGAACTCCATGTAAGTGAAGGAATCCTTTTTCTTTGACTTGGTATTCACTTCTTGCAAAAGGCCATGTAAGTTTTTGCTGGAATGTTTCTGCTTCCAGAGGAAGAAAGCAGGGCTTTTTGATTTTCACACTGAATTATGATCATAACGTGATGTTTTTAAGACATTACATGATGCAGCTACAGAATCTTCCTCTCTTATCTAAAATACTTGCTGCATTAGCACATTATTCCTCCACACACTAGAATACTGCTTTCTTTAATCACTGATATTGTAATTAAAAATAAATTAAACTGTAGCCATATCTATCTTAAAAAACCTGAAGGAGTGCACAGGTTTTCTTTTTAAAGCCTGTTTTCATTAAACAAAAGGAGAAATAAACAGCTGATTACTACTCTATTTGCATTTTGAAGCCAAGCATTTAGTTTTATAATAATATTTTCAATTTCCATATTTATTAAAATAGTTTCTTTTGCTAAAAGCCTTTGTGAATTTATGTTAAAAAAATTGTATTTACTTTTAATTATGCAATGAGGCCAAAGACTGACTAACTTTCCAGGAAAGAATCTCATTTAGTCTTAGTGTTAAACATTGTGTGTACGCTAGAAGAGAAATGCAATACATTGATTTTCTGAAATGTATTATTTGCTTAAGGGAAGATAGCAAACTCTTGGACAAATGAGCTCATGATGAATGCAATAATAGGATAAATATGCTATAAAAATATATAAAAATATTATTTACATAACTATTCCTGTCTCTGTAAAAAATATTGTCATAGGCATCAAACCTGACTTTCACCCCCTCTACATGGGGCTCCTACAAGAAGCCCCAGTTTCTTAAGGGTCAGGCTTAGATAGTAGGAATTGGAAGAAAAGAGACATTGAAAAATAGATTTGTTATGCCTTGGATGGTGGAAGGGAAATAATTTGTGAAATCACTGTCTGAACTGAATTATGGCCTTCTTCTCTGCTACTTGCATTAGGCCCTCTAGTTTATAAGTCATCACTGCTAAAAGTTACAGTCTAATAATAATAGTAATAACACTAGTACTAGCACTACAAGCTTCAAATGATGTTCCCTTTGTGTTAGGTATTACAGAAACATAGTTGAAAAATAGATGCTATTATTTTTCCCATTTCACATCAATGAGTCACGATACGCTGGAGCAAATACCCAGTGTTTGCAGTAGACAGGGTTTCCTACTGTAGTGAGGCTTAGAGCACCCTGAACACACCTGAATTACTCTTTACTTGCACCCTGCACTTTCCCCTGTCTCCTGCTGCTTTGACTGTCCGTGCCAGACACTGCCTGTAGCATGTGCAGGACACATGCCTAGACTGTCTTTGAGAAACGGGGTGCAGGAAAGGGAAGAGGAGGATGGGAGGATGTAATCTTTGTGGTTCCACTCAAAATGGAAGAGGATCAACAGGGGAGCTGTCAAGGATTGGGCTGTGCTTTTCGAAGGTCCATCACAACCCATGATCAGTGGAAAGTGCTTCTGGTGGAGTGAGTATAAGAGCAGACAAGCACACTCCAAATAGTCACTTTGTTATTTTAATGCAATTAACATCTTCTGTATTTCATAGCCACTGATGGTGTTTTTCTGTTTTGCCCCACACCAGAAAACATTCAATACTTTTTAAGCCTCCAGAGTCTCTAAAACCTCATTGTGGGAAGGAGCAACGCATCTTAAAGCTACCCTTTGTGAAGCACGTGGGGGTTTCTTGGTTATGATTTTAAAAATTTTGTTCTGAAAGCGTTGCAGTCAATTTCCTTTGCTGCTTGCTGTTACTGAAAGAGACATAGAACAGCTTCCTAACCTCTGCAGGGCATGATTGATTGCATAGCTCTCTAACATACTTTCTCCACAGTCACTTCTGCAACTAAAAAATAAATAAATAATCACGTTTTATTAGCTATTCATGGACAAAATCAAAGCAATATTCTGACAATCCTTATCTTTCTATTACTTTTTCTCTTTATACACTTCCTTGAGCAGTTTGAACTTCACAAGTTTCCTGTTGGCTAACTTTTCTGATTGGCATGGTCTCTCTGAGTGGGAGCTCTGTTTCCTGGAAATCTAATATTGCTTGCCTTTCCCAACACCTGCTGGCTCAGCATCATCTGCAAGCTTGTTAAGTGTGCATGCTGTCCTATCATAGAGACTGCTTACAGAGAAGATCAAAGCTGTTCAGTCACTTTTCCTCCTCCCCTTATGATTTTCAGTGATTCAGAAGGTGTTTCCTTTTATCTTTCTCAAATACATAGACATTTAAAGTTGTTTCAGGTGATTCTCTCTGTAGTCTGCAGTGGAATATTAAAATGCTTCCATATGTTGGAAGATTTTTCTATTTTATCTATCAGCCAGTTGCAATTTTCATTGTAATAAAGATGGAGGTGATGGAGAATAGTCTGCTGACCAAAGGTTTGGATGTGGCTTGTCTTTCCAAGGCATACTGCCTAAAAAATTCAGTAGAATGTAAAAGTGTGTTTCAAATGTTGTATTAGGACGTGGACTAATGCTCCATACCAGTACTATACTCTCAGTTTTAAAGTGTGTTATCTTTATTGTATCTGTTTTATAGGAAGAAAAAGAATAATTTGCTGCACTAGATTGGAAAAATGAAAAGTATTTTGAACTAAATAACCTCAAACAATTGAATTAATTGAAATAATATCGATGCAGATTAAAAAGAAAATTTCTAAGAAAAATAGTAAGAAAAATTAATATAAATATTAATAAAATAAGAAAAATATTATAAATTGAGAGATTTGCTACCTTAGAATGTTTTTTGAATGTCCTTTACTCTTCTTGTGCTCATCCATTTGTTTTAAATTATAAAAGGATCTTCTAACTATTGGACTACACTCACTGATTGCTACTTCATGTTCGAATGATCTTCCACCAACAGAATCAAGTTCTGGCACAAAGAGCCTCTCCCTTTTGTTTATTGCCCTTATATTTTAGGTTTCTGCCAGCCTGTGTCTTGTTAGGCTCAAACCCATTTCTCAAGAAATAGAATAGAAAGGAGATCCTGTTATGTTGCTAAATACATATAATAAAAAATAGATGAATTGAAATGGGTGGTCAGAATTACAGCAATATTCTACATGAGCTTGTACATAATAGCATTTGATGTAGAAAACTGGAAATACTTTGCCTGATACATCTTAACATTTTACTTGCCTCTTCTATAACTTGTTCAGGCTGGTGGTTCACAGCTTGACTAACCACAGACATTTCTTTGTCCTCTAGTCTTACAGCTAGTTTCTGAGGTTTTTGCTGTTGGTTCACCAATGAATGATGGGAAACTGCTGTACTTTGACATTCAACACATGGTCACATTTCTATTCATCTATTGTCAAACCCTTGCAGTTTGTTTTGTTCCATTTCTCTGCTTTGACAAAGTGTTCCTGGTGGCCCTTAAGAGTTTCTCCTAGCCCCTGCTGTCCTGGTAGATCAGAACAAAAAATTGCTCTTTCCCCTGCAGACCAAGCAGGCAGCTCTGAATGCTCCCCTCTGGTCTGAAAATCTAGATCTCTCACATTCATTCCCCTTGATTTTGACCTCTACTTTTTCTTTCCTCCTTTCATTTCTTCCGAAACCCAAAGTTCTACTCCATGATTTCCCCAGAACAAGGTGAAAACAAAGCAAATACTCAAAAATATATCGGGCTTTCTGTGGGCTGTGCTGTGCTTAGAATTGGCAGGAAAGTGATTTCTAGGAGCACAGGAAGTTTAGCCAACAGTCATTGCCTCCAGAAGTGTAAGTAGGTTTGTTGTTCTGAGATACCACCGAAAAACAGCCAGAGCAGGGAGGGTGAGCAATAGCAGAGGGTGGTGGTAGTGCAGGTGGGGTTCTGTTCTCTCAGTGAGGTTACAGCCCCCCCATATCTGAGGAGGATGGGACCTAGCAGGGTGCCACCAAAGCAGAGTGATTCACGAGGCCACGGTCTCATCAGGGATTGCAGTTAGGGGGAGGTGCATCCAGAGGAAAGGAAACAGGGCAGAAGAGAAGTTAATAGGTCTGAAATCAATCCAGAGACAAAGATACCTACAACTACAGGTATCACTGACAAAGTAGAGTAAACAATAGCCATAGTAGAGTCAGGGGTTATTTAAAAAA